>CM061034.1:23805000-24150000 GCA_030763125.1 Hippophae gyantsensis | reverse complement strand
CCCAACAGTGTGATGAGTCGGTACATGCAAAATCCAAAAAATCCTTATTGGAAGTAGATCGACGAATACTGAGATATGTGAAGTCTTTTGTACAAGAAAGTTGGAGATAGAAAGTTAGAATTTTTCCATCTAAAATTCTTCTTTATTTCTCACGATTTAAAATTTATTTTCTATTTTTATTGAAAACTTTTATAAAAATATATAAAAAAATCTCAATAAAAAACAAGATCCCAAGCCCGTCTGCATATTGAAAATGTGTAGCAAGCATAACATTCAAAAAAACAAGAATCTTGTTTAAATCGTAAGTATAACATCATGTTTAAATCTGCTTGAAAACTAACCATTTAAATGATGTTGAAGATTTCAGAATGTTTAAGTCACCCACATATAGTTTACGTATTAATTGACTTCCATCAACACTATTGTGATGATGCATAATGTATCAGTCTCAAGGATGACCCTGAGCTAGGCTCTTCCTATAACATAGCAGCACTTACAAGAAAATTGAATCCAAGATGTATTGGCTATGGATTGATAAACAAGCATAACAAGGTTTCTGGTTCTTGTCTAGTGCAATAACAAGTACTACAAAATCAAAATATGTAAAAATGGCTAGTAAACAAATTTCTCTATGCAGAAAATTATGTAAGATCTATTTAGCTTAGTCCTAGCATATTGAAAGGAACTTCTATCTAATGAGTAAGACGCAAAGGCTAAATAAGGGGAACAGACAACGATTTAGTTATGGTATAATGTAAGTAGATTTTATACCTATTTTTTGAGCCAGATTCCTTAAGGCCTTCTGAGTCTCCAAGAGAACCATTGATCTCTACACTTGGAATGCATACGCTATAACAAGAGAATGGAGTAAAATTTGAAACAAATAGCTAGACCATAACACCAAGCAAAAGCAATTTCCACAACTCAGACAGAACATACACAAAAGAAAAAGATGCAAGTAAACAAAATTTGTTTTGGGTGGCGAGAAGATTTAACAGTATAAATCATTTAAAAATTAAAAACATATACACATTGAACCTCAGTCACTAAATTAAATATGTAGCACATTTACTCAGATGAAATAACATCCCACAAACATCAGTATCTAAAATCAATAAGGAACCTAGTAGATGCATCGATTTCCATGAAATGATATACTGTAATCTCAACCATATACTTTTCTTGCAGAGATTAAGACCCAAATTTTGAGAACTTTTCAGAACATCATATGTTGCATATGAAAATTTTGGGCAAAACTTCAACGAAAAAAGGAAAAGAAAAGAAAAAAAAACTAAAGAATTAATTATCTAAACATAGCAGATGCTTTCTGTGATAAAACCAAATATTTGTTAATGGTGCCTTAATGGCTTAGTCCAAATTTAGTCTGACAGTTCAAATCTAGAGTTTCTATAGTTGGAGAGAACTTATTTTGGCTTTAGTTCTATAATCGACAGCCCTGGTTTCCATCCTCTATAAACATTACATCCTGCAGTTTCTACTCTAGCACAAGATTTATCACTAAATACAACAAAAGAAAAGAAAATTTTACTTCAGTCAAATTATAATATAAAAGAAAATAAGATTATCATAGATATCTTATCAAGATGCAGAACATAAGTGTTAGGATATACTCATGAACTCGTAGTTTTTATACAGTTGGGAGTCCTCAGATTCCACCTCCAAACTGAATTACGACGAATTTCTTTCGCCTTCTTCCAAACTGAACTACGACGAGTTTCTTTCGTCTTCTCCAGGCTTTGGAATCTAAGGACCCCTACTATATAAAAGCTACGGGTTTACGAGTATATCCTAACACAGAACATAAGGTCTTCCGAGTTATGAGTAAAGAAACAATATTTCTAACTAAAATGGTGCGCAAACACAATAAAATAAGCCATGTAGTCTATACTTCAACCATCTTCTAAAAGCAGCCAAAGATGTTAGAACTTGACCCGTAAGCGGTTTGAATTGCAAGTCTCACTACTTATATACAAGCAATGAAAGTGACAAGTTTCTAAAGTGACAAAATGTAAAAACAGACATATACGATGTATTATTTGATTTCGGTTTTAAAAAGATTAAGAATTCTATTATTTTAATTAAATTATGGTCATTTAATAATGGTGACTATATAAATTTATTTATATTTAAATAATTTTTTGTAGTTTAATTTATAATCATATTTATTGATAAAAATTGAGGTTATATGTTTACATTATAACCTCGATTTTTATGTTAATCTCCGTAACAATATTTTGTAAATTCAACATAAATTTTATTTTCATATGTTAATAAACCCACTTAGATTTTGAAACTCATAAATAATAAACTAATAATCAAGTATTAATTATATTTATTAAAATTCATAATTATTTATCATCTTTCATTGTATCAAAATAACTAAAGTGTATATATAAGAATGTATATTTTAATATTATAATATAATATTAAAAATAAAAAATGTATTGTAAAATGACATAGATTTTTTCTTCTAATAACTCAATCATTTTTTTTATCTCGTGGAGAATTAAATAAAAATATTTATAGTAATGTTTTAACTATATCCATTAACAAAAATTGTCTCTAATATATTACAATTTTTTATCTTAAATTTTTATAATTTTTTGCCACAAAATTTTTGTCCTTAATAGTTCTTCGTATTTCATCCCAAAATCTAATATTTTTCAAGGATAAAAATTTCGTTCTAAATATATTATAAATTTTTTCCCTTAATAATTTTGATTTTCAAAGACAAAGAATTTTGTCATAAAATTTGTAATAGATTTCTCACAAATTTTTTTCCATTTGTAAGGAAAAAAATTTTGTCCTAACTTTTTGTCTTTCTTTAATTTTTATTAATTAAATTTTTATTCAACATTATCAATAACAAATATCAAATTTTTATCCCTAATTGTACTATTTTTAAGAATTAATTTCATTTTTTGTCAAATTTTTGTCCCAGATATTTTATATTTTCTTGTAGTGACAACACTTGCATTCAATGTAAATGGCACCCTATAGTAATAATTAATCACCTCCCCGGTAAGTTCTAGTATGTCAATTAAACCAGGAAATTCACACATTGATACCTTGGATTTATTATACCAATCAAGATAATTACCTCTATCCTTAGATATCTTATATCGCTTATACACGGTACTAATTTTTAAATGAATCTTTCACAAATGACATAGACAAAATTTTAAAAAGGGAATGACTTGTGGTCTAAGTTATATGAATTCTCACCCCTATTATTATAAATTCAAATTTAAATTATATCCATATAATATTTTCTTTATTTAACAAAATAAAATAAAATTATTTGTTTTTTTATTATTTAAAAAAGATAGGGCCTATCTATTTCAGTGAATAGATGCATTCTTATGGTAAATTTGTCCTCAACAGTATTTGCAAAAATAATTACATCAACTAAAGTTTTTACTCATTGTTAGAGACCACAATAGCATAAATATACAAGAAGGGATTTGAATATGAAAATAGGCACTTTCACATGCACATGTCCCCTACAAGAACCTCGTGTGAAAATTTATGTTTAAAAAATAACAAACCCATGTTTGTTAAAGGCCAGACATAGATTAAAAAAACATTAAATCCAAAAAAAAATTAAAAAACGTGAAATTAATACTCACCATAAACCCACTATACATAAAACTCATTGAATATTATTCTCATACAAACGCCAATTTTCAACAAAATCGACCGGATACTAACTGTAATCTGACACTTGATTGCAACGCACTTGAAACACTTCTTACATATTTGTTGTATCACCTATTATCACTCTGATCAACTCAAGAATCTATAGTTATTGATGAGAATCTTGACCTCCTTTCACTATTTTTGTCTCAGTGGCAACAAATTTTTAGAGTCTTTCATTTTAGGGTTTTTGCGTGAAGGACTATGAAAAGGATATTAACTCTTGTTAACCAATTAAGGTTAAAATGGTGAGTTGACAAATGGAAAACTAAAAATAGGATTATGTGTTTAATTTTTTTAAGTTTGGGAACTAAGCGTTAATGTTTTAGTTTAGGGGTATTTTTGTCAATTAAGCCATAACCTTGGAACATCGAACCCTTCACCTTATATATTAACTAGCCAATAGAGGGTGCTTTCTACGTGAGGAATTTTGTTTTTGAGAAAATATTTTAAAAAATTCAACTTAAAATATTACAATTAATCATGATATAATATTCTTAATTTAAATAATATATAATTATTTTAAAAGCACATAAAATTTAATAAAAAGTTTTATTTTTTGTTATCTACTGACGATTTTAATTATTTTAATTTATAGTATTATCAACTTAAAAAGTAAAAAATATGTAAAATAAAAAAAATTTGAAAATCAAAATCAATGATTAATACATAGAAACACTAATAATAATAATAACATTTAATAATATTTATAACTTTAAAAGTTATAATCGAATCAAAAGAAGTTTCATTTCTTACATACTTAAATTTTACGTGTATCAAAATATTTATATATTTAAGTAAATGGATATACAAATAATTTATAAAAACATGTATTTATTTTAATTAATTTTATAATAATTATTGTTTATTATTAAAAATAATTTATAAAATTAATATCTTAATTTAAACGATATTTAATTAAATAATATTTAAAATAATATTCAAAATAAATAATAGGTAAGATTTTTTTAAACGAAAGAAATACAGGACATAAAAATATAATTTTATAATTATAAGTTTTAAAATGTTTATTTTTATTATTTTTCTCAATTATTTTTGCCCACGTGGTTAATAAATGTGAAAAACAAAAAAAAACCCTACCGTGATTTTCTTACCAGCCTCCTCGATCAGATCTGCCTCCTCTCCTTCTAGAAATTTTCAAACCACCCACCCAGCTTCCTTCCGTCTCCGTACACCGACAGCTTCTCTTTCCAACAGCGGCTCGTTCGCACAGCAGCTAGAACTTCTGTCTTGCAAAGTCCAAAAACTGATTATTGGAAAACACTATTTGATGATTATTTTTCTATTAAAACTGCGTAATAAAATATCATAACACGACTTTCTAAGTTCATAATCGTCTAAAAATTCAAAATTGAGTTTGACAATTATATATTATCATTTTCCTGCGAAAAGATTGTCAGGTTTTACTTAATCCATATATATAAAGGAAGGAAATAAGGGCAGATTTCCAACATCATTTTCAATAAAAAAAATTAAAAATTATTATTTTAACAATACATGAAAGAAAAGAAAATTATAACGAGGGAGTGTTATCTATTTTCGTTGACAAAATATTTATTTATAAATTTATTTTTAAGTCTATTATTAAGTCTATCAAGAAAAGTCAAACAAATGCTCGAGTTTCAAATAATTATACTTCAGATATATCTTTGATAACTTGACACATAAGATTATATTTATGCATTTAATAACACATGTTTATAAATTTAAAATTATTTTTAGTGCTAAAATATAGAATAAGATATGTTAAAAGATATTAAATAATATATACTCTAAAATAAGATATGTTAAAAGATATTAGATAAGATATATATACTCTAAAATAAGATATGCTAAAAGATATTAGATAATATATACTTTAAATTATATTTGAAATTCTTATCATAAAAGATATCATAAAATCTATTTTTAAAAGATATTAGATAAGATATATTTTAAATTATAATTGAAATTTTTATTATAAAAGATAACATAAAATCTATTTTAAAAGAAATATATTTTAAATAAGAGTTATCTTAATTAATGAGAATTACTAATCCTATTTGTAATAGAAAATATATTTACCAATTATATAGGATTAAGGGTTTTAATTTTTCCTATAAATAAAACTCATTGCTCATTGTTTCAATAAACCATACAAGAGCATTCTTCTAATCTTTTTAATTTCTCTCTATTGTTTTACAAATATAAGATCATAATTCTTTAGGCTTCTTTATTTAGTTAATCTATCAAATATTGGTGGTTATATTTGATTGATTAATAAGCCTAATTATTTTTATGATATTTTGATATTATATTCTTATAGCTTCTTCTTTATTTTTGTTCTTAAATTGTTAGCTCAAATAATTATTTTTGTCATATCATAATTATTTGATTTGATTATTAATCTTTAAAGAAGCTATTTTTATTTAACTTATATTTGATCTTTTTGGTCTAGGATTTGCTAGTTGATTTAGTTTAAATGACATATGTTTTGAATCATCTAGTTAGGATTATACATTATTAAATCCGTTCTAGAACACACACGGGCACTTGTATTTTTGTGCTAACTATTTTGCAATTACTTCGGGAACGTATCTGATTGGCAAGAAGCTTATTGGAACGTTGGTCTGGAAACTGCTCACGCTAATATTAGAAACTGTGAAAATAGAGCAGGGGCTCGTAAGTAAAGTACATTGGGGCAGTATCCTAGGGAGGGTAGCATAAGACCGAGTTTGTACTTGAACATTTGATTTTTATAGTGAAAAGTTAGGTGGTCCGATGGACCAGTAACTTTCCTCTTAGGTCATGGTTGTGGACTAGGTTGTTTCCATCTAAAAATATCGTGTGTTATTATTTTATTTCTGCACTTATTTTTACACATGATTGCATGTCTGGCTGCTTTGTTTAGGTTATTAAATTATAAATTGGTAAAAATTAAAAATAACCTATTCACCCCCTCTAGGTTAATTAGGTCCATAATTTATAAACTTTCAATTGGTATCAGAGCCAACACTAGATACACTTAGTGTTAGTCCTACGGATTTTTATTATGGATCATTCTATTGAGGATTATAGCTCAGATGATGAAGAACTTGATTCTTCTTTTCTCTCTAAATATAATGTTAAAAGTTCTATAGAATTAATTTCTAAAGTCTTAGAACCATAGAAGAGAATAATAGTTTAAATACAAAAATAGAAAAATTAAATGAACAACTTGAGGCGCATGAAATTTTTTCTAATAAATTAAAAAAAGCGAATAATATTTTACAATAACAAAATAATGCTTTGAATTTGAGTCTTGTAGGTTTGAAAGAAGAAAATAATAAGCTTGTTGAAGATAATAAAAAACAAGTGCAAGAGCTCAAAGAATCATGTGAAATAGTGAAAAGACTTACCAATGGAGCTCAACAATTAGATAAAACATTGAGCATTGTTAAGTCACATGGTGATACAGATAACTTTGGTAATAAGGATGAGAGTTCCACACTTTCAACATCAAAGACCATATTTGTAAGGCCCTTAAACTCTACTCCTACTGTTACTACTCATGCATAAAAAACTATTACACCTATATATGGTAGAAAAATTTGTTAAGTTTGTGACTATTTGTCATCATTGTGGTAGAAAAGGTCATATAAGACCAAGATGTAGATTTTTGAGGAATGCTCTTGAACTTAATCATTATTTCCATGTTTCAAATAGTAGGACCAATAAGAATCATCCATCTATGCATGCTACATCATATTCAAGGATGAATGAAAATTATAATAATGTGTTCAAAAATTCTACTAGGAAGCATGAAGTCTTAGGTTTAAAGAGGGAAGTAAAATTCAATACTTTTAATGCTAGGACTCATTATCATCATCCTATTATGCATACTACATCTTCATTTGGGATGAATGAGAAAAGAACAGCTAAGTTCAAAAACATGCCTATGAAACCTAAGTTAGTTGAGTCCCAACCCAATGATATAGAGAAATCAAAATGCAAGAAAATGTGGGTTAGGAAAGGTTGTTTTTTCTTGGTCACCTGACCATATTTTATTCCTTCATCTAGGTATTTTTGTTAGAGTGTTTAAATGAACTTAGGTGAGCAATCTTTATTGTCTTTATTTTATTTATTAGTTAAACTTACAAAAAAAATAGCATCCTTGTTTGGCCAATACAGTATTCGACTTATTTAATACTTCTATACACATAATCTCATTTTTAGTGACTCAACTCATTTTGATATTTATTGTATAAATTATTTTACAATTTTGGCTTACGCATACACATATTCTTGTACATGTGATGATCGATATTGACATGAACTTATTCACACACTCACGAACACACATATATATTATGCTTGAAGTTTATGGATTTTCTTGAAAGATTCTAGGACTTCAACTAATCTTGATTGTAAAATTGTGTTGAGTTATATTTCATACTTTTAAAAAACTTTATCTCATGGAGGCACCTAGTATTGAGAGGGCTACCTACTGTGATGTGTGAAGCTACCGTAATGAACGGAGAGGGCTACCTCACAACTAGTGTGAAAGTCATCATGCTAGGTTTATGGCTCGTGCAAAAAAAAAAATTATGCAAAAAGTGATTGTTTATAAATCTTGTACTTGGAATGCACAAAAAGAAAGAGCTAATAGAGGTTAAAAAAATATATCATTTACCTCATTTATAAAAAAAAAAAAAAAAAAAATTAAGTCCGCTTTTGGTAAATATATTTTATTTTATAAGATTGAATACTCGATTATAATTTTATATGAAAGGTGATTTTTTTTCTTTTGATAAATCATAAATGAATTAATTGACATATTTGTGGAGTTTAAACATATATACTACTTTAAGTAAATGTCAATATGTCATTATATGTGCAAAGTATGCGTGTGCACCTTTTCTATTCTACTTATTTATTTATATGATAAATAATCAAAATTGGAGTTAAAAAATGATGAGTTCTCAATTGGTTGTGTTTTTTTTTGTAATTAAATGAGCTCAATACCTTATGTGGCTATTTATAAAAAAATAAAAAAAAAGTAATCAAATTTTTACTCATTTTTATTTATTACCTTTTTTATTCATTTATAAGTTAGAGAGTTATAGAACTTAGGGGGAGTTTAAAGCATATTGCACTTCTGTATTACTCTACTTTTACATTGTTATATCTTTAGAAGGTGTTTAGCTTTATTGTTTTGTCTAATACTTTGTCATTTTCGTATGTCAAAAAGGGGGAGAAAATAATGTGTTTTATTTTCATGATTTTATTTTGTTATACATATAGGGGGAGAACATATTTAATTAAGCTTAATTAATATAAATGCATACTATATGACTATTCTTTACACTTCGCTTATTTATATGTAAACTAAACTAATAAACAAATAGGCTTTTCATGCCAAGTTGTCCTATGCTTTGTCAATGTCATTTCAGCTACTTAAAAGCTTGTCAATTTGCAACGAAGATGGATCTACCGGATCATAGGATAGTTCCACTATGGAGTCTGGGATATCATTGTATTTTATCTTTTTCCTATAAGTGTAATGTAGTGAGAGAGAGGTTTTGTTACACGAAAATGTCAAAGGGAGAGTTTGTAAGGACTATGAGTGTTGGCTATTTTCGTGGACAAAATATTTATTTGTAAATTTGTTTTTAAGTCTGCTATTTATAATTATACTTTAGGTATATCTTTGATAACTTGACACGTAAGATTATATTTATGCATTTAATAGCACATGTTTATAAATCTAAAATTATTTTTAGTGCTAAAATATGGAATAAGATATGCTAAAAGATATTAAATAATATATACTCTAAAATAAGATATGTTAAAAGATATTAGATAAGATATATATACTCTAAAATAAGATATGTTAAAAATATTAGATAATACATACTTTAAATTATATTTGAAATCCTTATGATAAAAGATAGTATAAAATTAATTTTTAAAAGATATTAGATAAGATATTTTAATATAATAATCATTTTTTTTATAAAAAATAAAATATTAATTAAAAAATTGAAAAAACCAATCTTTGGGAATAAGCAATGAAAAACCAAGGGTAATGAACTTGGTAACAGTGAGCACATTTGACCGCACAACATTAAAACATCAAATAGCACCAAAGACTTGTTAAAATGGAACCAACTTGAAGTAGTGTCTTTATTTGCAGGGAAGTCGGCTTCTTCTATATATGGCAGGTTCGTTGTTAGTGATTAAAGCCCACAAACGACTTAGAAAATCGTCAACATCGAGAATCCAATACACCGACCTCATTCATTTCCGCCACAAATTCGCTGCTAAAATTCCATTTGATGAATTTAAATGATGCCTCCATCGAGGTACCATCAGTAGATCCCAATCAACAGTGAAAATACATGGGTTTTGTTGGGCTTAGGTCACTTGATTTTTTTGTTATGTTTTTTTTTTCTTAATAAGCTATGGTCACTTTGTAGTGGAAGAGGGGAATCGTGGAAACATGGAAGAATTAATTTTTGAAAAACGAGCTAATTAAAATTAGAAGATAACTACAATTGACTATTTTATAATTTAAAAATAACTCCATTGGAAAAACTACACGTCGTAATTGTTGAAGAATATTACGACGAATATTATTTAAAAAACTGTCGTTCTAATGAATGCCAATTACGACTTTGCTTCTCCTCCATCATAAAATACATAAATTCCGGCCAACTTTTTAATATCCATATATGGCCAAAATCAGAAGAAAGCCTCCTTATCAACTAAAAATCAACTCTTTCTTAACCATTAAACGAGGAGAGAGTGCCACCTAATTAACAGTTATAACATTTTCATTTACATGTTTATCCATGTCCTTACATTCAGATATATATTTGACGATATGTGAAGTTGCCACCGCTTTGCATACCAACTTAAATAACCTGAGTTTTGTTTTATTAAGAAGAAGTTATCCATAATATATATCACACAGAAGATAAGTGGGAAAATGCTAGAGCCACTCCTAAACTTTTTCTTTCTGCATCCATTTTCCTTCATATTCGTCTTAGTTATCTCTTTCATATTGCTACCTAAATTGTCTACCACTAAAACAAACTTACCACCTTCTCCTCCAAGACTTCCAATAATTGGAAACCTCCATCAACTTGGTTCGCCTCCACATGTTTCTCTTCAAACCTTAAGTCACCACCATGGACCCCTTATGCTACTTCACTTTGGTAGCTTACAAGTCTTTATTGTTTCTTCGGCTGAAGTTGCCCAAGAGATGTTTAAAAATCATGATCTTACCTTCTCTGACAGACCCAAGTCAATTATATTTGAGAAACTTCTTTATAATTACAAAGATGTAGCTTCAGCTTCGTATGGTGAGTATTGGAAGCAACTGAGAAGCATATGTGTCTTACATCTTTTGAGCAACAAAAAGGTAAGATCTTTCCGTGATATTCGAGAAGAGGAACTGAAGTTCATGATCAACAAGATTAAACAATCTTGTAGTTCTGTTAATTTAAGTGAACTTTTTGTGAAACTTACGAATGATATAGTTTGTAGGGTGGCTTTAGGGAGAAAATATAGCGAGGAGGAAAGCGTTGGCAAGTTTAAGGAACTTTTAGGGGATTTTTTAGAGTTACTGGGTAGTTTCAATATTGGAGATTATATTCCATTTCTTGCTTGGTTGAATTATCTCAATGGTTTGGATGCTAAGACAAAGAAGGTGGCCCAAGAGCTTGATGAATTTTTAGAGTCAGTGGTTGAAGAGCGTATGAATCTTCAAAATAAAGAAAATGACAGTCATGATGTTACTAATGATAATATTGAAGGCCATAAAAATTTCGTGGACATTTTGCTTCAAATTCAAAAAGAGAACCTGTTGGGTTCTCCCTTTGAAAGAATTTCCATTAAGGCTATCTTGCTGGTAAGTCTTTTGTATTATTTACAACATTTCTTAAGCATATATAATTTGAACCAGAATGGGTAATTTTTGACTATTTTTATTTTTATTTTTAGTATTCTTTTTAACCTTTATTTTCAAATGAAACATAAAATACTTATATTTAAGTTGTTGGTACATATTTGATCAATTTCAATAATAATTTGAATTAATTATGATAGTTCATAAGTATTATTCGTATTAAAATTGATCAAAATGTGTACCATTAACTTAAAAAAGGATATTTTATTTGAAATATGAGTAAAAAAAAAATACAAAATAAAAATATAGATAATTTGAACATACCAACTCCTATCGATCATTTTGCTTATTAGTACTTATGTGTTTCTTATAGCATATAATCTTTTGGTCCTAGTATACTTGATTCATTCAACTTTTATACAGTTTATTTATTAAACTTTCAACCGGTATACTTAAATCAATGTTTTTTATAAAATAGTAAGGGTATTTATTATGTTGTTTTTTAAAATAGGGATTGAAGTGTAGTATTTGAAAATTTAGAGAATAAATGTTCAGAAACATAAGCTTGATGACCATAAAAATATGGGCGGATTATCGGGCAGGCTTAATAGCCTTTTAGAATGGTTTACTTGGATCCAGTAGCATTTTTAACGAAGGTTTAGTCCACTGACAACACAAATCTAAATGATAAATTTTATGGTTTTTTTTTAATTTTTTAATTTTATTTAAAAAAGTGCTTCAAAAAATATTTATTTAAAACCTTCTTTTAAATAAAATAATAATTAAAAAAAATCTTAAAATTTAACCATATAAATTAACATGTCATTTTTTAAAGATAATGAATTAAATTATCACTTATCTAAAGATAGTAAACTAAACTATCACTTATTTAAAGCTAGTGAACTAAAATATCAAAACTAATGAACCTAAGTGCTTAAACTTTAATAAATAACTAGTAGATACGCTTGGTATTTATCATTAGTCCTAACTTTTTGGCTCACGGTACTTGATATTAATGTGTGGAACTGAAACAAAGTATTATTCTCTTAAAAATGTTAAACCTTTACCAGTAGGGCGATTAGAGATTTCTTAAGCATATATATTCTGCTACATTTTGGTAATTAGTACATCAATTACCATTTATGTTTTCTTTGTTGTGTAGGACATGTTTGCAGCTGGAACAGACACAACATCCACAGTCTTAGAATGGGCAATGACAGAGCTACTGAGGCATCCAAAGGCTATGGAGAAACTACAGAATGAGGTAAGAATAGTTGTTGGTGACACAAGAGACATTATCACAGAGGATGATTTGGAGACAATGGAGTATTTAAAAGCAGTGTTCAAAGAAACTCTTCGTATACATCCTCCACTTCCGTTATTATTCCCGAGGGCATCAACCCAAGATGTGAAAATCAAAGGCTATGATATCAAAGCTGGTTCTCAAATTATGATCAATGCATTTGCAATTGGAAGAGATCCCATTTTATGGGATAAACCAGAGGATTTTAAGCCTGAAAGGTTCTTGAATAATAGTATTGATTATAATGGACATGATTTTCAACTTATTCCATTTGGAGTTGGTAGGAGGATTTGTCCTGGAATAAAATTTGCTATGATTGTTAATGAGATTGTTTTGGCAAATTTAGTCTACAAATTTAACTGGTCATTACCTGGCGAAATAAGAGGGGAGGATTTGGATATGACTGAAACTACTGGTATGACCATACGTAGAAAATTCCCTCTTATGGCTCTTGCAACCCCACATCCATGCTAGTTTTGAAGCAGAAAATTATGTATGTGTATACGTATGTATGTATTTTGTTCGTGTGTGTATTATTTTGTTATTTTCTAAGTTGTTTTGCTTTGTTTGTTTGTTTGTTTGTTATTGAACGTGAGTGTACAAGCTTTGGTAGTTATAGGGGAATTAGCTATGAAGGTTGATTTACACCTATTGTGGTATTAAATTTTAATGTGGTGAGTTAGTATGTGGTAAGCTTGTATGGTACCATACAATATGGATATTGTGGATTATATAGCATGCCTTTGGTACTATTTGGCTTTTAAATTTTATGATTTTTAATATATTATAAATTGGGTGATTCAAAACAGGTAATTAAACACACCCATGTTGGTAAAACAAGTGTTATCGGTGGGAATCATTTTCCTTATTTCAATGTTGTAAAATATATCCATGTGATTTCAAGTTCTAAGAGCAAGATAACAAAACACCATAGGTATCACAAAAGTTTCATTCTTTTTATTCGCAAGAAATTGAAACTCTTTTAAGGTAATATTTTGTCTTTTAAAGGGTCTTTGTGGTTTTCAATTTCCTTTCAGCTGTAAAGCTGAAGGTTGAGACTATAAATCAACGGGACCTTTCCAATTACTATGATATACATTTATATATATTAAGAATAGCGATGGTTAAGCCAATATAATTTAAGTGTATTACTTGTATGTTACTTACTAGCAAGATATATATTAATAGTGACAAATGTTATGCTTATTGATTTTAGTAAAATGGATATATTTTATTTAGAAAACCTATGGCAATTAATTTGAATATATATATATATATATAGGAGTGGATCTGTTTGGTTAAATATCTTTTAAACTCTTGATAAAGAAAATTTTAGGTATAATGTCTATAAAATTAATAACATTTTACATATATGAATTTTAATTTTTAAGTTTTTATCATTCAAGAACTCACTATAAATTAAATAAATTAATCATATTTATATTTAAATTGAAGTACATATATGTAATATTTTTTAAATAAAAAATAAAATACATACTTATTATTATCCTCTCAGAAAGGAAACATAAAACTGAATAAGTTTTCTGTAAAAAATCAACTCTCAAAAAATTTTGAGAGATGTAGATCCTTTCCATATTTATAGCAGATTACAAGAGGGGAGAGTTTGTTTTAATCTGTAACAAACTCTTAACAGAAAAATAACATTTCAACAAATACTGCTTTCATCCCCCCGCAAGCTGAAGGGTCGAGGCACGATGCAAAGTCTTGACTTCAAGACGTCGAACCTGGAGCTTGACAAATGCTTGGTGAGCAAATCAGCTAGCTGATCTTCTGTTGGAACATAGCAGAGTTGCAGCTTCTTTTTAAGCACTAAGTCACGAACAAAGTGAATGTCAATTTCAATATGTTTAGACCGAGCATGAAACACAAGATTGGCTGCCATATAGCTGGAGCTAATATTGTCAAACCAGAGGACATGCACTTCTTGTTGAGGAATGCACAGCTCTTGTAAAAGGGATAAAGTCCATACAATCTCTATTGCTGCTATGGCAAGACCTCGTTATTCGGATTCAGCACTACTTCTAGAGATACCTTTCTGTTTAGTTGTAGACCAAGAAACCAAATTATCGCCAAGAAACAAACAATACCCATTGGAGCTCCGTCGATTATCAGGAGTGGAAGCATAGTCAGCATCTGCATAAGTTTGAACTTGAAGATGAGTAGAAGGATTGAGACGTAAGCCTTGCTGCATTGTACCTCTTAGATATCTTAGAATACGTTTGACAGAAAGCCAATGTGCAGTTGTGGGATTGTGCATAAATTGACATGCTTTGTTAACTGCAAAAGCTATGTCCGGTCTAGTTAAAGTGACATATTGTAATGCTCCAACTATGCTTCTATATTTTGTTTGATCCTCAAAAGGCTCTCCATCATATTGAGACAAAGCTTTGCCAGTAGCACCCAGAGTTGTGGCTGGTTTACAGTCATGCATTTCTGTTCTCTCAAGCAAGTAAGCTATATACTTGGTTTGAGATAAATGAATCGATTGATCATCATAAATTACCTCAATGCCAAGGAAATAAGACAACTAACTAAGATCCCTCATGGCAAAAACAAAGTTGAGCTGTTTTATAAGGCCTTCAATATATGTATGAGAACTACCAGTGACAAGAATATCATCCACATATACCAAAACAATAAGGGTGTCAGTTCTACCAAATTTCACAAATATGGAACTATCTGACCTAGAACATTGGAAGCCCCATTCTTGCAAGGCATGGCTTAATTTGGTAAACCAGGCTCGTGGTGCCTGTTTCAAGCCGTATAAAGCTTTCCTAAGTTTACATAACTTGTGAGGAAACTGCTGATGAGAGAACCCTGGTGGCTGAGACATGTATACATCCTCTTCAAGTTCTCCATTTAAGAATGCATTCTGTACATCCAATTGTCTTACTGTCCAACCATAAGTAAGAGCAAGAGTGAGAATTATTTTTACCGTGGCTGGCTTCACAACAGGACTGAAAGTGTCAAAGAAATCCAACCCTTGAGTTTGATTATAGCCCTTTGCCACCAATCATACTTTATGCCTTTCCAAAGACCCATCTGCCTTATATTTAATCTTGAAAATCCATTTACACCCAATGACATTGACAGAGGAAGGAGGATCAACCAGCTCTCATGTATTGTTTCTTTGTAAAGCCTCTATTTCATTTTGCATCGCAGTTACCCAGTTTGGATCCTTCATTGCTTGCCGAATAGTTGTTGGTTCCTTCTGTCTTGTGGCTAGAAATAATTATTTCTTTTTAACTATTCCATTCTGAGACCTGGTCACCATCCTTCTAGTTGCTGCTATAGGCTCTTGAGGAAGAGTATGTTCAGATTGTTGAGAGATGGTGTGTTCAGATAGTTCATCAGTTGAGTGCTCAGAAGAGTGTGACATAACTGGAATGAATGAAGTAGAGCTGGATGTAGGGACAAGGTGTCTCAAAGGAGGAGTAATAAGAGCAGGTGGCAGATCAGTAGATAGCAGATTAGAGTCTGATGAAACAGGAACAACTGGAGTTGTAGGTGAGGCAAAAAGGAACTTGTTTTCATCAAAGATTACATGACGTGTAATATAGACTCTGCCTGATTGGTAGTCTAAACACAAGTATCCCTTATGAATAGTTGAATATCCCATAAAAACACATTCAATGGACCTATATTGTAGCTTATGTTTATTGAATGGACGTATAAATGGGAAGCATAAGTAGCCAAAAATTCTTAGCAAATTGTAATCAGGAATTTTATTGAAGAGAACAGAATATGGAGAGGAGAAATCCAAAACTTTAGTAGGCATTCTATTGATTAAATACACAGCAGTTTGAAATGCATATAGCTAATATTTTAAAGGTAAAGAATCCCGAGCCAAGAGAGCTAACCCTGTTTCTACTACATGACGATGCTTTCTTTCAACTCTCCCATTTTGAGAAGAAGTGTAGGGGCATGAGAACCTATGAGCAATACCCTTGGTCTGAAGATATCGAGTAAACATCTTGAATTCCCCTCCATTATCTAACTGAAGTGTTTTTATTTTGCTGTGAAATTGATTTTAAACCATAGTTTGAAACTGAATAAAGACTTTTAAAGCTTGATCCTTAGTCTGTAGAGGAAAAAACCATGTGAAACGTGTATGATCATCAACAAAAAGAATGAAATATCTGGAGCCAAAAGTGGACAACATAGGGGTTGGCCCCCAAATATCAGTATGAATAAGATCTAAAGGAGAGGTTGCCCGAGAATGAGAAATGGGAAAGGGCAATCGATGACTCTTAGCATATTGACAAGAGGAACAAACCAGATCTTTATTCATTGAGCAAGAAAGATTACAGTTATTCAAAACTTTTTGTACAACAATAGATGAGACATGTCCAAGACGATCATGCCAAACTTTGCTGCTATCAGTTGAGAGATTGAAAGCTGATACACTATTATTGTGCATAGAAAAAGAGTTATTATGCATGGAGTCTTGTGAGTTGATAACTGGAAGCTTATACAAGCCATTCTCATTTCTGCCCCGAGCTAGAGCTTTCTTCGAACACTTGTCCTTCACAACAAAATGGTTAGGATAAAATTCAATCATTGAATTTTTATCAGCACAAAGTTTAGCCACACTGATGAGGTTGTTGGAGAGTGAAGGAACATGATAGACTTTGTTTAGACAAAGAACTGAAGAATCTGAAATAAGAGAGGTAGTACCAACATGAGAGATGTGGATTTGCTTACCATTACCAATGGTAACCCTTTCGGAGCCGGTGTAAGGAGTGATGTTGGAGAGACCAGTTGTATTTTTGATTCATGTGATGGGTTGCTCCAGAGTCTAGGTACCATGAGTTATCAGCAACTGTGTTAGGAGTGGTTAGCATTGTTGACATAGAACTCTGAGCTTGATTGTTATCAGTGGAGGATTGAACCTGAAAATTTATGTCAAACCTGTGATAACAATTTTGAACAGTGTGTCCAAATTTACCACAAAGTTGACATTGAGGTTTTGTTTGATTGTTGTTGACTCTTCCACCCTGGCCTCCACGATTGCGGCCCCTTCCTCTGTAGGCATAATTCAAGTTTGCTCCATATCCAGTGCCATAGGTAGGCGGTTTCTGATTGTTCTTGCTATAGCTCTTTCCACTTGTATATTTATTGTTTTGAGCAAAATTAGCAGACATGACTCCAGTCTCATCAACAGAGTTTTGTTGCTCCAAACGATGCTTAAAGGTGAGAAGAAGACTATGAACATCTTCAAGAGTGAGTTGATTGTCTTTGGTACTGATTGAAGTGACTACATCATTATAGTCAGATCTTAAACCAGCTAACAAATTCATAATTTGATCTTGATCTGTTACAGGCTCTCCTATTGCTGCAAGATTATCACAAAGACTTTTGATTTTCATAATGAACTCAATCATTGAAATTGAAGTTTTCTTAGTTGTTTGCAATTGTAGTCGCAGCTGCATAAGACGAGCTCGCGAGGAAGATGAGAAGATCTTCTCAAGAGCTTTCCAAGCCGAGCTTGACGTGGTATGGCCTACAATCTAATCCATTACCTCAGGAGTGAGCGTGGAGTAGATCCAACTTAGGATCAATCTATCCTAACGACGCCAATTTACAAACTCTGGATTGATAACACCAGTAGTAGGAATAGTTTTCTCTGGAAAAACTGATAAACCTTCGATGAAGTTTTCAAATCTATTCGCATATATCACGTTATCTATCTGCGATCTCCAAATGACATAATTTGATCTGTCAAGCTTAACAGGAAGCGTATGATTGAAAAATTGCAAACCTGAAGCAGGAGCAAAGGAGGAAAGCTGAGTTGCTCCAATGGAATCTCAGAATGAAGACTAAGTAGTCGATCCAGTAGCTGTGGTAGACATCACAAGATCAGATAGGAAAGATTCTTGATCAAAATCTTTAAATCGCAATCTTTCTCAGCGAAGAAAAAAAAATTAGGGCTCGAGAAGAATCTTAACAGAAAGACGGAAGAGAAAAAAAAATTAGAGCTCTGATACCAAGAAAGGAAACATAAAACTGAATAAGTTTTCTGTAAAAAATCAACTCTCAAAAACTTTTGAGAGATGTAGATCATTTCCATATTTATAGCAGATTACAAGTGGGGAGAGTTTGTTTTAATCTGTAACAAACTCTTAACAGAAAAATAACATTTCAACAAATACTACTTTCACTCTCTTTATTATTAATTGTTATTAATATAATATTATTTTACTATTTTATATGGTATCTCTTCTTACTTAAGAGGTTAGATTTACCCTTAGTATATGCATGTTGTTTTTACCCCTGAGTTATAATTATTGTGATGTGTTTGCAAGTGCTTAGATTTAAAGCTCTTCATGGTGTTAAATACAAGTTATATTATATAAATTTGTATTTTGCAAACAAAGTGTTTTATATTTGAATAAGTCTAATATCTGGTGAACAAAGGAGATGCCACTACTACAAAAATAAGCATTAAAGTCGGTTCGTTGAATCGACTTTAAATTGAGTGACTTAAAATGTAAAGTCGGTTCATCGCCAAATGTAAAGTCGGTTCACACGATGAACCGACTTTACACGTACATTTTATGAATTTTTTTATTTTTATTCTCATTTTTCGTATTATTCAATATATATAGCATAAAAAAACTAAAATGTAAATAATAATACAAATAATTAAAAATTTAAATATAATTAATTACTTGATAATTAAATTTATTACAAAAATAAATAATGTATATATAATACATATAGTTAACTTAAATTACAAATAAAATAATGTCGTCAAAGTGTAATTGGATGCGAGTAAGCTTGGTTGACTTAGAATCTTGGTTGGCATAGAATCACCAACATTATGACAAGAAAAGACAAAAAACACCTGATCCATATAACAATTCATATTCTCCTAGATACATGAGCACGTAAACATCCATCAAACAAGCAGTCTAAACTTCAGAGACATACGAATGAAGAAATTAAATCATTATAAATATTACCATCAAAAAGAGATTACCACAGCGACATCCGAATGATATAACCCTTCGACGAACTCATATTAGCACTTTATTAATCATTTGTCTATAAATATGAAGTTATCTGAAATCTCTGCTAGTATTTTTTAATGCTATAAAGAACTCTAAATATGAAATCAAGTGTAACTCTGATTTCTTACTTGGCTTGTGTGAGTTTTGGTGCCCTTAAACATATGGAACACGTTCATGGGCACCAAAACTCATACAAACCAAGAAACAAATTGGAGTTACGTACACCTGATTTCATATTTAGAGCTCATTATAGCATTAAAAATACTAGCAGAAATTCCAGATAACTTTATATTTATAAACAAATGATTAATAAAGTGCTAATATGAGTTCGTAAGGAAAGTAGGAAAGAGAGATGAGATGTAGTTTGGGCCAAAAATAGGTCCATAAAATAATGCATTCCCCTAAATACATGAGCATATAATCATCCATCAAACAAGTGACTTCAGACACAGGAATAGATAGAGAAATTAAATCATTAAAAAATTTACTGTTATGTTGTCATATGCTATTCAAGATCATCAAAATCTTCTCCTGATTCTTTTTGTGATGATATAATTTGAACCATGTGTTCTGCCCATTCCTCTCGTAAATCATCAAAAATTTGCTGGTCGTAGCCCGTCTTGTTCCAACCAAAGAACTACATGTATTTAAAATCAAAATAAGAATGTAATTTCATTTATTTACAAAAAATAACTCAAATATGTTAAAAAATTTATGTATATGGGTAAAAGATATTACCACATCATCAATTGGTATTTTGATATTTGTGATGATTTCGCTCATAAACTTCATGACATAATAACCACACATGACTCCATTATTTTGTTGTGGAACCTACAAAAAACAAGTGTACATGATTTTTCATATTCGAACATCTTTATTATTCAATTATAAAATTAATAAAATTATTAATATTGGCTTGTACATACCATAACTTCTATCCATATAAGCTTATGAGATTTTTTAAGGGCAATGCCCTTAAACTTGTTTCATAACTTTCATGCCATATCAAGGTTTAAAACGATTAGTTTTTATTAAATATTACAAAAAATAATAGAAAAAACTAATATGTAGCTATAACTCTTACATTTCAACAACCGCTTTTGCATCTTTACTCAGTTCTATGGAAGCTGAGTCACAATACCAAGCATGATTATTGAACAGATCAATGATTACCAACATCCAATGATCTTGGCCTTGTTCAAACCTTAATGGCCAATGGATTATCAACTTTTGATTTCTGTTAAGCGTTAATGCCCTATCACATAATTGTTTAGCTCTGATGCAAACATCCTTCTCTTGATATTGATTGACATATGAAGAATCATAGAACATTGCTAAATGTGATGAGTGATTATGTTGAAGTCGATAATAGCATGCCCTATATAATATATATATATATATATATATATATATATATATATATATATATATATAATTAGATAATATAAATATAATTATATATGTTCTACATAAATGAAAGAAAAATAAAAAGATTAAGGACTCACCTTGTCCACACTTGAATTATACTTAAATCGATCATTTGATATTCAAATAGTTGCAATATGCACTCGATCGATATATAAGTTTGGCCGAGGTCTACACCAGAAATTTCTATAGGAAATGGCACAGTCCATCCATCATTAATGCTAGATGTCCTTCCAACAATAGTCATCAAAGTGTCAAGATTTCTACTGAAGTTTAAAGCATAATTATGACTATACTTTTTCCAAGGCTTCTTCTTGAATGACTTGGTGCACGATGATTGGCCACTAGACATAGATTTAGCACGAGATACTTGCTTCGTATCTCTTAAATGTGCCGCATTTAAGAGTTCTGGTATAATAGACTAAAAAAAGTATTATATATGTATTTTAGTAACAATATAAGATATAATAAAATAATAGTAGTAAACAAGTGTTATCTTTTAAGTTAAAAAATAGTACCACGTCAAAATTTAGAACAACTTGAATCGACGGCCAAGCCACATACTGTCCAACTGCCTCTTTGGACTGTGGTAGCATCAGAAGGCACAGGTAGTGGACAATCATGAAATAATGATTGATCAATTACTATTCGCCAATGATTAAGCAAATATTGATTATGAATCATCCGATCATCGCTCAATTGTTGTACCATTCCAATAGCAACAAAGTCCGTTGACGAAGGATGTTTCAACAAACATTTCATATTTTGTAAAAAATTTAAGTGTTATATATAAAAAAAATAAAACATATAATAAGAATTTAAAAATAATAGATTATATACACCAGAAATTAAAATCTTACCACATATGATTCATCAAATAGAAGAGGACTCCCATATGGGGTAACTATTGGATGTACATTCTCACCAAAACGTTCATCGTGGTTTGATTTATGGTAAGAATGTGCAGATTGCATTGGAGAAAATGAACCACTACTTGATTGCGTATGCATTCCTGGCATATAGTGAGGACCAATAGGATGGCTATATCCTGTACTGGATGTAGTTTGAGCACAATAAGATTGCGTGGGTGGCATGCCTGGTATGGATGGTGGCCTTCCTGTCATGGATGGTGGCCTTCCTGTCATGGATGGTGGCATGCTTGGAATGGATTGTGGCATGTCTGGCATGGATTGTGGCATGCCTGGCATAGATGGTGGCATGTCTAGCATGGATGGTTGCATGCTTGGCCAATATGGCATGCCCTGGTTGTAGCATGATGCCATGGCTGACATTTGTTGTGATTGATGTTCTTTTAGAGTGGCAATCTCACTTAACACTGAGGCCTTAAAGGAGTTGAATTCTTCTTCAATTTTAGTGTACTTCTCCTTACTTACCGTCTGAGGCTTTTGTTTTGGAAAGTTAAAATACTCTATAGAACCATCATATTGGCTACCTCCCCTAACACGACCAGGATGCTCACGTCCGAATGCATGATATAAAGCATCTCTTCCAGGCTCTTCGATTATTTCACCCCTGGATATTTTTTCTTGAACAGTTCTCTACAAATAATAAAGCACACAAACATATCATTCATTATTACATCAATTATTAAAAATCATTAAGACTTTTTATCAATCGAAATTACTAACCAACTTATTTAATTGTTCTTATCCTCGCTTAGTCATCGGTCTTGAATTCTTCGTTTTGGGAGTCTTTGTTTCTATGTACAATTCAGTTCGGGTAACAGGTCTGCCCAATTCAGCTTCCTACATAAATTATGAAAAATTTATTAACAATGACATGAAATTAAATTGAGGAATATAAATATAAAAATATTTATAAATTAAGACAAATTAATAATATCATTCTATATCTAACTTCAGGATTTGAAGACCTTCCAGTACGGTTACGAAGAATGTTATGCATTTGTACATTCAGATGTTCTTCCCTAATAATTTGAAATTCATCTGAATGTCTATAATCCACAAAGTCTTTCCAAACTTGAGGTGTAATCCAGGGGTGTCCTTCAGGGATTTTGTAGAGCTCTAACTCATCAAGTGGTTCCAAATATGGAAACACATAATTTCTTGCCAATCTGGAAGTCTTGTATTCTTTCCACGCCTTATTTGCAATCTTATAACACTTAAGTTGCCAACCTTCTTCGACTTTGTAACGATTCTATAAAAACACAGTACAAAAGATTAGATATAATACACGCCTAATATAATATATATATTGATTATAAAATATAAGAGACTTACACAAATGGTTATCCATATTTTGAAATTTTCTACATCGTCAACGTGAGACCAATCATTTATATTGATTGGTATACTGGACTTCGCAAGTCGACCAATAGAGGATTTTAATTGTTGACCATTTTCCCCTATTGGATTACCAGTAGCATCAAATAGAACAGGTATTCTATCATCTGGTTAAGTGGAGCATCAGGTATATTCGCCCAACCCCTTCTTTTCAAATACCCCAATGGATCATTTGGATCTACAAGCTCTATTATCTGAAGATCCATGAAATATCTGCAAACAATGAAGAAATATAAATTAATTGACAATTTTAGGAACATACATATATATAAGATTTACTACAACAATATAGAACATACGTTATGTTTAATTAGGTTATTGATCGTATACATATATTCCTTCACAATCACTTCGATCCCATGACGAAGAATCATCATCATCAATTAGATCATCACATACATTAGGTAATTTATTTGAGAAATTACTAATATTGGTTAATGTATCAAGCATAGAGTCATCATCTTCTACAACATCACAATGGTAAAACTCTTTTTGTGGAGGCGTTAACACAACAGACCATCTTGGATCAATTTGATCGCTCATGTAAAATACTTGTTTTGCATGAAGTGCTAACGTGAAAGGATCATCAGTGTGACTTATCTTGGATAAATTTACAAGGGTAAATCCAAAATCATCTATTTTATATCCAACATTGATAACATCTTCGACCCAATCACACAAGAAAACTGTTTCATGGAAGACCTCATAATCTAATTCCTAAATCTCTTGTATTATACCATAATATGTTCTATCATAAAGTACAAGATTAGCATCTTTTGAACTGGAAAATTGCATAGTTTGTGCAACCATCTTCACCCCACTATTTTTATTTCCTCGGACTTTGTCCCTAGCTTGAGTCGTAAACCTCGATCCATTTATTGTGAAATTATAAAATGATTTGACATCAAATTTTGACCTATGTGCAAGCCATTGTAAACTTTCTGATATTTTATGATTGGGTTTCTTGAGTTCATCTCGAATCTATGTATACAAAAACACAAAATGTGTTTAGAGCAAAGTTTTAGAACATTTAATAGATCTAGGAAGATACATGCATGGATTTTTGTTTGTGACACTTACATGGTTACAAAACCAATTTATAAGCTCTCGCTTATGTTTATCATACAACCATTTTTCTCCTCCTTTTTTTATAACGAGGATCGATCGTTAATAAGTTTAAATGCATCCTGTAATGTTATTAAATATATATGAAGTTATATATCATCATTAATAGTTAAATAAAAAATGATTTTTGCAATCATGAAACAATGAACATCACTTACTCTATATATGGTTGTGCCTCATTATTATTTACCAAAATGATTCGGTGTGCTTTTTCCCATTGAGTGCGATCAATAAATAATTTCTTACTTCCACCAAGCATAAGGTTACCTACTTAGATCATGTGAAAAAACTCAATGGCCTTTTCAGCAATGTAGTGTTCCATTATGCATTCTTCAGGTCGATTTCTATTATTTACATATCCTTTAAGGACTTGCATATATCTCTCAAAAGGATACATCCACCTTAAGTAAGTAGGACCACACAATTGAACCTCTCGAACTAAATGAACACATAAGTGAATCATTATATTGAAGAAAGAAGGAGGAAAATATTTTTCAATTAGACACAAAGTCTCTACAACATCTTTCTATGAAGAATTTAACTCACCAATTGATATAGATTTATTACATATTGTATTGAAGAATGAACAAAGCTGAATTATTGATAATCGAACATGTTTTAGAAGAATTGATCTAATAGCAACTGGTAATAACTGTTGCATTAAGATATGAAAGTCATGTGATTTCAATCCATATAGTCTCTTATCGGTGATAGACACAAAATTTCTTAGGTTGGATGAGTAATCATCAGGAACTTTCACACCCTCCAAACATTTACAAAACACATCTTTCTCTTTTTGTTGACATTGTGCTGGTGGTAAGTATGTTCGATTCTTATCATTTTCCACCCTTGGTTCCAATTCAAGTCGTATGCCTAGTTTCTTTAAATCCAATCTTGCTTTAATTCCATCCTTTGTTTTTCCAGGTATATTAAGTAAAGTATCAATCAAGCTCTCACATACATTCTTCTCAATGTGCATGACATCTAAGATGTGACGAATGTGTAGGTCTTTCCAATAAGGTATTTCCCAAAATATTAATTTTTTTTCCAACAACCATGGTAAGTCGGTTAAGACTCTTTTTCATTTTCACCCATTTCATTAGTTGACCTCTTTCGTTACCCTATCTTAGTGAGTTTTTTTTCATCTTTCCATATCGTTTGAATTTCGTACCATTCAATTGCCTTAATATCTCAACACATCGCAAAGGTCGAGTTTCATGATCATGATCTTCTTCACCATCGAACGGTTTCTTTTGGTATCTAAACTTGTGTCCAGATGGCAAAAATCTTCTATGTCTTCTATAAGACATCTTTTGTCCATGAATAAGATAAGTTGCAGAAGTTCCATCACTACATATAGGGCATCCCTTGTAACCTTTTGTTGCATGTCCTGATAAGTTTCCATAGGCAAGAAAATCATTAATTGTCCATAAAAGGACCCCCTTCAAGTTAAAGTGTTCTTCTTTATGTGCATCGTAAACATTTACACCATCATTCCACAACGTCTTTAAATCATATATCAGAGGCTGCAAATATACATCAATATCAACACCGGGTTGTTTCGGTCCTGAGATCAATAATGTTAACATCATGAAGTTTCTTTTCATAGACAACAAGGGAGGAAGGTTGTATGTTACCATAATTACTGGCCAACAACTATATCTACTACTGAGGGAACTATGTGGATTAATTCCATCAGCAACAATGGCAAGACGAAGATTGTGCGGATTAGATAAAAATTGAGGAGATAAATTATCTATTACTTTCCAATTTGGAGAATCACAAGGATGATATAGCACCCTATCATCAGATCGATTATTTGAATGCCAAGTCAACATGTTTGATGTATCTTTACTATTGAACAACCTTTGAAAGCGAGGAATCGGAGGAAAGTACCAAAGAACCTTTGTAGGGACGCCTTTCTTATGTGTTGTACTCTCATTTGTACCATGCTTCCATCTCGATTCTTTACACATAGGACAATCATGTAATGTCTCATATTCTTTTCTATAAAGAATGCAATCATTTGGACAAGGGTGAATCTTATGATATTTCATGCCAAATCGACTAAGAGATTTCTTCACTTCATACATTGAAGATGACAATTCAATACCCTCAGGAAACATATTGACTAGTAGATTTAGTAATTCTGTGAATCCCTTGTCAGAAAAACCATGTTTTGCCTTCACATTGTACAAATGAACCAATCCCAATATTTTAGTGTATTTTTTGCATTTTGGATACAACGGTTTTTCAACATCTTTTATAAGTTTTTTAAAGGTTTGGGATCATCCTCGCGTAATTCATCTTCAACACCATGAAACATATTTTTTGTCTGTACATTATGATAAGATGTATGTAATCCACTCACATTCTTATTTATCTTTTCCCCATGAGTATTATCAATATTTTCTCCATGAAAATATTAACATTTATAGCTCAAAAGAATATCATTACAGATAAGGTGATACTTAACCTCATCAAATTCATGAAATCGCTCATTTTTACATTTAACACATGGGCATCGAATCATACTAGTTCTAGTATTACTATTTCTACAAGCAAATTCCATGAAACTTTCAACTCCAGAAATATAGTCTTGCTCAATTCTACACTTTGACATCCAAAATTTATCCATTTTCTATTAATGGCATTAATTAAACATATTACTTAATTATGTATCTAATGAATATATTTCAAGTATTATTATATATAAATTTCCTAATTATTAGAATATATATCAAAACATACATAATACAAAATAATTATCATTTTAATCATTTTAGAAAAGCATTTCTATACAAATTAAAAAATAAGCAGTATGCTAGCATGAATATATAAAAACCAATCACTTTGATTGATTCTAATTTCTAAATATGTTACTATATCATAATTAAAAAGTAATATTAATTATACGTATATAACATTCTATAGAAGTAGGGACTACTATAGTAATATATTTAACATTTTAACACATAAGTAGCATATATAAATAAAAATAATAATACTACTTATTTTTTAGTTATTATTTGATTTTTATTAATATATATATATATATTATTTAAATTATTGAGTTTATAAATATATATTTATAATTTTTTAAGAGTCAATAGATAGCACGTATAACTCTTATACTAATATAATTTCTTAAAAATTTAAAAAAATATATTATTTTTCCTCTATTCACTACTTAATAAAATATAATCATTTATATATAAATAAATTTATCTACGTACAGTAAATATATATAATCCATCAAACCCACAACATTTCAGATATTATTTCCACATAAAATAAGTCAAACATAATAACAAGCAAAATAAAAAACATACCTAAATCAACAATTTATACAAAAAATAAAACAAACTGAATAATAAGCTGTAAAATTCTACTTAATAAAATATAATTATTTATATAGAAATAAATTTATCCACGCACAGTAATTATATATAATCCATCAAACCCACAACATTTCAGATATTATTTCCACATAAAATAAGTCAAACATAATAACAAGCAAAATAAAAAACATACCTATATCAAAAATTTATACAAAAAATAAAACAAATTGAATAATAAGCTACAAAATTCTACTTAATAAAATATAATTATTTATATAAAAATAAATTTATCCACGCACAGTAAATATATATAATCCATCAAACCCACAACATTTCAGATATTATTTTCACATAAAATAAGTCAAACATAATAACAAGCAAAATAAAAAAAACATACCTAAATAAAAAATTTATACAAAAAATAAAACAAACTGAATAATAAGCTACAAAATTAATAGAAATACTTACAAGAATGTTATGAAGTGACTAAATGGAGGAAAGAAGAAGAAAATGGTGTTTTGTAAGTGAGAGTAAGTAAAAATATAATTATAAAAAATTTGAGTATTTCTCTCAAAAAAATAGTAGATCTGAAAGATAATAAGAAAATGAATATAACCCATAAAATAACGTTACAAATAGTGGTCGAAAGTGGCCAGAAATTGAGAAAGAAGGTGGGTGTGAGCTCAGTTTTGGGAGAAAATGGAGAAGAGAAATGAAGAAATTGGGTTTCTGCATAAAAAATGAGTCGAACGGATATATTAGATGGCTAGCGTCGGTTGATGTGGCGAACCGATGCTAGCTGCGCGTGTAGTGTCGGTTAACGGGGCAAACCAACGCTACACACACGGATAGCGTCAGTTCGTCACGTCAACCGATGCTACCCATGCAGATAACATCGGTTTTCCACGTCAATCGATGCTACCCATGCGAATAGCATCAGTTTTCCACATCAACCGACGCTATCTATGTAATTTAAAATATATTTTTTTGTCAATTATTGTTTTATTTAAACTATGCATATACGTATTATAGAAAAAGAAAAAAAATAATAACTTTAGAATAATATTTAATTAAAACATATACACAAAATTAAATAAAGATATATTGTATGTACATATATAAATTTAAATATCTAAACAAATAAATAAAATTATATAAAACTAATTGTCTAAAAAAAAGGAAAAATTATACTATTTATATCCAACTTAAATTCTAAAGAGTCAAATAAAATAATAATTAATTTTAATTGTATTAACTTCATCCACTTTTTAATTTAAAAAATAGGATGTAGTGTTGGTTTACGTGGCAAACTGACGCTAGCCACGTGTGTAGCATCGGTTGACGTGGAGAACCGACGCTATCCACGTGGGTAGCGTCGGTTCTCCACGTCAACCGACGCTACGTTCAACGCGGATAGCGTCGGTTCTACACCGAATCGATTTTAAATTCATTATAAGTCAATTTTTGGAAAAAATTGACTTTACATAGCGACTTAAATACCTATTTTTGTAGTAGTGTGCAAACTCTTTAGAGACTCAAATTAAACTCGCAAGTAGTAGAAATAAAAAGAGAGTAGATAAAAGGGATAAGTAGTATAAATCAATCAGGTAACAACTAGATTAATTTAATATAATAAATACAAATATCATGTGTGATGCAATTGACTTTGTAATTGGAGCAATGTTACGTCAAAAGCAAGACAAACTGTTTAGGACCATATACTATGCAAGTCGAACATTGCATGAAACCTAATTGAATTATACAACAACTGAGAAGTAGATGCTTGTTGTGGTGTTTGCTTATGAAATGTTTTGATATTACTTCATTGGTACCAAGGTCATAGTGTTCACTGATCATGAAACACTTTGTTATTTGTTTGGCAAGAAAGATTCTAAGCCTAGGTTGATTTGTTGGATCCTTTTTCTTTAAGAATTTGATTTGGAAGTTCGAGATAAGAAAGGAAGTAAAACCATATTTAGTAATCTAAGAAGCATTCCCTAATGAGAAGTTGTTTACATGTGAGATCAAGCTTCCTTGGGATGCTGATATTGTAAACTACTTCTTAGTGAGCATTGCTAGTAGTTTTATATTTGATCCAAGACATAAACATTGGTAAGCTATTAATTACATTCTTCTGTATCTTTGAGATACCCTTAATGTGGAACTAATACATTAAAAATTCAAGTGTGGTGTATGTTTATATTGATGTAGATTATGATAAGGATCTTGATAGGAAAGGTCTCAATCTGATTATGTGTTTACGATACTTGGTAATACTATCAGTTAAAAATCAACATTGTGAAATGTCGTGGCATTATCAACCGTTGAGTTTGAATATATAGCTCTAACAGAAGCCATCAAGGAGGTCATTTGGTTAACTGGTATTATAGGTATTCTTGAGCTTGAGGTAAATGATGTGCTTGTGCAATATGATAGCCAAGCACTATTTGTATTGCCAAAAATCCTATGTATCATGAAAGAACAAAATATATTGATATAAAACTATATTTTATTCAAGATATTGTTGGAAATGGATAGGTGGTTATTGTTAAAGTTCTTATAGTTGAGAATTTTGCATATATGCTCACAAAAGTGTTGACTTTGAAAAAATGTAAGTTGTACCTCAATCAACTTAAAGTAGATGAAGGTTAAAACAATTTGATATAAGTTAGATAGGGAACAATTTCATTATGATGTTTATGGATCTTGTTAAGTCAAGAATGATAATTGTGAATAATGACTCATCTTGATGGCATACACCCTAATGTAAAATAGACAAGTCTCCTAAGTTAAAGTTAGACAATTTTATGTAAAGTTTACATAGCCTAGTTTCAACCAATGCAAGGTAAATGGTTTAATCCTATAAATAGAACTAGTATTTTAGTTTTATAGAAATTGCCATTTTGCATCCTAAAATGTCAAAACAAGAGTATAACTTTGTCTTGTAATTGATAAAGTTCTTGAATCATATGTGATTGCAAGTTTCAATTAAGAAGGTTGGTGTAAGGGTGTAAATTTTCAATGATCAAAGTGGATTGGTAGGAGTTATTCCCTCCATGAATTAGGCATTCAAGTTGAGTATTAAACCACGTAAAACTTCTTTTTATTGTTTTCAAATTTTTAGTGAGTAGCATTGCCATTGTTGGTTCATTTTAATTTTTGTGAAGATATGAACTATGCCTTTACAAATAATCTTTGATTTATATCTATCACCAAAAGTAATTGTTCCTTCATTATATTTTTTCAAACTTTTAAAAGAACTCATTCTAATAATACTAGAAACGTTAGTACAATAACACAAATGCAAATATGTCCTAGAGTAAATTTCATAATAAATAACCATAACTAGATGATTTAATAAATATATCAAATAGATCAAAATCAACTAATAACCATAGAACAATCAATTTAAAAATATATTACAAATATTGTAAGCTTGTTAATCTATTAAACACAACCACAAGTATTTGATAAATTAAATAAATGAAAAGGCCTACTTGAATAGATTTTTACAAAAAAAAGAGACAGATTAAGATGAAGAAAAGAATGTTTTTGTGTGATTAATTTAAAGTTGTGTGCTTAGATTTGTATATATAAAATATTTTGAAGCACTAGGTCAAAGTAAAATTATCATGTTATCCATAGAATCAGTTAAAAGAGTTTTAACGAAAAAGAAAAATATAGTAAAAAAAAAATCAGTTCAAGTTAAAAGTAGGTTTTAAAATCAAAGCCCTAGCTGATCAATCGAGTTAACACATTCTCGATTGATTGAGTACATAGCTCGATTAATCTAGTCAATTATCGATCCATCTAGTGTAATGAATAGTCAATTCTAAAAAAGGATCAATTGATCTAACTAGTAAATCGATTGACTATTGATTATTTGATCGATCTAGTCAATTAAATAATTAATTTAAGAATTTTACATTGAGTAGATAGTTTCTCAATTGATCTATATAGCTCGATTGATCCAGGCATATCTCGATTGATCGAGCATCCTAATCTCAAAATGTTGCTATGTGTCTAATATAAAATCTAACGTGTATAAGAACAAAGATATACTTGAATTGTGATCGTTGAAGCTCGATAGTTTATTCGACTTGAAAATCTTCTTAAAGAACACACTTAGAAACTAGAATTACATTTATATGTTTTATTCACGAATATCGTCAACACTCACATAGATCTTACAGAGTGTATAAAGATTACAAGAATGATGAAGAAAAGATATAAACCAATTTTGATGAAGAATCCAACTCATACTTTAATCTCCTTTGCTAGCTATTCAATTGCTTTCTTACTTTGCTATACTTGATCTATCTTTATTCTTATGATATATCTATGTTCCCTCTTGTTAGTTGTTTTTTATGGCCTCTTAATAGTGTTTAAATAGGTTGAAATTGATCCTAATTAGTTTAAGATTCTTATTAGCTTTGATCTAATGGTTGAGATTGAAAGTTGGACTTCAAATCATGATTGATGTGTCAAAATCTACTCTATTCGATTGATCGATCGCGACCTTACTCGATCAATCTAACTATGTCATTATTTCAACCTGAGAGATAATGCCCTATTTCCTCGATCAAGTCTTGTCTCGATCACTCGATAGGTGTCTCGATCTATCAACCTTGATAATCCTAAATTTGTCCTATTTGTTTTCCTCTATTTGATAGATTTTCACATACATTACTATAGTTGAACATAAGATAGATACTTTTAACAATATTCAGATTAAAATAAAATAAATAGTTAGCTTGAAATAGTCAAATAACTTTACTTTATAGGGTTATCAACTCTTTTGAAGTACCTATTTATGCCTTTAACATCCAGAACGATAATCTCATTAACTTTGATCTCATTGATTTCTTCAACATTTTCCACCACCTTACATTTGCCAATTTTAAATCTAAAATGAAATTAGTTTTGATCTAATACAAGGTGGTCAAGAAAGGATAAAAGGGTTAGAAGATATGAGAAAAAGAGTTGACACTAATGACAATTGTTGATAATGATGTGCTTCAAATAAATTAAGGGTTAATTAATTTTAATTTTGATAAAAATTATATCTTTGAATTTTTTTACATCAAATAGTAAATGATTGTTGATGGGTGAAAAAATGTGATGATAGTAAGGATAGAACATACAAGATAACGAAAGTAGACATAGATGATGAGATGTATATAATTGTTTTCGTAATAAAATGAAAAAAAAATACAAGAGAAGATATAAAATAATAAATATTTTTATAAAGATAAAATTATCTTTTTATAAATTAATTTTTTTAAATTGGAGTAAGCTTTATCTAAATACTAACCAATATAATGATTTAATAATATAAATTTATTAAATATCGTAGCTAATAATAAAGTGAAATACAAATAAAAGAGAGTTAAAAAAAAATACCACACACAGAAACAGTAGAACCTTGCTGAAAATAAAAAACGGCGTCGCTCAACTGTCAGAAGGGACAACCCTCTCTCTTGATTGCTTCGTGCCCTCCTCGATCCAAGTGTTTCTCAGCAAAGTAGTGTTATCTGTGCCTGAGTTTACGATATCCCTCTTTGATATAAGTCCAACTAACCCTTATTTCAACTGTTTTGCTCTAGTTGAACTCAAAAGCCGCCCTATATCCAGGTGGGTCCACTGAAATCACATATTCCAGTTCCGATTTCAGGTGGGTCTCTTCCCTTGCCCCATGATCTTTGAGAACTTTTGTTAATTGATCTAATTTGCTTGTTTCCTTATCTGGGGTTTTCGATATAATTCAAGATTTTACCTTTTATTGTCAATCTGAACATTACGGGGATTTACACGTTTAATGGATTTCAATTTTGATGACAAAGGTATTTATTTGGTCGAGATCTTGTGCATTCTACTAGTTTTCATAGACATGCATGTGATGCATTTGATTTGGTTTATGGTTCTCACTGTTTGCTTGATCGAATATAACAATTATAATTTTGTATTGCCAGCAAACATGAAATCAAATCGTTAATTTTTGTACTTAATCCAGCAGTATTTATTTATGCTAGCACATGAGTAGTTGAATGATTGATTAATTTTTAATTCATAATTCGTTAAGGGTATATATAGGTCAATTCAGGCCTGATGCTGGGTGTTCACTTTGTAGTCTGTACTGCAGATTAGCTAATTATGCTGTCAATTTCTGTGATTTGATTAAAACCACTTTCGAATGATAGCCATGGACTTGGCATATTCAATTTTACCAGTTGGAGTTAACAAGGTAGAAATAGTGATTTTCCTGCAGTGTGGAATCTAAGCTGAAAAGATTAGTGACGTTTAGGTTGTGTCATATGAAAATTTTGAGTACATGGAGACACTATGAGCTTCAACAGCAATGTATTTGAGTTATCATTGCTATCTCCTTTTTAAAATGTTTATTGCCTTTTTTTTAAATGCTTGTTTGTATAACTCTAAGCCATGACATAGTGCCTCTTTGTGTTTTGTTTGAGCTATTGGAGATCTTACATGGAAACTCTACGATGTTTTGTCATGGCAGGTTTATGTTATACAGACATTTCTAAAAGAGTACAAAATCAGTAATCAATGGGGACTGAAAATCCTAGTCGCCCAAATTTTCCTCCAAGGCCTGCTCATTCCCCTGCTTTTACTCAAACTATGTCGCCATTTTCATCATCCGGTTCGGTTGATGGGCAAGAGGCCCCTGGTTCCAGATCCACTCCACCATTAGCTTCACAATCTATGACACCCTTTTCATCATCAAGGCCTATGGTTGGACCAGATATCCTTGGATTCAGACCTACTCCACCACCAAGTCCCTTTTCGTCTGGGCTAGTAGTTCCAAATTATTCTAGTTTACAACCTGCTCAACCAGGTAGATACAATGATCCATCAGTGCCTCAACCACCAATGTCTAGTGCTCTGTCTCCTGTTGGATATTTCCCCCAATTTCCACCTACGACTCATGAACCCCCTTCACGAGCTCCACCTATTGGCCAACCACCATTCCAAGCACCCACAAATCGAATATCATCTCAAACAGTTCCCCTTCATCCACAACAGCCAATACCTATGGGATCTCCACCGCAAAGCATAAATAATGCACCATCAAGTTTGAGTGTTCCCCAATCTTCTGATTTATCCTTCCCAGGCGTTGGATCTAATTTCCATCCATCCTTTCCTGGATATGCTCGTAAGCAGTCTATAAATGATATTCAACCCCCACCACTACAATCTCCCTCTTTGGCTAATCAAAGAGAACATGCATCTGTACCACCCACATTATCCTCTCCATTTTTTGCTCATCAAGGTGGTTATGGTTCCCCTCCACCTATTGGGGCTCCCTTGGGTTTGCAATCAAGGGACCGCATTCAAATTCCTGGGTCTGGACCTCCTAGTGGTGCCATCCAAGGGTTAATGGAGGATTTCAATTCACTTACTATTGGATCATTCTCTGGATCGATGGAACCAGGGCTTGATCTCAAAGCTTTGCCGAGGCCGCTAGATGGAGATGTTGAACCTCTTTCATTTGCACAGGCATACCCAATGAATTGTAATTCTAGATATCTACGGCTTACAACTAGTGCAATACCGAGTTCTCAGTCCTTGGCTTCAAGGTGGCACTTACCTCTTGGAGCAGTTGTTTGTCCGCTTGCGGAAGCACCTAATGGGGTTGGTGTTTACTTACTTCTCTAATAATTAAAATTTGTCTGTATTTATGTATTTTGATAACATTGCTGATTGTATTCTTATGTATTTAGGAGGAAGTTCCAGTTATCAATTTTGCTACTGCTGGCATTATTCGTTGTAGAAGATGTCGCACATATATCAATCCTTACGTGGTCTTTACAGATTCTGGAAGAAAGTGGCGATGTAACATCTGCTCTGTACAAAATGATGGTACGTGTCTACTCCATGTCCTTTCTTCCCTCCCCCTGCGAAGAATGTCATTATGGGAGAGGGGGGAAAAAAGTAGAAAAAAAATGATATTTTAATTGAAACCATAAAGCCTTAGAAATTTCTCTTTGTGCTATAAAAAGTTGGTTCTCTGTTGACCATCTATATGTGTTATGCAATATTTTTCTCGTAGATCTCATGTTGGCTTCTTTTCTAAAAGTAGTTCTTGTATTTATTGACCTTTTTTTAAGAATGTGCATATTGTTTCTGTAACCATCTTCTAAAGAAGAAGATTTATGAATTAGAAATGTTATGGTCTTTGAATGTAATTTACTAATGAGACTTAGATGTGCTATATATTTTGATTGTTCCTGGTTCCACTTGGTCTTGAGTTTTTTTTATTGTTTGCACCTGTGTGTGCATAAGCTCCTATATATGTTGTTAGCTTTCCATATTATGGAGGATCATGCTAGGTATTATGTGTTATATGTAACTTCGCCTTGTTTTGCTTAACATAATTTATACTGATTTATGTTTACTCCTGTAGTTAGTGGCGATTATTTTGCCCATTTGGATGTCAACAATAGAAGAGTTGATTTGGATCAACGACCTGAGCTAACACAAGGTAGCGTTGAATTTGTCGCTCCGACTGAATATATGGTGCGGCCTCCTATGCCGCCGCTATACTTTTTCCTTATTGACGTTTCAATATCTGCGGTTAGAAGTGGAATGATTGAGGTATGGCTTCTTCCTATGATTAGCTACAAGCCTAAAATTGGTCTTGCTTCTTTTATAAAAGGAGGCAAAAATAAAAGAGAGTTTATGGATGGGGATTTTTAACGGCACAATCACAACAATATAGCCCCTTCATTCTCTCTTTATATATAACAATTGTGGAATATTTTATTTATAGATAGCTAGAAATTCTCACACACTTGGATTAGAAGGCTTGAATATGCTTGGTTTGAGTGTTCACCTGGAATATATATCATTGAATTACAAGAAAATTTATTACAATATATATGAATTGAGATGACTTCATGAAGGTGGGCAAAAGGGAGACTAGTGTTGCAAATGACCTTTAAATACCTTTTTTGTCAAGTGCATTACTTAATATTGGAAAGTAGTCAATGGTACAACGATAAAATAAAAGAGGTATAAGAGGAAAAATAAAAGATGATAAAAAATAAATGTAAAAAAAATATATTGTGTTTGGCAATTGCCTTTTAGTGCAATGACATAAGAATACGAGTTCAAACATCACCCAACGTAAGTATATGTAGGTGTGTGCATGCATGGTCGTTTATTAAAAAATATTCTGATTCTCAAAAGAAAAGAAAAATGTGATTCATATATGCAAAATGTTCTTGCTTGAAAGCGTTTAAAATATTATAGCAAAAACATGATAATAAAGAATGGTTTTTATTTTTACTAGATTTTTTTTTTGGGGGACGAAAAAGAATTGTGGCTACAAATAGGAATCAATAAGCGGCTTTTTATGTAAGGAATAATTTTTTTCATAGCACAAAATTTTTCTTGTTGAATACATTTCATACATCACATAAGGACTTGAAGATAAATTATGCCTGAACTACTAACATCAATATTGTCTTATATCATAGATATATTTTTGATGACATGCGTTTATTCCTTGTTACCTCAGAAAGCATGTACCTCAGATTCTTTGAACCACATTTGTGAAAGACAGTGAGATTTGAAAATGATTACCTGATATAGCTGTATGAACCATTATTTTTGCTACAACTTGATCCCTAGGCCTAGCTTTGGATGTGATATTTTACATCATACCAGCAGATTACATGTGGTTGTTATTAAACTTTCTCTGTCCATAGCTCTCTTCTACTTTTTAGGAGAGTGGAGCTTGTTATATAACCAATAATAGGGTGTATCCTTGTATGTTCCTCATGAGCCTATATGAATAGTAATAATAGGGTCTTTATATTTTAAGGTAATGATATTGCCACAATGCAAATTATTATTGTTATAAGAATATTTTATTAATGATAACTTTATCTAATAGTAATGGCACTAAAGTGTAATTAATACTAGGGGTAAAATAGACATTTCATGCATTTTTATTGTGGCAATAATAAAAGTTCTTGTGGCAATATCATAACCCGTATTTTTTTGTATCCTTAATTGAATAATTGTAATTGACATTCATCTGCTTGCAGGTAGTAGCCAAAACCATCAGATCATGTTTGGATGAGCTTCCTGGCTTCCCCAGAACACAAATTGGGTTTGCAACTTTCGACAGTACAATTCATTTTTATAACATGAAGGCATGTGTCTTCTGTTACTAGTGTACTTACAGATTATATATACATTATCTTCTTGCTTCAGCCAATTCACCTGCTTAACTCATTTGGATTTTGATCATGCAGTCATCTTTAACCCAGCCTCAAATGATGGTGGTATCAGATCTTGATGATGTATTTGTGCCATTACCAGATGATCTCCTTGTCAACTTATCAGAATCAAGAAATGTGGTGGAAACATTCCTTGATAGCTTGCCCACCATGTTCCAGGACAATGTGAATGTTGAATCTGCTTTCGGTCCAGCTCTTAAAGCAGCACTAATGCTTATGGTTTGCTAACCTTTTCTGACTGACACCAAATTCAAATTTTATTTGGATTAGTACTTCAGTTGCTACATTATTCGGACGTGACTTTATGCACTTCCATGAAGTTTGTTCCTTCTTTTGTCACCTAATCTAACTTTTGTGCGCTTTTACATGCAATCAGAGCCAACTTGGAGGAAAATTGTTAGTTTTCCAAAACACACTGCCCTCTCTTGGTGTTGGCCGCTTAAAGTTACGTGGAGATGACGTTCGTATTTATGGAACGGATAAAGAACATGCACTAAGACTTCCAGAAGATCCATTCTACAAGCAAATGGCTGCTGAGTTTACCAAGTTTCAGATAGGTGTGAATATCTATGCATTCAGTGACAAGTACACTGATATAGCCTCATTAGGTACGCACTCATGGTTTTCTTATTTTTATTTTTAAGGGACTGGTAATTATGTTATGTTTGTTAAAAAAATGCTTTCGATATGGTGTTTGGAGATATTCATTGCATTTAAAACTTTGATGCCTAAATAATGTCGCTGCTTCTTTTAATCTATTCCATTTTCATTCAATAACATTTAAAATTTTGAATATTGCACTGTTTGAGTACCCCTGCACAATTTGTGCAAGTGTGACTCTTGCTGGGGCAAAATTATTGATGGTCTATGTACAGTGCTAATTTTTGGATAGCCATATCTGATTTGTAATTTGATGTATGGAAAAAATAAAGTAAGAAATTGGTTTAATTTCTAACGACCAATACACTGCTTTCACGCTGAGAATGTTTGAGAATTATCATAAAGGATTAAAATTTTAGCCTCCAAATTAAAAAGTGCTTGCTCTCTCCTCTCTCTCTCTCTCTCATATTTCTGTAATTGGTTTTCTGATGCCATTTTGATTTTAGAGCATGCTTGTATTTCTGAGTTTTAACTACATATAGACTAAATGTTGTGTGGTCATTGAATTTATAAGTATGAATATCTTAAGTCGGCATCATTGAACTTTAAATACAGGAACTCTGGCAAAATACACGGGAGGTCAAGTTTATTATTATCCAAGCTTCCAATCAGCAATCCATGGAGAGAAGTTGAGACATGAGTTAGCTAGAGATCTAACTAGGGAAACTGCTTGGGAAGCTGTCATGCGTGTACGTTGTGGAAAAGGTGAGTTAATAGATAATACTTTGCCAGTCAGTTGTGAATGTGCATTTGTTTCTAAACTCTGCTTATTTTTTAGGTGTCCGTTTCACTACTTATCATGGGAACTTTATGCTGAGGTCCACTGATTTATTAGCCCTTCCAGCTGTTGATTGTGATAAAGCATTTGCAATGCAGCTTTCACTTGAAGAAACTTTATTGAATACCCAGACAGTGTATTTCCAAGTTGCTTTGCTGTATCCTTTGAGTTGGATATCTGATACGAACCATGCATGTAGGTTTATATAGTGATTAGTGCAAGATATCGCTTTATTGATCATTTGAAGTGTTCTTGTTGTGGATTTTTTGTATCCTCCTTCTAACCAGTTACATTTCCCTTGGGACATTTTTCTATTTTGATAGAAAAGTCAGCAAGCTAAAATTTTTTTTTTTTTTTTTTAGTTTTTTTTTTTTTGGGAACTGTTCAGGAGACACAAGTACTCACACATGGGAAGGGGGACAAGGTAGTATATGTCTAGCCAACCATACTACTTATAAGTTCAACTGCTGGTATCAAGGTACTTAAATATTATTTCAATGCATTGCTCACAGAAATGTGATTTTCAATTTTTTTTTAATCTTAGTTGCTTTACTATTTTAGACTTCAGATATGCAATTTGTCCCTTCTGGTGGTTTCATAGGTTAATCTTTCATAGTAAATAGTTTGCAAATTGCTGAAGACTCCTTAACATATTAAAGATACACTGCATCTTGCGGTGAGAGGCGCATTAGAGTACATACTGCTGCAGCACCAGTTGTGGCAGATCTTGGGGAGATGTATCGGCAGGCTGATAATGGTGCCGTAGTCACCTTGCTTTCTAGGCTAGGTGGGTAATGGTGTGGGTGATTTCACATCTTTATTGAGGTTTAAAGGTTACTGATTACTAGCTGATGTAATTGGCAGCAATTGAGAAAACATTGTCGCATAAGCTCGAAGATGCTCGAAATGCCTTGCTGCTAAGAATTGTCAAATCCCTCAAAGAATATCGGAATCTTTATTCTGTGCAGCATCACTTGGGAGGGAGGATGATATATCCAGAATCTTTAAAGTTCTTGCCTTTGTATGGTTTAGCTCTTCATAAATCACTTCCTCTGCGTGGAGGATATGCTGATGCTGCACTAGATGAACGCAGTGCGGTAGGACACACAATGATGACTCTACCAGTTAGAAAGCTGTTAAAGCTTTTATATCCAAGCTTAGTTCGACTGGATGAGCACCTTTTGAAGGTAATAAGTCACCCTTTGCTGTAACATTTTTTTATAGTACGGTTTATTTGAAATTTTCTTAATCTGCTTCTGCTACTTGTTTTGCAGACATCTGCTCTCGATGACCTCAAGAGCATTGAGAGAAGGTTGCCGCTGGCTTCCGAGAGCTTAGATTCCAGAGGTCTTTATTTGTACAATGATGGAATCCGTTTCATTTTATGGTTTGGTAGAGTGCTTGCACCTGATATAGCTATGAATTTACTTGGGTCTGAGTGTGCAGCAGAATTATCAAAGGTATATCACATCTATTTAAGCTAAAAGTAAGAAACAAGGATTGGCTCTTTTGTATCTTTGTCGGAAGCTGTTACTTACCATATGCTTTCTTTAGACCATCACTAAGAGGGTATTTGCTATCATAAAACATTTAGTCATTTTTAAATACTTGTTTGTACGGTCTGTTGGTATTTCCATCAGGGTATCTGATTAAGCTCATTGCTACTTGTTGCAACCATATTTTTTTTTAATTCTGCTGTGTTATTTTGTGAAGCAGGTTACACTTAGTGAGCATAGCAATGAAATGTCAAGGAAGCTAATGAAAATACTCAAGAAGTTTAGAGAGGATAATCCCCCATATTATCAGCTCTGTCATCTTGTAAGACAAGGTGAACAGCCCCGAGAAGGCTACCTTTTACTTGCAAACCTTATTGAGGACCCAGTTGGAGGATCCAGTGGTTATGTTGATTGGATTCTACAAGTACATCGGCAAATTCAGCAGAATCCGTGATAAATTTAGGTATGATCTCTTTTGTTGGTATTTGACATTTAATTGTGTTAAAGAGTGCTGGTTTGTCTATTTGATATCTTTTGACAAGTTGGTATTTTGGGGATTATGAACATAATATCAATCATTTCACACAATTAACATTTTTCTTGTGGAGGAAAGGCTTAGAAACACCTATGGTGGATCAAACCCAAGGCCAAGTCGCTTGGACAAAATCTAATAGTTTGTTAATCAACATTCCTCCCAAAAGTTTAAGTTATTGGGAGAAGGGTCAACAATAATTTTAAACATCTATTACTTTTCTACAAGTGTGTACTCTATGTACCATACAAACCCAACATTTGAATTCAACAATTAAGGTTACTAGAGTTTGAACACAATACATTCAACTCTGATACTATGTTAGAGTTTGTTCTCACCAATCCTCCAAAAAGCTTAAGCTATTAGTTGAAATATCAAAAACTGCAAGTATGTACTTTATGCACCATACATACCCAACATTTGAATTCAACGATTGAGGTTACTAGAGTTTGAATACAATAATACATTCTATTCTGATACTATGTTTTAGAGTTTGTTCTCACCAATCCTCCCAAAAGCTTAAGCAATTAGTTGAAATGTCAAAAACATTTGGTAAAACAACAAAAATAAACACAATTAAAACTTGTAATTACAAAATAGTACCTTTTATGTCCAGTTCATATATTTTGTATTAAAAAAAATCTAATCCATTATTGCGTTGAACACTGTTCAATTGAATGTTATTTAAATTAAACTACGATTATTTTGACATATTCAATGTTGAATGTCCAGTTCAATCTTGTTCAATATTATTGGATTGTTATATTATTATAAGTTGTAGGGTTGTTATTTTATGTAATTTCTCAAAATATATTTATAGATTTTTTACGGTGTTCTTTTCAATAAGTAACTATGCTTTCCAGTATATTTTCCGGTAACTATGCTTTCCAGTATATTTTCCGGTAACTATGCTTTCCAGTCTTTCAAGTGAAAGACTTGGGGTCAAGGTCAAGCTCTCGTTCGACTTATCACATGATTTTTGTGTTTTATACAGACATCTGGAAAAAAAAAACAAGAGTTATTGATGCTAAATTTGAAGAGATTCTCATCCATGTGCTTGAAAAATACTCTAATATCTATTTGAAATGATGTGCTTACAGATTTGGTTAGTTGACTGCTCTTTCTTTTCACAACAATGAGCTGCACTTTAAGGAAGCTTCTCGCGGTCTTGTCTGTAGAGCAAGGGAACACTTGGTTAGGTTCAGTCATTGGGTTCTCTCAAAAAGGTGGTCTATTGAGCGGGAAAACCGGTAAGAATGCTCAAATTTGAACAACTTCCATTCCATTGTTCAATCCAGGATGTAATAAGCCAATAGTGAGTACGTTACATATTGAATTTTGTGAAGCAGTCTTCACATTAAGATGAAATTAATCCAATTTTTGCATGCAGTATCTTTTTAACACATTGGTAGCAATTTTTCTTGTGTTACATTCCCATTCTAAGTTTAGTTTGTTTAGAGAGTAAGAGAGAGGAGTTTGTGTGATAACTGAGAACTTGCCAACTTTTGATTTTGTCTAGTTACAATTATAATTTAGTTCTAATATTGAAGGGACATTTCATTCTATGAATTTATTGGATTGAATGTAATGACATGATATACTGTCATTTCTTTTCCTTGTAAGGCTCCTGAACTTGATGCTACGTTTCATTTTTGTTTAGAATATTAACTCCTGATGGAATTTTTTTCAGGAGAGTTTCCTTTCTCTTTTTTTTTTTTTTAAATTCATGATCAAGAAATAGTTGTTTAATTATGAGTATAGCTTCTAAAATCTCATAGGTTGGTACGGGTGACCAAAAATACAATAACACATAATGACCCGAACCAAACAAATTAACCGGACCTGAGTGTGTTTTGGTAGGATCTAGTTGGTTCGGTTAGGTTTTACCATTTCAAAAACAATTTTTTTTTTAAATATTTCGGTTAGACCAAACTGAATTTACTGTTAGAAAGCTAAGCATTGATATTTTCAAGGCAATGTATATTATTATTTTTAAATACCGTGAGAATGCATGTCTATTCAAATTTAGTAAATATATAGGATTATTAATTATCGAGTAATGGTTCTTATTGTTTAAAAAAAATATTTTATTAAATAAAATAAAAAAAGTATGCTTTTGAATATTAGCTTTTAAGTTATTTTTATTATAATTGAAAAATTAATGTTCAAATATTTTATAAAATTGTTTGTAGAAATATTCTTTAAATAATTAATATTGATAATAATTGTATAATTTTATTTAATAAATAAGTTAGATATAACAGAATAATATATGAATTTATTTAATTAATATTTTTAATATCAAAGATGTTAATCTTACTTAATAACATACATGATTTGATTGAATTTAATAAATATTTTTGATTAAAAATAATTTATATTAATTGATTATTGTTCTTTTTAATTGAGATGAGATATAATATGATCTTGATATAAAAATTATTAGTTCAATAAAAATATGATATATTCATAAGTGAATTGATTGAGCAATCATTGATTTTATGAAATGTCATACTTAATATAATAAAAATAATTATTCATAAAAAATAACATTCATTAAATAAGTAACCATTAATTATATGAATTCACCCTTAATGTAATAAAATAATTATATAATATAAAATAACTATTCATAAAAAAAATATTTATTATATGAACATTATAGTATTTATTGATGCTAAAAAACTAACAAAAAAAAGTATAAAATTGTATTTATTATATGAATATTTTGATATTTATTGATATATAAAATAATAAAAAAATAAAAAAAATTACTTATGGTCAACCAGAAGATTTTTATATAAAGACACTTAGTTATCTGTATCTTTTAGAATAGTCAATAATAATAAAAATGAACAAAAACAATAAAGAAATAAGTTAAATTAATATATATTTATTATTGGTTAATAGTCCTTAAGTTTTCTGATTAGATCAACTTAATCTACAATTTTTTTTTATTAAAACAAGGATTAAAATTTTGATCCAAATTTCAAAATTTTTGACTCGTAGAAATAGAAACCAGCTAGAAGACAATTCTTCCGAGATTTGGTAAATTTTCGGTGAACTGTGGTAATGGTTTTGAAGCTTGACATTTTTTTAATTTATATAAAATAAAATAAATAACACAATTTATCTTGGTTTAAATCCCTTTCAATTTCATATGATTAAGTTATTTTTGTAGTTTTATTTTTAAATCTTTTAAAATATATATATATATATATATATATATGTATACTATATATATATATATATATATATATATATATATATATATGTATACTATATTTTCGATCATACAAATTTTTTTTTATGTATATAAAAAGAGTATGTGTGTCGCATGGAGAGTCATACTCCGACTCCGCGGCGAAATAGTTAAAAATAAAATTTTATTTATAAAATGTATTATATAATACAATTAAATCAATTTAAATTAACACCAATAATTTCATTAAATATAAGATAAATTATCAAATATTTAAATTTTACATTAATTTATATATTTATTCATTATACTTGAACCTTAAAAAAAACTTATTTTGATATTAAATTATATTGGTCATTATTTATCATAAATTTTATTACAAAATGTATTGATTGTGATCAAAACTTTAAGTTTTTTATTTTATAATTAAATAAAAGATAATTTAGAATATATTTTATATCTGCTACATCTTGTGATGTCTTAAGAATGTTAACTAGAGTTCCCATCGAAAAAAAAAATAAAAGTAAAAAGAATGTAAAATAGAAAGGATAAAACTTTGAAGTTGACTATAATATATTTTAAGCCAAGAAACATATATTTTAAAACGTATCAAATATATATAATATAAAACACATAGAGCACAAACCTTTGTCTTATTTAGACTGAAATTCGGATTTATGAAATATAACACAAACATTGTAATTTCGTGATAAAAACAAAAAAAAAAAAATTCAAGAAACTTTGGTTACATGTTGATTCCAACTCTATAATCATATTAATTTTATAATTTAAAAGTATAATTAATTAAGTAAAATATTTTAAAAATTAAAATTCTTTTAAAGATAAAATAAAAATATTAAAAAACCATGTGTCACCCCCTTCTTCCTCTTACTCTTTATATATTTTATTATTTTTTAATTATTATTTTATTAATAAAAAATAAAATATAACATTAAGAGAAAAAGAGTGAATAGGAAAGTGAGAAGGAAAGAAACAAAGAGAGAGAAAGAGAAAAAAAAAGAGAAGAAAGAATGATAGCGTTGATTTTTAAATTTTTTTTTAATAAAATATATAATTTTATTTTATTAAAAAAAATAATTTAATTAATTATATTTTTAAATTATAAAAATAATTAAACTTATCTAAAAGTGATATAAATCACTTAATAATACGACGTAAAGTACCCATTACCCCACACACTAATTTTTTAAAAAAGTTCAAATCGCCCTTTTGTGTAATTAAATAAATAACTTGAAATGAGAATGTGGAGTCTTGCAGTCCATGATTATGTGAATCACTCATCAATCTTTTAATTACTTTATTAAATAAAACTTGCAGTCGATGGACCCGTAATATCACATCATTGATAATGCTACTTGGTTTAATACAAATCAGAAACGTTATGGTTTAAAAAACTGATGTAGCAAGGCAAAGCAAAACCAACGACTTTATTGGTACTAATATATTTGTTTTTTTCTTACACAGTTACACAATAATATATTGTAAGGTTCTCTACGAAGATATATATATATAGCTCCATTACCTTTCAATTCTTTGGACCAATTCCACAAACGGATAGGAAAATACTCTTCCTGACTATGACAGAACAAGGATAATAAATAGTAATAATATATATATATATATATATATATATTATCTACGGACTAATTATAACAATAAAGAGTAGATGTAATGATAAATAATAGATTAAAATTATTTAATAAATTATGTTTTTATACATAATATAAAAAAATTATTTAAAAGTTGGATGAGATTCATCATACTCCAACCCTCATTTGCTTCCCCTTTATTCAAAGTTAACATTTTATAAAAGCTTTATTTTTTTTAATAAAAATGACAAAAATAAATATTTAAAAAATAATTTTTTATTTATAAATATATCTTATCTTATATTCTTACTATAAATAGTTTCAATGATATATTTATAATATTTAATTTTTTTATTTTAAACCATAAATTATTTATTTTTCTTTATTTTTTATAAAAACAGATCTATAAATAATTTGCGAATTAAACTATGTTTTTATAAAAGGTAACCTACTTCTCCTATTATTTATCTTTGACAAATAAACACAGTTATAAGAGAGTATAGTTGCAAATATAAATGGAAACGAATATATAACATAAGGAAGGAAAAAAGACAAACTCAGCCTAGTTATAGAGAACTCTAATGTCTCTCCTACAAAAGCTAACCTTCTTCTTCTTTGCAATTATTTTTCTTAAAGTGTTGTTCAAGTTCATCTTCAAGAAAAAGTTAAGAAAAAATAAGTTCACTCTTCCCCCAAGCCCTCCAAAACTGCCCATAATTGGTAACCTTCACCAGCTAGGTAAAATGCCTCATCTCTCGCTCTGCAGCTTGGCACAAAAGCATGGTCCAATGTTGTACTTACAACTTGGTGAGATTCCAACAGTGGTGGTTTCATCTGCTAGACTAGCCAAGGAAGTGTTGAAAACCCATGATCTAGCATTATCAAGCCGTCCACAGATCTATTCAGCAAAACACCTATTCTATAATTGCACTGATGTTGTTTTCTCACCTTATGGGACTTACTGGAGGCATATCCGGAAAATATGCATACTTGAGTTACTAAGTGCCAAAAGGGTTCAATCATACAGCTTTGTAAGAGAAGAAGAAGCTGCTCGCTTAGTTTGTCGGATTGCAGACGCTTATCCTGGTACCACCAATCTGACTAAGATGCTTGGACTATATGCAAATGATGTCCTCTGCAGGGTAGCATTTGGAAGAGACTTTTCAGAAGGAGGAGACTATAATAGGCATGGATTCCAAAAGATGCTTGAGGAGTATCAAGTATTGCTTGGAGGATTTAGTCTTGGGGATTTCTTCCCTTCCATGGAGTTCATACACAGCATAACAGGAATGAAATCAAGAGTCAAAAATACCTTTAGGCGCTTTGATCAACTTTTTGATCAAATAATAACTGAACATCTCAAACCTGACAGAAAAAAAGAGGAGCAGAAGGACCTTGTAGATGTCTTACTTGACATACAGAAGGATGGGTCTGCTGATATGCCTCTAACTGTAGATAATATTAAGGCCATCATTTTGGTTAGTAAACAATTTGCACAACTTCAATTTTCATCAAGTATTTACAGAGTTACAGCAATGAAGTCCACATTGCTTGTTAATTTTCTGCTTGAAATTTTCCACTCAATAGTATCACTTTTGCTGCTGTAGGACATGTTTGCTGCAGGAACTGACACAACCTTCATAACCCTTGACTGGGGAATGACAGAGCTCATAATGAATCCCAAAGTCATGGAAAGTGCACAAGCTGAAGTACGAAGAATTGTTGGAGAGAGAAAATTTGTGTTAGAAAGTGATCTACCTCAACTGAACTACATCAAAGCTGTCATCAAAGAGATCTTTCGATTGCATCCTCCTGTTCCAGTATTAGTCCCTAGAGAATCTATAGAGCATGTAACCATCGATGGGTACGACATTCCAGAGAAAACACGAATCTTTGTCAATGCCTGGGCAATAGGAAGAGACCCAGAAACATGGGAAGATCCAGAAACATTTAAACCAGAAAGGTTTATAGGTAGCACTATTGACTTCAAAGGGCAAGATTATGAACTGATACCTTTTGGTGCAGGAAGACGAGGCTGCCCGGCAATGACATTCGCAACAGTAAGTGTTGAGCTTGCTCTAGCACAACTTCTCCACAGCTTTGATTGGGAGCTCCCTCATGGTACTGCAGCTAAAGATTTGGATTTGACTGAAGTTTTTGGCATCACTATGCACAAGATAGCTAATTTGATTGTCCTTGCCAAACCTTACTTTTCCTGAGATACCATGCTATTAACAAACAATTTACAGGAGTGGTAACACTTTGTTTCAGTAAATTCCAAACAAAGAACACAATCATAGCACTTGCTGAGAGGTTTGCTTTATTCCCAGCTAAAGGAAAAAACTTGTGTAAACATAAAGAAGATCAAGAGCTGTTCCAATAATTTATGTTGAAATTAAATTTTCCCATGAAAAAGAAAATGAAGATGGTTGTAATCCATTAACCTGTATCTCCATTTGGACTAGGTAGCAAACTTCCTCTTTTGAATTATATATTCTGGGATTGAAACAAATCACTCCTGTATCTCCATGTGGACTAGGTAGCAAATTATTTTCTCTTTTGAATTATATATTCTGGGATTGGAACAAATCACTTCTGTAATTTACATGTGCTATACTGACATGCAACTTCAGCAGAGATATTAGTGACTTGTAATTTATTGCTTCATGAACTTCACGAGCAAGAAACGTAGGATGTAAACTATATCATGAATACACATTCACAAATTAAGGAAATGCATAAATATTGATGACACCGTAGATAGAATAAACAATTAAAGATATATTTCTTTTATAGGAAACAATCAAGAATATATTATTAGGCACTAGATTCATAGAGTACACTACTAGGTCATAATCTAACTCATTAACAGCTGCTTGACTTGAACTTCTTGCGCAAGGCAGGACAGCTTTGACAAAACCATTTCTGAGGCAATTACATCTTGACAAAACTCCCGATAGCAGCCATGATAGAAATCATGCTAAGTACAAAACTGACTAAAATCTTAGAAAAGATACAACACTGGAAGATTCTGAAGTTAAGCACAGATTGGCTTTGTGAAATGTGGATACCAATATTGCTATACCCCGCAATTCTGTTTTTAATTTAGAGCCACTGCTGTTGCAAGTTCTCTCAAAAGCTCATTCAGGTGCATCTATTGATCCTCAGTTTAATCTTATTTCCTGAAGATACTGGCCAACTTTCTGAGCACCAATAAACAAGGCATCAGCAACGAGAACGACTCCAACCTGTTTAAAAAAAAAATGAATGGTAGCCTCTTCAAATTGATACAGTGCTAGGCCCTTTTACTGACAGTTGAGATTATTACCAGGCGGGCAGAAAAAATTAATCTGTAACCCCATCCTTCTTTGGCAGCTGCAGCTCTTTGTTGATCTGTCCAGCTGGAAATAAGTAGTCAATACTAGTGCACATACTGATAAATTAGTTGACACTGTTTTCCAGAGTCAAGTTTGGCAAAGCCTTTTCCAAGAATACTACAAGCAGGTCATTTGCATATAATGCAACATACAGTTCTATATTAAAGCATATTCAGTAAAATTAAAAAATAGAAAATGAAATCTCAAATCTTTATATTGCACGTCTAAAGCAAAAGCGGATAGAAACCATGCAGTTACCCAAGGAATTCTGATACGCCACCAATTCCAGCAAATTTAAGAGGCTGAGGCCCTTCTCTGACAAGTTCCTTAACCACATAAGATGAGAACCACAACATCAACCAATTATTTCACATCTAGCATGAGACAAGCAATAGAGGGAAAAAAATAAAATAATAATGATAATAAAAAAGAACAAAGGAAATTACAAAAAATAATACTCCTAAAACTTATAATAACAAAATAGCAATCACAATAACATTGAACAATTTTCAATTGGACGCCGTTCAACATTAAACAGGTCTAAATAGATATAGTTTAATTTGAACGGCGTTTAATGTAAAATAATGTATCAAAATTTTTTTTAAATAGTAAAAATATATGAGTTTTTCATAAGGGATATTATTTTTGTAATTATAAATTTTAAGGTTGTTATTTTTGTTGTTTTCCCAAAAAAAAAAACAACAAAAATAGAAACCGTAACTAAAAAGAGAAATCCAAAATATATAGAGAGTACCATACCTCCTCCTCAGCAGTCTCTAGGCCCCCTCGAACCCAGAAGAGGTTCCTGTAGCCAGCATTGTACAGTACTTCACAAGCAGCTAGAGATCTGCCCAAAAATATAAGTTACAGAAAAAAATGTGACATCCCACAAAATTGCATGTGTGACATTCATGAATATTGAAACAACTAAACACCTAGTGTCTAATGTCAATCAACTAAACACTAAACAGAGGACCACCTTAATCCCTTCTGGCATGCCACAATAAGATCAGTATCTTTTGAGAACTTCTCCTCAACATTTGAAAGGAACTGGCTGTTAAAAGAAGATAGCAAAAAACATGAAAGTTCATTTTATAAAGAAAAATCACATGAATAACTTGTTTCATAACATACCGATTATAAGTCAATGTAGGCACACCACTCCACCAACCCCCTACAGAAAAATCATGTTTAATTGAAGAGGAAAGAGCCAGAAAATGTAACAAAGATTGTGTAAATAGTTCAAAAGCAACGATCCAAATAATGAAGCAATACGGAAGATACCCATCGCATAATTTGCGATCTTTCTGGAAATTGTGCCAATAAATTCATGTTCCTTAGAATACACAATAAAAATATTGAATGACTTGAAGTACTATAAAAAGGTCCACATAATGAAGCAATATGGAGGATACCCATAGTATAATTTGTGATCTTTCTGGAAATTGTGCCAGCATCTATATTGTTGTCAACATCAAATATTGGAATCCAGGTTGAGCCTTTAACCCATGCCTGAAGAAGAGGGGGTAAAGTAAAACGGCTATGAAAACAATGAATCTATGCTCTCTCCATAATTTTTTAAGATTAATGAAAGGAAATTAGAGCAAAAAGGAAAATACTCATTGAAACATTTCAGATGAAAGTCATGATTCATAAGATTTAAAAAAAAAAAAAATTTGTTAGACTAGAACTAATAAACACAGAATATTACCAATATGATAACACCCGGCCAGAAGAATATTGTATTGTTTCTTGAATAAACGAAACTGCTACTAGGAAGCATGCTAAGAATGTTAACTTGAGTCTAAATATGAAACAACTGTTTAGAAAAGAATAAACAGAAGGAAAAGCTTCTAACCTTTTTGTGTTCTGTGGATGGCCGGACATCAAGTAGGGTTTTATTAGACAGTTGAATAGCATACCCTGCTTCCCTTGGTGTAAGAGGTTTAACCTTTTCTTCTCTGACCTTAAAAAAGGAAAAACATATGTGCACACATTTGGTAACAGCAAAGGGAAGCCTGAAGCATTTGAAATTTAAAATAATTTCCATGTGTTGAGGCTTTTTGATCATATCAAAATAATTTGAGAGTGACATGCTAAGCTGTATGGATCCTTAAGATAGACCACTTCTGAGCTGATATCTAGAGAAAATTAAGCCCAGGAAAACTAACGACCAATAATGTTACATGTGACACCCTTCGCATGCATTGTATTGCCAAGTTTGGTAAATATTTTATTTTTTTGGTAACCAATGCACCACAGAAATTTAACATGAGATCACTGTGACTAATGAAGGTCGTACTGGTTCATATAGGCCATAGGCCAGGCAAACATTGCTTCATTGGTTCACTACATTAGCCTTCTTCACCATATATGTCATTATCAGTTACAATATATTGGTGACAACACATCTGAAGAGTTTATACTATTCCACAACAGGTAAAAAGGAGCTTAGAAAAAAAATGTATGTATGGGTGTGTGTTGAGTAAGACGAATAACTGAAAACACATAACCATGATTTTAAATTACTATTTTGAGACGAGCACTCATTTATCTACCGAGTTAAAGCTTAGCCTCAAATAGTTTATTTGAGGTTTGCACCTTTTCCGATTGATGCTTATGTAATTAGGTGGTACGTAATAAAGCTATAAGCCACAAATCTTATTTGTTTATGGCATCTCATGGATGGATTGAAAATCCTTGGTGATACAACACACAATCCGTATTAGGCTAAAAATTAGTTTGAAAGGGAAAAACAACCAAAGTGAAATGTTTAATCTCAAGTATCCCAATTCTACCCATAATTTGCTTCAATCATAATTTTCAATATCTTTGAGTCTAAACGGAAAGACTTTATTCATATCTAATATTCTTAAAATCACATTTTGACTTATTCACACAATCATTTCAATGTTAAATTATGACTGTTATTATAATTTTGTTATTTTATGAATGTTGTATTATTAGTATTTTGTTATTTATTCGTAGTAAAAATTAAGTTAGGTTCATAACTTGTATTTGGAGAAAATTGTTTCAATTTTGTTTAAAATGAGGCTTATGTCTCATACCGCCTAGAGGCTTATGCCTCGCCTCATGCGAGAAATACGCCTCAAACCATAAAACCACATTTTAAAACCTTACACATAACAAGAGCTTTCATATCATTTAATGTTATTTGACCAAAATGAAATAGAATAAATCCATCTACTGTAAGTTGTGCAAATTACCAAAGCTTCCCATCTCTTCCTGGCAGCTGCAATATCCTTCATTTGCTTCAATTCGAAATCTTCACTATCAGCAAGCATTCGAATAGCACCATGTTGCTGAAACAAAAGGAAGAAAAACACATTTACGGGTGGAAAAAAATTAATAACATGAGTAATATCAAAGTTTAATTCATGATTAGACTTGCAAGAAAAGAGAACAATTCAGTAACACTTAAAACTCAAGTTAGTAATCAGCGAATTTGCAAATGAAACATTTCTACCAGTTCAGTTGTTACTTACCAAACTAACGAAATCTAAAACAGCAGCCTACATGTTAGTGTATTAATCAAAAGGAGGGAGAGGAGAGGGGTGTAGGTCCGGCCCACATGGAAGGGGAAAAAAATAAAAAAATGTAGGTACAGTTCCATTAATTACATTTGAAGAAAAAAAAAATAGTTAACCCCATTAATTACATTTGATTTTGATGACTACAATTTTACCTATACATAGACAATGTTTTTGCTTGATAGACACATTAAAAGAAAAGAAGCAAAGCAAATCTAAAGGAACAATTTCCTTTAATGAAAAATAGTGTTGTGTGTGTGAGAGAGTGGGAGAAAATATTTTAAAAAAATATTTGGGATATTTTTCTAAAAGAGGAGTGACAAAATAGTGAGTTTGGGAAACACTTGTGTGTCAATATTTTGTGTTTATCTCAATTTGTTGTATTGTCTTTCAATTTGTATCTATTAATTTTATTAGTGGAAGAAATATTTTTCTGAGTTTATCTCCTAAACGTAGCTCAAATTAAAGGGTGAATCAAGTTAAATTATTGGTGTTATTATTTTACTCTATTAAATTTATTTTATTTTTTTACCTGTTATGCCCAACAACTGGTATCAGAGATGGTCTAGTAAAATCCTTAGTATGTTCTATGGTTGTAGCATAAACTGATCTGTCACATCAGAAAAACTTTTATTAAGTTTAGGGCGTATTTATTAGTAGAAAAAAAAACACAACAAAATAAATGTCAAGTTAGAAGGTAGATATTAAGAAATTTAATGGCAACAATAACTTCTCTTTATGGCAAAGGAGGATGAAGAATATTCTCATTCAACAGAAGGTCCATAAGACGTTGCCGGGGAAAGAAAAGAAGGCAACAACCATCACCAAGAAACAGTGAGAAAAGATAGATGAGATTACAGCTAATACAATTTGTCTAAATCTCTAAGACAATGTCTTGCAAAATATTGAATCAAAAAATTGCAAGACTGCAAAACAAACATAGGAGACTCTAGAAAATGTGTACATGTTAAAGAATCTTGTCAATAAATTTTATTTGTGGAAGGAGCTATATCAGATGAGACAAGAAGATAATGTGAGCATGATGCAACATGTTAGCGATTTCAATAGCAAGCTTTCTCATTTAGCAAATTTCAATGTGAGTTTTGACGATGAAGAAAAAGTTGTGATGTTGCTAGTATCATTACCCTCATCATATAATCATCTCACAACAACTCTGACTTCGAAAAACAAGATGGAGTTTAAAGTTGTTGTAGAAGCCCTGTTATCACATGCAAAGTTGCCTAAAATTTTCTGAGGTGAAGTCATACTCATGGTTACACATGTGTTGAATCTTTCACCTTGTACTCATTTCAAGATAGATGTTCTAGATAAAGTGTGATCAGGAAAGGATGTTTCCTTTGATCATGTGCGGGTGTTTGGTTGCAAAGCATTTGTTCATATCCCTAAGGATGAGAGATCCAAACTTGATGCCAAGACAAGACAATGTATTTTTATTGACTATAGTCAAGATCAATTTGGTTATAGATTTTATGATCTGGTTACAAAGAGACTTGTTAGGAGCTACGATATTGTATTTGTTGAAGATGAGACCATTGAAGATATTTTCAAAATGAAGAAAGATGTTTCTAATTCCAATGGTGACTCATCAGATTTGGAATTAATTCCTCCAACATTAGTGCCAAGACAAGTTGGAGATGAAGACCAGGTTTATCCATCTGATGAAGATGATACTCTCATAGAAGTTGGTTTTGAAGATGAAGGAGATGATGATGTTCATTATCCAACACCAACTTCTACGGTTTCTCATGTTCTTCTGAGAAGAAGTGGTAGATTGAGATGACCATAGAAGTTAGTTTTGAAGATGAAGGAGATGATGATGTTTATTATCCAACACCAACACTTGCGGCTTCTCCTGTTTCATTGAAAAGAAGTGATAGACTGAGACGACCCTCTACCACATATCTTCTAGATGAATATGTAACTTTCACTGATAGGGGAGATCCTGAGAGTTATGAAGAAGCCATGGATGAAGAATCTAAACAAAAATGGATTGAAGCCATGCAAGATGAGATGAAGTCCTTGCATGAGAACTGAAGCTGTTTTTATTTTACAGAAAAATTACTTCATTTATTTCTTAATATCAAATCCCTTTATATATACATTTGTTATGCCTAATCTACTACTGGAAGTTATTAGTATACAACTGTAAATCATCCTGAAAATCAAAAAACTAACATCCTAAAAACAGGGGTTAGTTCCACCCTGAAAATCAAGAAACTATCCTCCTAAAATCAGGGGTTGGTTTCACCTTAGAAATCAGGAAACTAACCATACTCCTAGGTTGATTTCCTACACTTCCCCTCAAGCTAGGCAATATATGTTTTCCAAACCAAGTGCTACATTTAACTCTATGAAATTAAGTCGAAACAAAGTTTTGGTTAAGATATCTGCTACTTGTTACCTAGATGGAACATAGTTGAGGGAGATCATCTTGCCTTCAATTTTCTCATTGATGAAGTGTCTATCAATTTCTACATGTTTAGTTCGATCATGGTGGATTGAATTTTTGGTAATTGCAATTGCTAACTGGTTGTCACACATGATTCTAATAGATTCTGAATGTTTAACCTTGAGTTCGTATAGCAGTCGTTTAGCCAAATTACTTCACAGATGCCCAAAGCCAATGCACGAAACTCAGCCTCGACACTACTACGTGCTACCACTGCTTGCTTTTTGCTACGCCATGTCACCAAATTTCCCCAAATAAATGAGCAATATCCAGATGTGGATTTTCGGTCACTAGGAGATCCCACCCAATCAGCGTCAGTATAAATTTCCAATCTCCTATTAATTGTTTTCTTGAACATGAGCCTCTTTCCAGGATCCTTCTACAAGTATCTTAGAATACGATTTACTACCTCCAAGTGATCTACTGATGGGTTGCCAAGAAACTGACCAACAACACTGACTAGAAAACTTATATCTGGACGTGTATGGGTCAAATAAATTAACTTACCTACCAAACGTTGATATTGCCTCTTGTCAGTTGCCAATTCATCAGTTCGAGACATTAGTTTGGTGTTAGGATCCATGTGTGTTTCAACAGGCTTACACCCACTCATGCCAGTCTCATGCAAGAGATCTAGAACATATTTGCGTTGAGAAACTGAGATTCCTTTAGTACTACGTGCCACCTCCATCCCTAAGAAATATTTCAAATATCCCAAGTCTTTAATCTCGAATTCCTTGGATAATAGCATCTTAAGTCTCTTCATTTCTCCTACATGATTTCCTGTAAGAACTATATTATCAACATATACAATCAAAGTTGTAATTCTCCCATCTACGAAGTGTTTGACAAATAAAGTGTGGTCTGCATGTGTCTGAGAGTATCCATCCTGTTTGAGGACCTTGGTGAATTTTTTGAATCATGCTCTAGGTGACTGTTTAAGTCTATATAGTGCCTTTCTCAACTTGCATACCTTCCTTTGTGTATCTTTAGTCTCAAAGCCAGGAGGCACATCCATGTAAACTTCTTTGATCAAATCTCCATTTAAGAATGCGTTCTTGACATCAAGTTGAAGCAGTGGCTAATCCTCATTAACTGCAACAGATAGTAAGACACGAACTGTGTTAAGGTTTGCTACAGGAGCAAAAGTCTCTTGATAATCAATTCCATATGATTGGGTGAACTCTTTAGCCACTAGTCAAGCTTTATATCTATCGATATTTCCATCTGCCTTCTGTTTAACTAAGAATATCCATTTACAACCCACTGTCCTCTTTCCATGTGGTAGCTTTGTTAACATCCATGTACCATTCTTTTCAAGTACAGTGTATTCTTCTAAGGTTGCCTTGTGCCATTCAGGAACTTTTAGAGCCTCGTTGACAGAAATAGGAATCTTGATGTTGTCTAGGGATGTCACAAATGCCTGAAATTTTGGGGACAGATTTGCGTAAGAAATGTAACTTTGAAGAGGATGTTGAGTGCATGATTGAATGCCTTTTCTTTGTGCAATAAGAAGATCTAACTCAGGGTCAGAACCAAGTTTTGGACTGGATTCTGCTTCATCTTGTAATCTTTCAGATTTAGTCTAACTCAAGAGAGTTTCTTGGCTTTGCTGATTTCGTGTGGGCAAGTCAGGATTTCTCTCTCTTCCATAAACTTTTATGGCATCATTAGGAAGGAGAAGATGTCTAGGATAGACAATGGGAGATTGATCAGGTTTGGTTTTTAAAGGAGAATCTAAAATGGGTATCAGGTTGGAAGAGGACAAGGTTGTGGAGGGTAAATGAGATGATAAATTCGGTTCAATGAGTGATGACCAATCCCAATTCTGCAATTCATTAGTGTGATTCTCCCCCTGAATTGTAGAATTAGAATAGAATGGAGTTTCTTCGAAGAAAGTAACGTCCATGGAATGGTAAAACTTACGAGTGATGGGAGAGAAACATTTGTAGCCTTTTTGATTGGCTGAGTAACCAACGAAGATGCATTTAATGGTACGGGCATCAAGTTTGCCACGATATTGTGAATGAATATGGACAAAAGCAGTGCAACCAAAAACCTTGAAAGGAATTGGTGACACAAGTTGTGAGGTAGAATATTGACTCTGAAGTACTTGTAAAAGTGAATGAAAGTTGAGAACTCGAGAATGCATTCGGTTGATCAAGTGTGTTGCAGTAAGAATGGTTTCACCCCAAAATTTTTTAGAAACATTGGTTTGAAAAAGTAAAGTTCGGGCAACCTCAAGTATATGACGATTTTTGCGTTCGGCTACACCGTTTTGTTGTGACGTGTCAACGCAGGAGCTTTGTTGGACAATACCATGTGATTTGAGATATCCACTAAGATTGGAATTAAAGAAATCCCTAGCATTATCAGTTTTTAGGATTTGAATATTGGCATTGAATTGAGTTTGGATCATGACATGAAAAAGTGGAAATATGTGCTTGGTTTCAGATTTGTCTTTCATAAGAAATGTCCAACATAATCGAGTATGATCATCAACTAACAGTAAGAACCATCGAGCACCAGTAATACTGGGAACGTAACATGGTCTCCAAATGTCACCGTAAATGAGGGAAAATGGGTGACTTGTTTTGTGCGTGCGTGGTGAAAAAGTGTTTCGAGTATGTTTTGCTAATTGACAAACTTCACAATGAAATAAATTGGGATTTTTATTGATGAATAAGGATGGAAACAAACGTTTCAAATACAAAAAAATTGGATGACCTAGACGAAAATGCCACATCATGATTTCACTTTCCTTATTAGTATGACTATGAGAGTTAAGATTACGACTCAATTGACATTGATGACTAACAGAATGGTTTGAAGGAGGGGTGTTGATATCAAGAACATAAAGGCCCGCCGTAAATCAGTACTGCCAATCATTTTCCCCGAGCTCAAGTCCTGAAAAACACAAGATTTAGCCAAGAATTTAGTTTCACAGTTAAGGTCATGATTTAATCTACTAACTGATATGAGATTGCAGCAAAATCCAGGCACAAATAACACAGATTTGAGAATGAAGTTGTTTGAGAGGCAAATGATCCCTGTGTGATTATTGTAGTGCGAGTACCATTAGCGACACACACTGTTTGAAGTCTGTTGCAAGGTGAATAGGTTGTGAAAAGTGATTGATCACTTGTCATGTGATTAGAGGCACCTGAGTCTACTATCCAAGATGAGGAGGGAAATTTTTCAGCATGCTTTGTTGAATTACTGGAAATATGTGTGGAGTTATTCCTGCTGCTACTAAATGTGTTGTTGATATTTGCCTTTTGTATAAGTTGTTGGAGAAGTTCTAACTGTTCCTTAGTGAATGGGATAGGATTACCAGAAAATGCACTTGAGTTTGTACTGATGGTTGGAGAGACTAGAACTGAAAAGATGCAGGCCGAAATAGCTCTCCTTGAGTACTAGTACTGTTAAAATGAGAAGCAGAAACATTAATAGTTGCACTGTTAAATAGACCATCAAAAGGATTATGTTTAGGAGCAGGATCAAGAATGGATCCAAGCCCCAAAGCTGCCTGAATTTCCCATATTGAATTCAGTTCTGTTACTTGTCTCTAAAACCTCTTCATCCATGTCATCTTCCAGTGTACTAAGAACATTTAAACTTTCAGTTTTTTCATAGCTCTCATGCCCAAAAGCTGAAACTTGAGTTGGAAACTGAAAAGGTGCATTCCTTGCCTGAGTATTTGACATCATACTAGGTGAACTTACAGAACTAGTTGAACAAGAGGCTAAGAGCAACAATTTATGAGCCTAAGGCTCTGATACCATGAAACTGTTTTTATTTTACAGAAAAATTACTTCATTTATTTCTTAATATCATATCCTTTTATATATACATTTGTTATGCCTAATCCACTACTGTAAGTTATTAGTATACAGTTGTAAATCATCCTGAAAATCAGGAAACTAACATCCTAAAAACAGGGGTTAGTTCCACCCTGAAAATCAAGAAATTGTCCTCCTAAAATCAGGGGTTGGTTCCACCCTAAAAATTAGGAAACTAACCATACTCCTAGGTTGATTTCCTACAAGAACAAAACTTTGGAGCTAATGAAGCTGACCAAAGGGAAAAGGGCTTTAAAAAATAAATGGGTGTTCAGGATGAAACATTAAGAACACAATTTCAGTCCACGATACAAAGCCAGACTGGTTGTCAAGGGATTTAGCCAAAGAAAAGAAGTTGACTTTGACGAGATTTTCTCACCAATTGTGAAAATGACATCTATTCGTACTATGTTGGGGTTAGCAACAAGTCTTAACCTAGAGGTTGAGCAAATGGATGTCAAAACTGTCTTCTTATATGGTGACTTGAAAAAAGAGATATACATGGAGCAGCTAGAGGATTTCAAGCAAAAGGAAAAAAAGAATTATGTTTGCAAATTGAAGAAAAGTCTTTACAGCTTAAAACAGGCACCGAAACAATGATACAAGAAGTTTGAGTCTGTTATGGGAGAGCAAGGCTATAGAAAGACTACTTCAAACCATTGTGTTTTTGTATAGAAATTCTCTGATGATGATTTCATTATTCTTTTTCTTCATGTAGATGATATGTTGATTGTTGGTTGGAATATCTCCAGAAACAAGAACTCGAAAAAGCATATGAGTAATCGAAATATTTCCAGAATCAACAACTTAAAAAAGTATATGAGTAAGTCTTTTGCTATGAAAGAATTGGGGCCTGCAAAGTAGATTCTTGGCATGAGTATTATTAGAGACAGAGGTGCCAAGAAATTATGGTTGTCAAATGAGAAGTATATTGAGAAAGTACTTCATAGATTTCATATGGATAAGACTAAAGCGATTAGTTGTCCTCTTGCTAATTACTTTAGGCTAATTTCTAAGTAGAGCCTCTTGCTAATCACTTTAAGCTAAGTTCTAAGCATAGTCTTTCTACAGACAAAGAGAATGAAGAGATGGAAAAGGTTCTATATGCTTCAGCAATTGGAAGTCTAATGTATGTCATGGTTTGTACACAGCTAGATATCGCTCATACAATTAAAGTTAGAAGGAGATTCTTTTCAAATCCTAGAAAAGAATATTGGGCTACAGTGAAATAGATTTTCAAGTATTTTCGAGGTTCTTCCAAAATATGCTTATGTTTTGGAAATGAAAAACCTGTGTTAGTTGGATACACAGATGCAAATATGGCTGGGGATGTGGTTTCTAAAAAATCTATTTTAGGTTACTTGATTACATATGTTGGGAGAGTTGTGTCATGACAGTCAAAGTTATAAAAATGCGTTGCATTGTCCACCACAAAAGTAGAGTTTATAGTAGCAACAGACGCATGTAAATAGTTGTCGTGAATGAAAAAGTTATTGAAAGAACTTTGGTTGTAGCAAGACAGTTACTAGTTATTTACGATAGTCAAAGTGTTATCTACCTTGAAAAGAATGCTTCCTTTCATTCGAGATTAAAACATATTGATGTAAGATATCACTGGATTAGGGACATAATGGAGAATAAGCTACTACAGCTTGAGAAGATCCATATAGAGGAAAATAGATCGACATGTTGACGAAAATTCTTTCAAGACAGAATTTTGAATACTGTCATTTAGTTGCTAGATTGGTAGAACCCTCTATGTAGTTAGGAAGGAGATATTTTTAGATCCCGCCCACATGGAAGGGAAATAAAATAAAAAATGTAAGTGCATTGCCATTAATTACATTTGAAGAAATAACAAAATTTAGGTGTAACTCTATTAATTATATTTGATTTTAATGATTGCAATTTTATCTATAAATAGACAATGTTTTTGTTTTAGAGAGACACACCAAAAGAAGAGAAGTAAAGCAAAGCCAAAAGAATAATTTATTTTAATGAAAAATAGTGTTATGTGTGAGAGTGAATATTTTAGAAACATATTTGAGATATTTTTTTAAAATGAGAGTAATAAAATAATGAATTTGAAAAACACTTGTGTGTCAATATTTAAGTTTATTTTAATTTGTTATATTTTCTTTCACTTTATAAATTAATATTATTAATAGAAGAAATATTTTTGAAATTTATTTTTTATAGGTAATTCAAATTAAAAGGTAAATTACCATAATATATATTACCATTTCATTATTTTTGAATTTATTTTATTTTTTACAGGTGAAAAAAAAAAGCATGTTTCTTTGTTTTCTTCTTATTTTCTACTTTTAGTTTACGCTTCCTCAGCACCGAAAACAGAATCACCAAACCGAAAAACCAAAAAGTGAGATAAAATCAAAACGAAAGGAAATCCATTGCTTAGAACTTGGGAAAGGAATAGATTTACATACATATTGTTGAGCTGTAGAGGAGGAGGGTCTTTGTTTCAGAGAAAGAAAAGATAGCTGTGATGACGAATTGCCGCCAAAATGCATTCCCTTGGAGAAAACATGGGTAATATTTTGTTTTCGAATACTAGAGCGCGAAATGCAAAAGGTGTTGAGAGAAGGAAGTCCCAGAGCTTCCATAGCAAATTAGCAGTGTCTCTGTGGGCTGAGGATCAGTGCGAAAGTTTCCGAATATGATTAATTATCCTTTGTAGCGTAATTTGGTCAGAAATGGAGAATTTGCTTATCCGGAATAGCGAACTGCTTCAGATAGGATTAATCATTTCCTTATTTATTTTTTCACAAGTCATATTTTGTAAGTTAATAATATATAATAATAAAAATAACATTTAATAATTTTTTTTAATAAATCCAATATATTCTAACAATTTCTGTATTTTTTAATACCTTCATTATTTACCTCATCAATTATAAATATTATTAAATATAAAAAATATATATAATTTAAATCTTCAACAAAATTTATAATTATACTTTCTACTAATATATAAATTAATAAAAGGATTTGCAAATAGTGGTACATGTCACTACTAATTCATGATAAATACTAAAAACCCTATAAGATATATTATCAACTACATTATTGTATTCTTTATCTATACACTCGAAGTCTACACAATCAATTAGGAGCACCGGAGAGTATATTATCAACTACATCATTGTTTTCTCTATATATATGAAAACAATAGAACTTTACATAGTCAATTTTATCTAAACAATCAACCTACACATAATATTATCTTCATTACATTGAAAGCGGTCGAATCTAAAAAAGAGTAACTACATAAATAGAATCCGACTCTAACCAAAGTTTCTATCATAAATTTTATTTCTCCATAAATTTTATCAAATAATTTTTAAAACTAATATTTTTTTAGATCCCCTTGAAATAAGGTGGCACCAAAGCAAGACAAGGAAGCGTCCCAAGTATGTACTCCAACTACTTTTTGAAGTGATGAAATATTGTTTTAATACCTTGAGTAAAGTAAGTGAAAGATTTATCGAAATTGACCAACTAAAGATGTTCATACAAATGAAAAACCTCGAATAATAATTGAAGGTTTGACAAACAAGTATAACCAAAAATTAGAAGGTCATCCACGTATAAAAATGGATGGGGGCAAAAGTTTCCCTTGGCAAAGTAATTGAAAGAAAGTATATGTTGTCCACCAAGGTATCTATTTAAAAAAATTATTAAATAAAGAAAATATTATATAGATAGGATTCAAATTTGGGCAACTTAATCGAAGTTTAGCTTGAAAGATATTTAGTTGAATGATACTCAATCTAAAATTTGTGTGTTGTGTTTATAAGGTGCATTACATTTCATCTTACTCTAAAGCATAACACATAATTGTATTTTCTTTTCTTTTCATACAAGCTAAATGTGCAAGGGTAAAGTTAATGCTTATTAGTTAGGCATAAAATGTGGCTTATATATATAAATAGTTCTTTGTTATGCTCAAATGAGTGACTAAAAATATTAACAATGGTTAGCTTAAAAGATTCAATCATCTAAATAAGGCCTAAATCATTTCTCTTACTAAATACTATTTAGGATTTCGCCTCAAGAAATGATCAAATAAATTCTAAAACTTGGTAGATATCATCAACTCGCATAACTCTCTACAAATTTTCTCTCAATAAGCACACCAAAATCAATCATAAACATGTGCATAAGAAATTTGAATCAATTCAATCAAAACTAGCAAGCATATCACATGATTAATGTAAATATCTTAACAAATATGATACATTCTTTATCCTAGTCATGACAACCAATTTTTATTATTGAGTTCATATGTTTCATATCAAGCATGCATGCATTTAGTTTCTATATATTTATCAACTTCTACCCAATTCATGATTAAAAATAACCTAAAAATTAAAAAAAATCTTGAAAATTTAAAATGCATACTAAATACTAATGTAGAGAATAAAGTTCCCTCCCCAAAACTAAAATTACACATTGTCCCCAATGTGAAAATATAAATATGAAAAAGTAAAATGAAAGAAAACTCCCTTAGTCACGGCACACCACATTTGTCACTGAAATTCTCATTCTTGTTGCGTCATTGCTCTCCACATTTATTCACCTATAAAACAAAAACAATAAAAATATAAGTAAAATAACGTTGGGTTATCTCTCAACCAGCGTCACGTTTAACGTCCTTAACTAGATGGTCATATCAAGTCTTAAGGCACATCCCTTTGTGTCCATTTACTTTTGAGTTTGCATGGGAATAGTTTGAGTCTTGACTTGTTCAATAATACTTTATGTCCTGGCTAGCAAACACGGTGTTTCATTCTCTTCTCATGCCATATTTTTGTTTTCTTTTTGAACTTTTTGGCATTTTTACAAGCATTTCATCGTAACTCATCCAATTTATGTATTTTCAACATCTTTTTCACCTCTCCATTGGACTTTTCACTTTCATACTTGATTGGGGATATAAGGGTAGAAGTACAAGGTCTAAACTTGGTGGCTCTTCAATTGATGGTTTGAGTTTAGATCTTATCTCAAAAAATTTCATAATCGCCTTTGATACATACATGAGAGATGAATCCTCCAAAAAGTTCACACAGTCTACAATATCAACCTTCGATGCCATACTTTCAAAGTTATAAAAGATTGAGTTGTTTTCTGGTGAGTTTATGTCCTTGTTTACAACAATATGTGTTAAAGTCTTAAGTTTGGATGACTCAATAGATTCTTTTAAGCTATCCCCACATTTAGTAACATTTATCCTTAAACATTCATTAGCATTATCAATATTAGGGGGTTCATATTCTTTAAAAACTTTAAATATTACTTGTTCATCTTGCACTCTCATTATAAGTTCACATTTTTGTACATCAATGAGTGCTCTTTTGGTTGCTAAGAATGGATGATCAAGTATGATAGGAATGTCATGGTCCTCTTCCATGTCTAACACAATGAAGTCCGCCAAAAAGATGAATTTTTCTACTTTTAATAGCAAATCTTCTACCATATCCTGAGGTCTCTTAATTGATCTATCTGCTATTTGTAATGTTACTGAAGTGTGTTTGGTTTTACCAACCCCCAATCTCTTGAAGACTAATAATGGTATAAGGTTAATATTAGAATCCAATTCACATAATGCTTTCTCAAAATGGATGTTCCCAATTGTACAAGGAATGTCAAAACTATCTAGATCTTTCAACTTTTGGGGTAATTTTCTAGCAAGGATGGTACTATAACCTTCAGTTAAAGTTATTATTTCATTATCTCCAAGCCTTCTCTTCTTAGATAAGATGCCCTTTAGAAATTTGGCATAAAAAAACATTTGTTCAAGTGCATCTGCAAATGATATGTTTATGTATAACTTCTTGAAGACTTCCAAAATTTTTGAATACTACATATCTAACTTTTTATTTTGTAGTCTTTGAGGGAAAAGAATAGTGGGTTTGTATAGATTGCTCTTTTTTACTGAATTATTTCTTTTCCATTACTCTCTTTATCCTCTAATTCCTCCTTATCATTTTTAGTCTCATAGTCCTCCTTATCCTTTTGAGTCTCATCTTCCTACTCTAAAGTTTTACTATTCCTCAAACCTAATGATTTACAATGGTCCTCGCCTTCTCTTCTTGGATTTACAATTGTGTCACTTTGAAGGTTATCTTAAGGCATTTGGCTTATAACCTGAGCAAGTTGTCCCATTTGATTTTCCAAATTTTGAATTGAAGCCTCTTGAGTTGACATTTTTGTATTAAATGACTGGATGAAGTCTTTCATCATCCCCATTACGACATTTGTATTGTCCTCAATAGGTGGCTTCTTTTCATAGGCTTGTAATTATTGTGGTTATTGGAAACTAAATGGTGAAAATGATTGATGGTTGAATTGATTACCACTTTGATTGTTATAATTCCAAGAGAAATTTAGATGTTGCCTCCATCCTAGGTTATATATGTTTGTGTTTGAGTATGAATTATTGTTTTGATTCACATTACCCATATAGAAGATCGATTCAGGATTATATGGAAAATTATCAAACAAATGGGCTCCATCACAAACACACAAGACACCATTGAATCATGGACCTGGTTTATACTCGCTAGCGAGTTTTGAACCATCAAAAGATTTACTAAAGATGACACTTTAGTTGTAAATGTCATGATATCATTTATCTCATGCATTCTACCTACTTTTTTTGTGACTATCATTCCGTTCATTAACTATTGATAATTATTGATAGTCATTTTCTACTCTATACTTCCAATAGTACTAAATGATGTATCTAAATTAAAAATAAATAATTAAAAAATTAAAATAAATAAATAAATAAGTTAGTAAAAGAAAATAAGTAAATTAAAGTAAAAATAAATAATTTTTTAAAAAAATAACTAAGATAAAAAATAAATAATAAAAAAAATATTAATTTTTAATATTTATAATTCTCGACAATGATGCCAAAAACTTGATCACCACACAATAATTGTATGCAATGAATATGCAAGTATATGTATCGCAACAAGTAATATAATGATAAAAAAATATCGTTTCCACGAAGATTATTTTATTAGAAACTAATTTTTAAAACTAAAAATAATAAAAATCAATTGTTTTTGGTGTTTTTATATTTTAAGGAAGTAAAATTAAAATAACTAAAAGTAAATAACAATAATTAATTAAATCAGATTTTGTGACTAAAAAAATATACGAGAAATATCTAGTAATACTTAATCTCCTAATTTTCAAAACATGTGAATCGTTAAAATCTCCCCAATATAGTTATTAATTAATTACATGATCAATTGAATTTAACCTAGCATGTATTCCTCTCTCAAGTAAACTACACATCATATAATAATTAATTTAATCACACTCTCATGCCAATTAAATTGCATACTACTCATTAAGTTCATCAATTATGGATCACATATATAAGATTTATATATCTCTGCCTAGAAACAATGCATGTTATTTAATCAAGATAAACAATTAAATAATTCTATCAAATCTATTTAATTGTCTCTATAGATAAATTGTTGGTCAAACAATTAATAGCAAAAAAATCATATTAAATAATATAATATAATTAAATTATAATTATAATTATAATTGGGGTAAAATTTTAGATCATCACATGATAAAAATTGGGTTCATAAGATTCCTAGATTAATACATTAATTACACATAATTGTGTTCATAAAGCTCATATTTTTCATAAAGAAAAGAGTAGAAAAAGGAAATACAATCAATAATTTAAATTGTAGTATTAATCTCCTCTTAAATCTCCACCAAAATTGTATCGTCTCTTGAATTTTTCTATAATTTTCTCTCTTTTTAGCTCCTAAAATTGACTAAACTTATGCTAATAGAGACCAATTAGGGTTTATGGAGTAATTAGGGGCTTAAATAAAGCTCAGGTGTGATTTGTGCCATCAGATTAGCTTCAAATAAAGGGCTATGATCAAAACAAGAACAATAATAGTTTCAACCAATCACAGCGCGACACATGGCAAAGGAAATTTACTAGGCGAATCAGGGAGCGACGCGTGGCAGTGGAGACCGATTAGAGTCAACGCTCGCTGAGTTAGTAACATGTGGCATGATGTAATTCGCGGAAACAGATAGCGTGGCGCACGGGTAGAACGCACGGGTAGAACGCACGGGTAGAACGCGCGGAGTAATGGCGTAGTTACACGTGGCATGATGCGTTGATCGATTTCTGAACTCGATTGAATGTTGTGTTGACACGTGGTGCGTGTTTCGTCCTCCTCACACTCGGAGTGACGTGATTCGCTCTCCGTGCTTGCATGGCATCTGCGTGACTTGCCCAGTCAGCTCTTCTACCTACGTGGCATGCCACGTAATAGCTCTTGATTGGTCCTACGTTAAAAATTCCAAAAATTATATTTTTATCCCTTTCATTAAAAGATTTTATATTTTAATATTTTTAGCCATAAAAATATTATTTATTAAATAAAATAAATAAATATTAAGTAAAAAAAGTATAGTAATGACTTTTCGTAGAGTAATCAAAAGTATTTGAGTTGAATATAAAAGATAATATTTTTATTATTGTAAGTCTTAAAAGTTTTATATATATTATTATTTTTATTTTTTTAATTAATTATTAATTAATATATATATATATATGATTTGATTATATAACTTATAAAAAATGAGTTTGATTCTCTTTAAGGAGAGTTTGAGTTTGATTCCTTCTATTTATTTAACAAATAATTTATTTGATATTTAGATTTTCTCTTATTTTGTTTGAAATAAAAAATAGATGGCCAAAAGAAAGTAGTTGGCAGCTTATATCAATGTGAAAAAACATGATTGCTTTGATGACCGGAGCATGATGGTGGGCTGATAGTTTTTTTTTTTAAATAGTAACAAAATATAGTGTAAAGTATGCTAATGTATAAAAGGGGAAAATTATTTCATTTCTACTATCCATATTTTTATAAGAACGGTGGGTCATTTTTTAAATAAAAAAAATAAGTTGATGAAAGAGAAATAATATTACTAGAGAAATGTTTTAACCAACAATTATTTTTCTTGTAGTTTGCTAATATTGATGTGCTTTAACAAATAAGTAGTATATAATGATAATATATATATATATATATATATATATATATATTGAAATAATACAAGAATTAGAAAACATAATTCTAATATAATAATAATAATAAACTTGTATAATGATAAAAAAAACTAACATTATCCTTAAGAAGATAAAGTTATTACAATAGAGTGATGTTTTACAAAGAGAGACTTTTTTTTATAGAAAAATATTATAAAAGATTTTTCTATTGTTGCTTCTATTTTTAGTGTATTGTTAAAGACTCCTATGTATAGAATAAAATTTTCAAATTCCAATGGGTTTCAAATCCATCAAAATTCTTTAGTTTTGACAAATTGTTTTGTGTAAATCGGATAAAAGTGTAGTCAATTAAAGGTTATGTGTCACGTTTTTTGTAAAGGTACAATTAAAATGTATCGATAAAATTTTGCATCCAATACTCTTTTATACTTGAAAGTTTATAAGATATGAACTTAATTAACCTAGAAGGGGTGAATAGATTATTTTTAATTTTTACCAATTTATAATTTAATAACCTAAACAAAACGACCAGACATGCAATCATGTGTAAGAATAAAGTACCAAAATAAAATAATAACACACGATATTTTTAGGTGAAAACAACCTAGGCCACAACCATGACCTAAGACTTCATGCTTCCTAGTGGAATTTATGAACAAGTTATTATAATTTCCATTCATACTTGAATATGATGCAGCATGCGTAGATGAATGATGCTTATCAGTCCTACTATATGAAGAAAGAATGATTAAGTTTAAGAGCATTCATCAAATATCTACATTTTAAGCTTATATGACCTTTCCTACCACAATAATGACAAACATGCACACATTTAACAACTTTTCTACCACAGGTGTAATAATTCTTTGTGTATAAGTAGTAATAGTAGGAGTAGTATTGGATATTAGTCCTTAATTCAAGGAATAAAACAAAGACCTTAATTCAAAGAATAAAACAAGGACCTTAATTCAAGGAATAAAACAAGGACTTTAATTCAAGGAATAAAACAAGGACCTTAATTCAAGGAATAAAACAAGGACCTTAATTCAAGGAATAAAACAAGGACCTTAATTCAAGGAGTAAAACAAGGAATCCTTAATTCAAAGAGTAAAACAAGGAATCCTTAATTCAAGGAGTAAATCAAGGAATGCTTAATTTAAAGAGTAATTGAAAGAGTAAAATTTTCTTATAAATAGCTATACAATTGTAATGAAAACATAAAGAAAATAATACAAACTAGAGAACTCTTTTGTGTAGAGTTATTTCTTGTTTTTTCTATATGGTATCATAGCAGGAAAATTAACTTGCTTCTGCTTTATTATTATCTTAGCATCTTCAATCTTTGAAATGGCTGAAGACAAGCCGCTAGGATCAGAAGCTGAAAGTTCATCGGTGCTTTCCTTCATGAATATGCATGAGGTGGATGTCAACCCAAATCAAAGATTAAGCTCAATCTTGTTGAATGAGTTTAATTACTTGCCTTGGTCAAGAGCAGTGTCTCTGGCTTTAGGTGGAAGGTCCAAGTTGGGGTTCATAAATGGAAGCATCGAAGTACCTGATGTTTTCTCACCAACCTATGAATCCTGGCTTAGTAAAGATCAGCTGGTTATGTCATGGCTCCTAAATTCCATGGAACGTAAATTAGCTGAAATATTCAGTTACTCTGAATCTGCATACCAACTATGGGAGACGGTCAAGGAAATGTATGGCAGTCAAAACAATGTTGCACGAGTTTTTCAATTAAAGAAAGACATCTCAGATTTGCAACAAGATGGCAAGCCTTTTGTACAACTCTTAGGAAGCATGAAAAGCATGTGGAATGAGTTGGAAATATATCGTCCTCATACAACCGATGTAGCTCTGCTACGAAAGAGAGCGGAAGAAGATAAGATATTTCAACTTATGTCCAGTCTCGATTCAACATATGAAGATATACGATGCCACATACTCATGAATACTGAACTTCCTTCCTTCACTAATGTATGCGTGACAATTCAACGTGAAGAAGTAAGGAGGAAAGTCATGAACAAGGGTACAATGGCTACCGTACCTGATGGAAGAGCCTATCTAACCAACGAGAGGAAGTACAAAGGGAAGCATCCAAACTTGAAGTGTCAACATTGCAACCATACGGGTCATGTTAAGGACACATGTTGGATTCTACATCCAGAATTAAAACCTGATTTTATAAAGGATAAGGGTTTACAGAAAGTGAATCGTACAACACACCGTGCAAATCATGTTTTTGCCTCTACCTCTAATGGGTCTGATCCATTCAATAACTTCACAGCGAATCCAGCTGAACTTATGAATGAGTTTATGTTGTATCTTCAAAGCAAGACAAGAGGAGCTAGAATTGACTGTGTGGATAGCATAGAAGAAGGAAACTCAACAACATTGTTAGGAAAGTTTGCGGGTTTCTTGGCAGATACAAAACTCATACCACAAGAGGACATGCAAGGTATCATAAAAGCCTTTAAAACTACTCTTAAAATAAATATGTTGCATGATTTTTGGATTGTAGATTCAGGTGCCACAGATCATATGACAAACCATGTGTCAAAGTCTCATAAGTTTGAAAAATTAGCAAATCCTTCTCAAGTTTCAATTGCAAATGGTGAGAATGTAAAGGTTTTAGGAAAGGAAAAAATAAAATTAATGTCAGATGAAATCGAGTCGGTGGTTTTATATGTACCTTCCTTTCCCTTCCAACTTCTGTCTGTAGGAAAAATCACAAATACCTTGAATTGCTTAGCCATTTTTTCTCCTCACAATGTCATTTTTCAAGATTGTGCCACCAAAAAAGATGATTGGTGAAGGGTTTTACTTAGATGATCTCTATTACATATCTAAGAGCAATCCCAGAGGTTTTCAAGCCAAGTTTAACCCTATCCAAGATAATCAATTATGGCATCAACGTTTAGCTCACCCTTCTCCACCAATTTTGTCAACTTTATTTCCAAACTTAGGAAATGATGCAATTGCATGTGAAACTTGTCACTTGTCTAAGGCCATTAGATTGCCTTTTAATTCTTCCTTGTCTAGGGCTAATAAGTGTTTTGAACTAGTTCATTCAGATGTATGGGGATTAACTAATGAATCTTTTGATGGCTATAAGTATTTTGTGATTTTTGTTGATGATTTCTCTCGAGTCACATGGTTATATCTTTTAAAGTCTAAGAATGAAGTTATGAAAGTATTTAAGGACTTTCATAATCTTGTTAAAAACCACTTCTCCTCTAAAATTCAAACCTTAAGGTCTAACAATGGCATCGAATACATGTCCCATATCATGAAACAATATTTGAGCATTCATGGCATTATGCATCAAACAAGTTGTGTTGGCACACCTCAACAAAATGGTGTAGCTGAATGCAAAAACCGAGACTTACTTGAAAAAACTAGAGCATTAATGCTACAAATGAATGTACCAAAGAGATTCTAGTCCCAAGGGGTTATGGCAGCTGCTTACATCATCAATAGATTACCTAGCCGAGTCTTGGATTTCAAGTCTTCCCTAGAGGTCATGAAACGAAGGAAAATTAACCTCTCACATCTTAGAGTCTTTGGCTACATCTGTTTTGTACATATTCAATCTCATCATCGAGATAAATTGGATCCAAGAGCTGTTAAATGTATTTTTCTTGGTTATTCATCTACACAAAAGGGATATAAGTGTTATGATCCCCAACTTAGGAGATTAATTGTGTCTAAAGATGTTCGATTTTATGAAACTAACCCTTTTTTCAGCAAGTCACATGAAATCACAAGTCAAGGGGATGGCATCTTGGATATGTTTCCATTACCAAAAATCTAACTTGAGGCTCCACAACAACAAGATCTCAGCCATGTCAACATTGATGCATCTCTCACTGAAAGTAACAATGAAGGATCTCATCTTAATGGTACACTGAATGAAGATGGTGATAATCAAGATGATCCTCACAATATGGTACAAGATATGAATGAGTGTGAGATAACTCTTCCTGCTCCATGACGTAATCCAATGCGTGTTAGGCAACCTCCCACAAGACTTCAAGACTTTGTCACCTACAAACCCACACATCCCATCTCAAATTATGTATCATATAAGAGAGTGACACCAACCCATGCCGCATTCCTCAGCACTATATCGAATTACAGTGAGCCTCAAAATTTTCATGAGGCCAACAACCAAGAGGTGTGGAAGGAAGCCATGCAAGAAGAACTTAAAGCCCTAGATCAACACAACACATGAAGCATCACTAAACTTCCAAAAGGCAAGAAAGTCGTGGGTTGTAAATGGATCTATAAGCTCAAATTCAAGTCATATGGATCAATTGAGAGGTATAAAGCAAGATTGGTGGCTCGGGGATTCACTCAAACATTTGAGGTGGATTACAAAGAAACATTTGCACCTGTTGCAAAAATGAACACAGTAAGAGTGCTATTGTCCGTGGCTGTAAACAAGGGGTGGTCCATGTACCAAATGGATGTGAAGAATGCATTCTTGCATGGTGATCTCAAAGAAGAAGTCTATATGAAATTGCCACCCGAGCATCCTAAAAGCAATGAACTGGATTTAGTGTGCAAATTGCACAAATCCATTTATGGTTTGAAACAGTCCCACGAGCTTGGTATGCCAAGCTAAGCTCAGTTCTCACTAGTGTTGGTTTCAAAAGCAGCAATGCCGATTCCTCACTATTTGTTCGCACAGGAGCTATGGGCAAATTGGTTGTGCTGATTTATGTAGATGATCTGATAATTATAGGTGATAATGCTGACGAGATTTTCAACCTCAAACAGTCCCTAGACAAAGGTTTGCAATTAAAGACCTTGGGATATTGAAGTACTTTCTTGGTATAGAAATGGCAACCTCGCACAAGGGACTCTTTCTTAACCAAAGGAAATATGTCCTAGATTTGCTCAAGGAAGCTAACATGAGCGATGCTAAACCAACCATTACCCCTCTTGACAGCAAGCTCAAACCTAGCTTGAAGGGCATGCCACTCATGGATATAAGTTATTACCAGTGACTGGTTGGTAAGTTGATCTACCTAAAAATCACCAGGCCTGACATCACATATTCTGTAAGTATTGTGAGCCAATTTATGCACTCCCTGGCACTTGAGCATTTGACCCTTGTTAAAAGGATCTTACGCTACTTAAAAGGATCAGTGGGTCGTGGTATCATCATGAAGAAGAATGACAACACACAAATCATGGGGTATTGTGATGCTGATTGGGCAGGGAATGCAATCGATCGCAAGTCCACCACTGGCTACTGTACATTTATCGGTGGAAACTTGGTCACATGGAAGAGTAAGAAGCAAACTGTCATCGCCAGATCAAGTGCGGAAGCTGAGTATCGTGCAATGGCTTAAACTGTGTGTGAGTTGATATGGCTTAAAGGTCTTTTATGTGATTTAGGTGTTCCTACAACTCTTCTTATGTCTTTATTTTGTGACAATCAGGCAGCCATGCATATAGCATCAAACCCAGTGTTTCACGAGAGGAAAAAACACATTGAAGTTGATTGTCATTACGTTCGTGAACAAGTTCAATCACAGGTGATTCAGACACATTATACAAGAAGCTTCGACCAATTGGCTGACATCTTCACCAAGCCCTTGGCTTCTCATCAATTTCAACGACTTTTGTCCAAGCTTGGATCCATAAACCTTCTGGATCCAGCTTGAGGGGGAGTATTGGATATTAGTCCTTAATTCAAGGAATAAAACAAGGACCTTAATTCAAGGAATAAAACAAGGACCTTAATTCAAGGAATAAAACAAGGACCTTAATTCAAGGAGTAAAACAAGGAATCCTTAATTCAAGGAGTAAAACAAGGAATCCTTAATTCAAGGAGTAAAACAAGGAATCCTTAATTCAATGAGTAAATCAAGGAATGCTTAATTTAAAGAGTAATTGAAGGAGTAAAATTTTCTTATAAATAGCTATACAATTGTAATGAAAACATAAAGAAAATAATACAAACTAGAGAACTCTTTTGTGTAGAGTTATTTCTTGTTTTTTCTACAAGTAGAGTTTAAGGACCTTACAAATGTGGTCTTTGATGTTGAAGGTGGTTACTGTTCATCTATGTATCCAAGATCTCCCTTATCTCTATGTAGCTTTCCATAGTCTAGGACTTTGGTCAATTTTTCAGCACCTATGGTCAAATTCCTCACCATCTCTTTAATAATACTAAGTTCTTGCCTAAGATTTTTGTTTTCCTCAGTGGTTTCAGCAAGTCTCAGATTCAAGGCATTAATATTTTCAGACAATTCATTTTTATCTTTCTCTAGGCTAGAGGAATTTGTTTTGTAAACATTGATGATATCATTAATTTTAGTTACTTCCACAAGTAGTTTATCCCTCTCTTCCCTAGCACCTAGACAATTCATGAATAGTTCCTCATAACTCGATACATTAAACTTGGACAATAAGAAGGAAGAGTTTACTTCCTCATTTTCTTCATCTGAGCTAGAGTCAGAGTCATTGTGGTGTGCTTTGGTAGTTGCGATGAAGGCACGATAGTTAGTGTTATCATCTTCTAAGTTACTAGCACAATTATGTTCACTTTTTGTGTCACTGAGTGTAGCATTAAATGTTTTTCCAAATTTCTTTTTATTGTTTGCACAATCTATAGAAATATTACCAAAGCCCCCACAAGTATAGCATTGAGTACTAATAAGCTTAGTTTTCTTACCATCAAAGCTAGGAGGCTTGATTTCCCTTGACTTTTGATCCCTCTAACAACTAGATTGTCCCTTATTAGATTGATTATTTTGTTGGCCCTTCATTTTTCAAAAACTTCTTCAATTTTCATGCTAACGAGACTAATGACTTATCATTCATATCTTCATCACTATCAGAGATGTCCATTTTGGAGCTTTTGAATACCACATCCTTGATTTTCTTGGGACGATCAAGAGAAAGCTCATAGGTTTTGATTGACCCAACAAATTCATCAATATGTAGTGTGTCCACATTCTTGTTTTCCTCTATCGTTGTAACTTTCATATTGTAGTCTTCTATTAAGGAGCTTAGTAGTTTTCGTACTTGTATAGGTTGTGAAATTTTCTCACCAAGGTTAGAGCAAGCATTAGTGATATCACAAAAGCGAGCATAGAATTCACCAAAAATTTCAGTGTTGCTCATTTTTATGGAATCAAACTAAGATGTTAGAAATATCAATTTTGTTTGTTTCACTTGGGAAGTTTCTTCATGAGCAAGTGCAAGTGCATTCTATGCATCTTTAGCAGTCTCACAGTCGGAGATGCGACGAAACTCATCCATCGGCACTGTAGCAAATATTGAGCTTAGACCTTTTTGGTTTGCCCCACTAAGGGTGCGTTCTTTAGTGGTCCAGTCACTTTTTGGCTTTATGATTGTTACACCATCTTTTGTTATCGAAGGTGGTTCCCAACCATCAAGAATAGCATCCCAAACTTTTCATATTGTTTGATAAAGGCTTGCATGTGAGCCTTCCAGTAAGGGTAAAACCCATCAAAGAGTGGGGGTCTAATATATGACCCACCTTCTTTCATTTGGTCCATAAGTAAGAGTGTGTGTCCCTAAGGATCAATCTCACTAAGTGTGTCCCTAAGGATCAATCTCACTAAGTGTGTCTAGTGTTCGCTTTGATACTAATTGAAAGTTTATAAAATATGAATCTAATTAACCTAGAGGGGTGAATAGGTTATTTTTAATTTTTATCAATTTATAACTTAATAACCTAAAAAAAGCGGTCAGATATGCAATCGTGTGTGAGAATAAGGTACAAAAGTAAAATAATAACACACGATATTTTTAGATGAAAATAACTTAGGCCACAACTATAACCTAAAAGGAAAAGCACCGGTCTATCATATCACCTAACTTTCCACTATGAAAATCAAATGTTCAAATACAAACTCGGTTTTATGCTATCCTCCCTAGGATACTGTCCTAATGTACTTTATTTATGAGCCCCTGCTCTATTTTCACAGTTTCTAAAATTAGCGTGAGTGGTTTCTAGACCAACGTTCCAATAAGCTCCATGTTAATCAAATCGTTCACAAATCAAATGCAAAAAAAAAAAGATTAACACGAAAAGAAACACAAGTGCCCATATGTATTTTAGAACGGATTTAACAATGAATAATTCTAACTAGATGATTCAAAATATGTCATTTAAATCAAATCAACTAGCAGATTCTAAAACAAAAAATTTAAATACAATTTCAGTAAAAATAACTCTTTAAAATTTAATAATCAAATCAAATAATTATGATTATACATAAAATTATTTAATCTGAACATATAAAAATTTAATAAAAAAATCATATAAAAATAAAACATATCAAATAAATATTTATTATAATATTAATTTAATATTAATCAATCTATTTAATTTTGTATGTTACAATTAATAAAGATTCATTTACCCGATTGACTTGGCTGCTTTTATATATATATCCATAGTTATTGCATGTATATTAAATAATGTGTGTGATCTTTATGCCTCTATATTAATTAAATGTTTTGACTTTCATGCTTATATCATCATTATGCATATATATTAATTACCCTTTTTGATTAAATCATACTTTCAAGTCCAATCGCAGTTTAGCTTCTAATTTTTTTCCTTCGACACCACCAGTTTTTGTTTTCTCTTTCAGCAGTTCGGCAGCTTCTCTTCTATCTTTTTTGTGCCAATCTTATTCAACCTAATGTTTCTATATATATAAATAATAATAATAATGATCTAATAGTATTAAAATTAAATATATTTTAAGCTTAATTTCTTAAAGTTTCAATAAAAAAACCTTAATATTATAAAAATTATTTTTTAAAAATACATATTAAAAATATTAAAACACATCTAAAAATATTTAATTAGTAATTTTATAAATTGATTCAAATTTAAATAAATATTTTAAAACTAAAAATAATTTCAGATTTATGAACATGTGTTATTAAATGTATAAATACAATCCTATGTGTCGTAATTATCAAAGATATACCTGAAATACAATTATCTAAAACTCGAGATTTGTTCGGTTTTTTCTGATAAACTTGATAACATGCCTAAAACAAATTTACAGGTAAATATTTTATCTATAAAAATAACCAACACTTATAATCCTTACAATACTCATGACTTGAATCAAATCTTTAGAATTGTTGAGGGGTTCTGCTTCAAATTCTTTTTCTTTAGTTTCTACTAACCATCATATTTGATAAGGTTGAAAGAATTTCTCTCTTTCATGCCATCAATTATATTGCCAATCTAGAATATTACATATTTGGATAATTTATAATTTTTTGCATAATGATATACAATGAACTCGATCATCATTAAAAATTGTATTAATTCTATTATATTAAGACTTTGAAAAATTACTTGATTAGTAGTTTCCCATTCAATATAGAAAGATAATGCAATGTTAAAGACTCTTATTTATAGAATACAATTTTTGAATTTCAATTGGTTTCAAATCCATCTAAATTCTCTAATCCTGACAAATTCCTTGCGTGTGTTGGATAAAGGTGAAGATGTTCAAAGGTTATCTACACATTTTTTGTTGGGTCCACTACGCTTTCATAACATTTATTATATTATAGAGTTCCTCAACAATGCTTAGTTGATTCTAAGCATCTTGGCATAAATATTCCATATCTTCAGTATACAATGATAATTCACATTGCACATCTAAATTATTTCTTCTAGCAAGATTCTCCAATATCTTTCCTGACTCCCTTGTTTGATCTTAAGATCTATCACAATTGACGAGGAGTTCTATAACAAATAGCCTTTTGCCATATATTACCATGAATGGTCTTTTATCTTTTGGTTTCGATAAGATATCTTTGGCTATTTAAGATGTATGGATGAGATTTCACATCCAATACTCTTTAGTACTCATGGTTTGAATTAAATCTTTAGAATTACTAAAGGGTTCTGCTTCAATTTTTTTTCTTTAATTGTTGCTAACCACCATATTCAATAAGACAAATAATTTTTCTTTTCCACGTCACCCAGTTGTATTGGCAATCGAGAATATTAAATATTTGGATCATATATAATTTTTTGCATAATGATAGACTATAGGTTTGATCATTATTGAAAATTGCATTAATTTTGATAAGGTTTATATGAATATTGACGATATTTATGAACAGAACGTATAATTATAACTTTAATTTCTAATTGTATCTTGGAAGAATATTTTTAAATCGAAGAAACTATCCAGCCTCAATAATCACATATAAGGTATACTTCTATTCCTGTACACATTATATTGCATATTAGACATGATAGGGATAATGTGAAATTAGGCCACTCGATCGATTGAGTAATGACTGGATTGATCAAGCAATATAACTTGATTAAATTAATTTTAATACATGACTATATCGATCAAGGGATTTACTCTATCAATTTAGTTAAATCACTAGATCAATCCACCTCTTGAATAATTAATTAAATGTTGACTAGATCAATTGAGACTATAATCGATAAATTGACCAATGTACTTCATTGATCGAGAACTTGGATAGGTTGATCGAACAACTAGTTATATGAATTTAAAACTTATTTCTATTATGATTTGATTTGGCTTTTTACTGTATTGTCCTTAATTCCTAAAAGTGTTTTAACTAATTTTATGGACAATATAGTAATTTTGTTTTCACCTAATATGCTTTAAAATATTCTATAAATACAAACCTAAGCACACATTTGAAACTAATAACTCAAGAGCTTAACTGTGCTTATTCTCTTCATCTTTTATTCTCTCTCTTATTTTGCTAAAAAAATTCAAGTAGGTTTTTTCATTAAGTCAATTTATCAAACATGTGTGTTTGATGGATTAACAAGCCTATAATAATAATTGTGTTATTGTGCTTTTAACTTATTGTTTTAGAGTTGCTAATTGTTTTCAATTTATCTAATATATTGTTTAAATCAACAAGTTAGAGTTGTTCATTATTGAATCAACTCTAAGAAACATATTTGTACTTGTTTTTATGTGCTAACTTTTCAGGTGATAGTAGTACAGGTTCGATTAACTCATGAGCTCAAGTTTTTCAGTTCGTTAGTTCAAATCAGAATCTCTATCTTCTAGAGACTATGATTAAATCAACGGCTTGGACATCGGTTACTTGATGGCATTACCTATGTGGATAGTTTGAGTCCTAGCCTTGTAACTGGATACTTATTTTTCATTATGGATAGTTAGATGGTTTGCTAGACAAGTGATTTTCCTCTTGGGTCATTGGTGTGGCCTAGGTTTTTTTCACAGGTGATATTTTAATTTCTACATTATTTACATAGTTGTTTGGTCACTTACAAAATTTTAATTTGTTATACTTTCACTAGTATTCTATTAATTAGATCCATAACTAAATAAATGAATTTCATTTGGTATTAGAGGTGGTTACTAGATAAACTTGGTATGAATAGGACCTTATTATGGATCATTTAAGATAGGGTTTGCTACAACCCGTACACCTTACTTTGATGGGTCTAATTACCCATATTGGAAGGCTTGCATGAGAGCCTTTCTATGGCCTATAAATAAAAGTGTCTAGAACTCTATGCTTTATGGTTGGTAACCATTTATGGTTACCAAGATAATATTTTTACTCCTAAACCTAAGAAAGACTGGACCATTAAAGATAAAATTGGTAATAACTGGAATCAAAAGGGTATTAATATTATTTTCAGTGTTGTGTCTACTAGTGAGTTTTGTAGTATTTCTCATGTTGAATTGCTTAGCATGCTTGGGATATTTTGGAGACACATATTAAACGAACAAAAATTTGCATGCTTAGTACTCAATTTGAGAATATTAGGATAAAAGAAGATGAGGCTTTTTCAGAATTCTATGCTAGATTATATGATATTACTAACACCTATAATGGAGAGAAAATTGATGATTTCAAGATTTTTTGAAAGATTCTCTACTTATTACCAAATTACTTCCATGCAAAGTTCATTGTCATTGATGAAAGCAAGGACTTTGAAAATATCAAAATAGAAAAACTTTTTGGATCACTTCAAACCTTTGAGATGAGATTTTGTCCTCTCTACAAAGAATAAAGGTGTTGATTTTAAAACTACTATGACCGAAAAAGGTGACAATGAAGATGCAGAACTAGCGTTCTTGACCAAAAGGTTGAACATAATCTTCAACAGAAAGAACACTCAAAACAAAGCTCAACGAAGCCATCAAAAGGATTAGAATCTCAGAGAACTCAAACTTGTGACTTCTGATGATAAGAAATATAAAACTATTGGACCTTAATGTTTTGAATATATGGGTTTTGGTCACTTTGTAGTAGATTGATGAGTGCTCAAAAAGTACTAAAATTACCATGATTTTATGCACGTTAATTGATTAAAAATATATATATTTATATGATTTTATCATATATTTATATAAATTTGTTTTTTAGGAATCACAGGTATTTTTATTGTTTTTCAGATATTTTCGCTTAAACACATAACTTAAAGACTCAAAGAGGAATACTGGAGACAATACATCATAAATATATTCATAAAATAAATGAGAAAAAGTCAACAAATATGGAAAAATTGGACAAAATGGGTCAAAAATGTCAAAAGGGAGGAAATCACGTACGCAACCGCCCAGTCGCGTCGCCCAATCGTGCATCCTTGTTGCTTTTCGCGTGCACCCGGTCTCCAGTCTACACGCGTCTTTTCTCCATTCCGCGCGCATCCTTGCTGCTTTCCGCGCATGCTCCTGCTCCAGTCTGCGTGCGCCGCTGCCCATCTACGCCCAGTCTGCGTGCGCCACTATGCCCATTTGCCCCAATCCGCACGCACCGCCACCCCTACATTAGCATGACATCATCAATGATGTCATCATTCACTACTCCACGTTTTCACCATTTTTAATCATTTTTTCACCCACTTTTTCTTCCTTTCCTCACCTATAAATACCTCAATTCTCTTCATAACATACCACACCTAAAAACACATCTTCTCTTCTCTTTCTTTCTCTCATTTCTTAGTTTTTAAGTTTTTCTTAGTTTTTAAGTTCTTCTCTTTTTGAGAAGAACTAGTTATGTTTTTGTAATTCATTTGCTTTTCGATTCAATAAATGGGAGTGCAAATTCCGTTTGGAGGTTTTTGAACAACAGGAATATCATCAAAGTACTGTAAGGATTTTATTTTCTTTACAGTTATTTTTTATGCTTTATTCTTATAGGTTAGATTTAATTTATCTGTGATTAAATTTAACTTTGCTGGCTATTTGTAAACATGATATAATAATAACGTTGTTATGCTTGTGAAATATTAAATAGGTAAAAATTTCTAAAATGCATTGATTTTATTTTTATTCAAGATTTTATATTAAGAATGTTAGAGAGAAATATATTATTTTTCATTACAAACTTAAATCTAAAAATTAGATTTTAAGGTTTAGTTATCCGGTCTGATTTAGAGTAGTGCTCTTTTATTTGTTGGTACAATCACCCAGTAGTTAAAGTGAAGCTCTATTTTAAAAGTTTTTATAAGAATTATTATCTGAAAATGTATTGACAACATGTTCTCAATAATGGTTTTGAAACTTGAAAGTTAGTACTCGGATAACTAAATTATTAGGTTTAATTTGGACACCTTGAATAAAGTTTAAACTGTCTAACCCCACCAAAGGTGGCATTTAAATGGTTCATTTTTAATCTCTTAGAAAAAGAAATTAATTTAACTAACCAAATTAGTTATCAACCTCACCCATAGGTGTTAATTGATTTTTTTAGGTAACAAAGAATATCTAACCCCACCAAAGGTAGTATTCATATAAAAAAGAGAGAATCAGTAAATATCAATTTATATCTTTAATAACCTAAATAATATGAGCAAGTACAATTAACTTAGTTATTATATCCATAAATACTCCACTATTTTAACAGATAAAATTTGCATAAATGTTTATTGAATCTACATCTATGTTTATTTTTATGTCAGTAGATTAAAAACACAAAACCCAAAATATCGTGACAAGATGTTTAGGATTTAATTTCGTTTTTAAATGTTTGAATAATAAATTAAAAACCACATACATTCATTCCTTAGATCGACCTTGGAAGTATACTTATCATTTTCTACGAAATGATTCGTGCACTTGCGAGAGTTTTATAAATATAACACCAAAGTATCTACAAGATCGACGATTTCGGTTCTACCCGTCAAGTTTTTGGCGCCGTTGTCGGGGATCGAACAACATTTTTAAATTATTAATCAAAATTTTAAAAAAAATTTGTGTTGTAAATAATTGTGATTTTTTTTAAAAATAAAAAATAAAAAAATTTGTTGTTCGTGAATAGTAAAAAGACAAAAATTTAATAAAATTTAAATATTTTTTTTCTCATTAAAAAAACAAATAAATAAATAAACTTACCGTTCATGAATAGTAAAACAAAATTTCAAATTTCATAATAAATAAAAAAAATTAAAATTTTAAATTTCATAAAAAAAAGTTAGCGTGAATAATAAAATAATTTTGAAATTTAAAATTTGAAAAAAAATAATAAAAAAAATAAGAAAAAACAAAAAATAATAAATTAATAAAAAAATTTATTTTATTTAATTATTTTCTTTTAAAAAAATTAAAAAATTAAAAATAAAAAAAATAATTTTATTTAAAAAATAATTTTTTTTTCAAAAAAAAATCAAAAACTTGACGGGCAAAACCGAAATCGCCAATCCTGCCGATACTTTGGTTTTATATTTATAAAACTCTCGCAAGTGCACGAATCATTTCGTAAAAAATTATAAGTATACTCAAAGGTCGATCTAAGGAAGGAATGTATGTGGTTTTTAATTTATTATTCAAACTTTTAAAAACGAAATTAAATCCTAAACATCCTGTCACGATATTTTGGGTTTTGTGTTTTTAATCTACTCACATAAAAATAAACATAGATAGAGATTCAATAAACATTTATGCAAATTTTATCTGTTAAAATAGTGGAGTATTTATGGATATAATAACTAAGTTAATTATGCTTGCTTATATTATTTAGGTTATTAAAGATATAAATTGATATTTATTAATTCTCTCTTTTTTATATGAATACCACCTATGGTGGAGTTAGATATTTTTTGTTAACTAAACAAATCAATTAACACCTATAGGTGGGATTGATAACTAATTTGGTTAGTTAAATTAATTTCTTTTTCTAAGAGAATGAAAATGAATCATTTAAATGCTACCTTTGTTGGGGTTAGATAGTTTAAACTTTATTCAAGGTGTCCAAATTAAACATAAGAATTTAGTTATCCGAGTACTAACTTTTAAGTTTTAAAACCACTACTGAGAACATGTTGTCAATACATTTTCAGATAATAATTCTTATAAAAACTTTTAAAATAGAGTTTCACTTTAACTACGGGGTGATTGTACCAACAAATAAAAGAGTACTACTCTAAATCAGACCGGATAACTAAACCTTAAAATCTAATTTTTAGATTTAAGTTTGTAATGAAAAATAATATATTTCTCTCTAACATTCTTAATATAAAATCTTGAATAAAAATAAAATCAATTCATTTTAGAATTTTTTACCTATTTAATATTTCACAAGCATAACAACGTTATTATTATATCATGTTTACAAATAGCCAGCAAAGTTAAATTTAATCACAGATAAATTAAATCTAACATGTAAGAATAAAGCATAAAAAATAACTGTAAAGAAAATAAAATCCTTACAGTACTTTGATGATATTCCTGTTGTTCGAAAACCTCCAAACGGAATTTGCACTCCCATTTATTAAATCGAAAAGCAAATGAATTACAAAAACATAACTAGTTCTTCTCAAAAAGAGAAGAACTTAAAAACTAAGAAAAACTAGAAACTAAGAAAAACTTAAAAACTAAGAAATGAGAGAAAGAAAGAGAAGAGAAGATGTGTTTTTAGGTGTGGTATGTTATGAAGAGAATTAGGGTATTTATAGGTGAGTAAAGGAAGAAAAAGTGAGTGAAAAAATGATTAAAAATGATGGAAATGCGGAGTAGTGAATGATGACATCATTGATGACGTCATGTTGAAGTGGGGGACGGCGGTGCGCGCGGATTGGGGCAGATAGGCGTAACGGCGTGCGCAGACTGGAGCAGGGGCGTACAGAGGCTCGCGCGAAAAGCAACAAGGATGCGCGGGACCAGGTGCTAATGGGCGGTGGCGTGCGTGGAATGGGCATGTTGCGCACGGCTGCTCAGCGCGATTGGGCGCGCTGTACGCTTTGGCCGGCACGACTGGGCGGATGCGTGCGCGATTTCCTCCTTTTTGACCCATTTTGTCCAATTTTTCCATATTTGTTGACTTTTCCTCATTTATTTTATGAATATATTTGTGATGTATTGCCTCCAGTATTCCTCTTTGAGTCTTTAAGTTACGTTTTTAAGCGAAAATACCTGAAAAACAATAAAAATACCCGTGATTCTAAAAAGACAAATTTATATAAATATATGATAAAATCATATAAATATATATATTTTTAATCAATTAACGTGCATAAAATCATGGTAATTTTAGTACTTTTGCGCACTCATCATAGATCATGCAAATAAGAAGAACAACATTAGAACAACTTTCAATACTATATTTATTAACTTTGAAAGCGACAATGACAATCCAGTTGAACCAGTAAATAGCAACACAAACTTCCTAACATTTTTTACAAATGTTGGTGGATGCTCCAGTAAGCTAGACATTGATTTAGAAAATGAGAAAAGTGACACAAAATTTTTACTTAAATATTTTAGTATCACTAATATCAGCAACGTGTTCAAAGAGTTCATAATATGCAAAAGAGATAAAGAAAAGTTGTTTGTAGAAGTAACTAAAATTAATGACAAAATTAAATCCTTAGAAGTAAACTCATCACTTAAGAAGGATAATATTGATTTTTTTGAACATTCTAATGCCTTGAATGCAAGTCATGTAGGTTTATAATAAGAAGAACAAATTTTGGTGCAAGAAATTGAATAATAAAAGGAAGCGGTAAAGAGGTTAACAATTGAAGCAAAAAGGTTAAACAAAATTATAGATTATGGAAAGTCAGTTAGAGACAAGAGAGTGCTTGGATATTTAGACAAGCATATTATTCCATATTCATCAAAACCAATTGAATTTGTCAAACCTTCAAACATATCATCCTTATATGATACACATGACAATGATTATAAGAATGAGCGCTCCACTCTTTCAACATCAAAAGTTACATCTATAAGGTTGTCTAACCCTACTCCTAATGTTACTCATTATACACAAAGAGCAGTTGCACCTATGATTGAAAAGTCTGTTAAGTTTATGTTTGTCTATCATCATTATGGTAAGAAATATCATATTATGCCCAAGTGTAGATTTTCGATGAATGCTCCTAAATTTAATAATACTTTTCATACTTCACATAGTAGGACTTATAACCATCATTCATCTATGCATGTGGCATCATATTCTAGGATAAATAGAAATTATAATAACATGTTCAAAAATTCTTCTAGAAAGCATGAAGTTGTTGGTTCAAAGAGGCATGCAAAATTCAACAATCGTAATTAGGACTAATTACCACCATCATATCATGCATGCTTCATTTTCATTTAATATGAATGAGAAATATAAAGATAATTCCAAGAATAAGCCTGTGACAACTAAGGTAGTTGATTTTCAACCCAAAAATATACAGAAACTAATATTTAAGAAAGTATGGGTGAGGTAATATTCTCTCTTTCCGGTCTTTGACCACCATTTTTTATTATTTCAATAGATACTTTTATTTGAGTGTTTAATTAACCCTAAGTGAACATCTTTAGTTTGTTTTTTTTATTTATATTTTTATTGATGTTTCTTTAGTTTTAAAAATTAAAAAATTAAAAATAAAAAGGAAAAAAAGTAGACATGCTTTAACATTAACATGATCATTACATACTTCATTTATATTTATTTTGATTGGCTATACATTATACAAATAGAGATGTTGACTTGTGTAATTCCATATTTTTCACGTCTAGTGATCGATGTTGACATGAACATATTCACACACTCCCTATACACATAAGTATGTCTTACTAGAAATTTATAATTAATTATATGAGATATTAGGACATGAGATAACCTTAACTGTGAAAATTATGGTTGAACTATGTCATTCACAGTATAAAATGCTACTATAAAGAGACACTTAATTTTAAGAGAGCTATCTACTGTGTGAAAGCTATCGTAGTGAGCGGAAAGGACTACCTTACTAGTGTGAAAGTTATTATGCTAGATATATTGGCTTGTACATATTTTCTTTACAAAAGAAAAATAATATGATAAAGGAAATAGTTGTGAAAAAAATACAAAAGTTTTTGCATGCACAAAAAATTTAAAACAATTATTTATGCAAGTATAAATTCAACTGTAATTTTTTATGATAAGTGATATTCATTATTTTGAATCTTTTATAACTGATCATAAGTAAATAAATTGACATTCTATTACAGTTCCAACACATATTTTACTTTTGGTGATTATCGATATTTCACCATATGTGTTCGTATGTTTGTGTGTTTTATCTATATATGTTTATGTTGTTAATGGATAGCCACACATTGAACGAAATTAATTGTCATTTGTATGTAATGTTATAGTCATGTTAAGTTACCCTTAATTCAATATACATATATATGTATGTATATATATCAATTTTTACATATATTTTTGTTTTATTCTAATTTATTTATAAAAGTCATAGAACATAGAAAAAGTTTATTCATTTTTGGAAAATATATTTTTTTAGTTCTTTGTTTTGATTGTTATTGAGCTTTTCAAAATGTGTACTCCTCATTTCATTTATTAAATTCATTTTTTGTTTACTCAACCTACTGTCATTGCTTTATGATTATATTATTTATTACTATCACAAAAAGAGGAAGAAAAAAATTGGAAAATTAATTGAAAATATACAAAATATGAAGAGCTAATTTATGGGAGAATTACTTTTAGTGTTTAACTTTGAAAAATATTTTTTTATATTCAATATAGGGATAGCTGTTTTTAATTTCTATCATTTGTTTAATCCTGTTTTGATCATTCTTCGCTTTCTTATTGCTATATACATTGAACTAATGAACAATGAGTATTTTGGGACAAGTTGTTTTATTGTTTATATTTTTGTTTTTTAGTGTTAACACAAGCTTTCAATATACAAGCGAATATGCTTCTACTAGATCATAGGATAGTACCACTACGTAAAATATTAATTTTACTATGAGTGTTATTAGTGAGAGAGAGGTTTTGTCACATGAATATGCCAAATGGAAAGATTGTAAGGTTTATGTGAGTGTTGGCGATATTTATGAACAAAATGTATAATTGTATGCGTGTCTTAGAAGAATATTGTCAAGTCGAAGAAATTTTTCGATCATATATTAGGTATATTTTTATTCTCGTGCACGTTAGATTGCATATTAGACAAAATAGGGACAATGTGAAATTAGGCTACTTAATTAATCGAGTAATGAATGGATTGATCTAGCAATATAACATGATTAAATTAATTTTAACACATGACTAGATCGATCGAGGACTAGATTGATCAAGTTAAATCATTAGATCGATCAACTTCTTGAATAATTAATTAAATGTTGATTGGATTGGTTAAGAGTACATTTGATGGATCAACCAATACACTCGATTGATCAAACACTTGGTTAAATTGATCAAATAGTCAATTATCTGATTTTAAAACGTATTTTTATTACAATTTGGATTGGCTTTTTACTATATTATCATTATTTCTTAAAAGTTTTTTAACTAATTTTATGGATAATATAGTAATTCTAATTTAACCTAATGTGCTTCAAGATATTATATAAGTACAAACATAAGCACACATTTGAAAGTAACCACACAAGAGCTTAATTGTGCTTATTCTCTTCATCTTCTACTCTCTCTCTTATTTTGCTAAAAGTTTTCAAGTAGGTTTTTCATTATGTCAATTTATCAAACATTTATGGTTGTGTTTAATGAATCAACAAGCCTAAAATAATAAATTGTGTTATTGTGCTTTTAACTAATTTTTCTAGAATTGCTAATTATTTTCAATTTATCTGATATATTATTTTAATCAACTAGTTAGGATTGTTCATTATTGAATCTTCTCTATGATACACACTTGCACTTATGTTTATGTGCTAACTTTCAAGGGATATGGTGTAGGTTTAATTAATATGTGGGACTTGAGTTTGTCGAAACATTGGTCCGGATCCGAACGTCTATCTTGTAGAGACTATGATGAAAGCAATGTCTTGTAAATAAGTTAGTTATGGGTATTACTTGAGTGGAAAATTTGAGATCTAGCCCATTAAATGAATAACTATTTTTCATAGTGGATAGTTAGGTGGACTGGTGTTTTTCTTCTAAGTCATTGGTATGTCTTAGGTTGTTTTCACCTAAAAATCTCATATGTTAATATTTTTAATTTTTGCATTACTTTATATACACATGATTAGTTGTTTATCAGCTTACAACATTTTAATATGTTATACATCCTCTCATATTCTACTAATTGGATCCATAATTAAATAAACGAACTTTCAATTCCATCATATTAGGACTTTAAAAAATCAATTAATTAGTATTCCCTCGTTCAATATTTTCAATATGCCATAAATTATGATTAATAAGTATATTTAATTTAGGAAAATCATCAATAAGATTAATTGATGAACTACTTCTTTGAAACATTTCTTCTATTTTAAGTTTATGATCTTCGATTCTATTTTTGATATTCTAAAATATTTCTTTATAACTAGATTCTAATAATGTTCTAGGTTTCTCAAATTAACACATCCTTTCAATTTTTTTTAAAAAATTGGATTAGGAAATTCACTTTTGAATATATCTGACAATTAAAGAATATTTGTTATTTTTTCAAAATTAATATCATCATCCCAATTCATGAGTTTAATGATTTGGAAATAGGGTTCTTTAAAATTTGATAATGTAGCTATTTCCTCAGCTATCTTTTCTACTAATAAAGTTAAGTGATGTCTAAATAGTTTTTTGTGTGATTCACCTAGAATATAGGTTTTTCATACTTCATTGAGTTTCTCATAAATGTTTTATAGAATACCAGGACTATAAATTTTTTTGATGTCTTGTCTAGACATAATAAGCAAATTAGATTCTATTTGATATGCTTTAAAAGCTTGTTTAGTTTATTCAAGAGAATTATATGCTTAATAGCCAGCATTTTTCACCTTATTTACTTGATAGTGACAAACATTCCAAGAAGCATATATTTCAAGATGACGACCTCTAAAAATGACATATTATTTTCTTTTTGGAACGACATTTGTTTGCTCCACCATTTTTGCCTTCTTAACAATGATAATCCAATCTCTTGGAGGTTTTTCCATCTATAAAAATAAATTATCAATTGATTAATAGTCTTCATAAATATTTCTACTTAAATAATATGCAATAAAATTGTTAGTACCTTTTAAATATTCTACTTTAAAACTATATATGGTAATTTAGCTATATGATTTTAATCTTCTTCCTTCAAGATTATTTTTTTTACTACATAAAAAATATTTAACTATTCGATTATCAGTTCTAATAATAAAACTTTCTTGAGCTAAATAAATATAAAAACATATAATATCAAATTTTATTGCTAATAATTCTTTATCAAATGTAATATAATTCATTTCATTTGGCTTATATTTACCATAATTATATTAATAAATTAATTCTTCTTTTTGAAGTTTTTTAGGTATAAGATTTTTTCTAGCTCTAATACCATTTACAAAATTTGGTTGATCTTTTTTCTCCAATTTTTCTATTGGAATGACTTTTAGCACACAACTCCAGCAAAAGTTTGAAGCATTTATCTAGGATTAATTTGTCACCTGATTTAGGAAAATAGACTTTTGGAAGATTTTTTATTTGTTTTAAGACTTGCTTGTCTTTTTCATCCTAAGTGAATTTAGTATCTTTCTTTAATTTATTAATAAGGAGAATCTCTTTTTGAGATACATTCTTTATAAAATTCCTTCTATAATTAAGAATTTCTAATAATTCTTGTAGCTGTTTTTTATCATAAATTTCTTTTGAACATTTTTTTTACTTTGATATAATATACTCTTGAAGTTTTACTCCTAATTGATTTAAAATTATTTATAAGAATTCAATAGATATTTTCTCTATTTCTATTTTCTTTAGAGATAAAATTATTCCATGCTTTTGAAAGTTTTCACATGATATTTTTAAGTGTTTCTTGTGTTCTTCTACGGTTTTAAAGAAACAAGAATTTCATCATTATATACCACACAAAATTTGTTAAGATCTTAAATATGTCATTCATCCATCTTTGATAGACTTGTAAGGCTATACCTAGTCCAAAAGGCATCACATTCCATTGAAAGGTTGTCAATCATTTTGACTTTTCTATTAATTTGATTTGCTAAAATCCAAGTTTACAATTAAATTTACTAAATTTTTTGAATCTTTTAGTATGATTAACTAATATATTTTTTCTAAGAATAAAATATCAATCAAATTCTAAATACTCATTTAATATTTTGTAATTAATAACCATTTGTTTTTTTTTTCATTTTATTTCATTATGCTTTCTTACTAGGAAAGCTAGAGTATAGTGTGGACTTTAGTTTCTTCAATTAATTTTTTATTTAATAATTTAATTATTTGAATATCGAATTGATGTATATCTTGTCTAGTAAAGATCATTGGTTTAACTTGACTAATAATATTATATCACTTAATTTTAAAGTATAATATCTAGGACTTCTAGACTAATGTTTAAATGGATCTCCAATTAGCAATGCTATCTTATCTAAACCAGAAGATAAAAGACCATTAATGGTAACAAATGAAAAAAATGTTGTTTGTTACAGTACTCCTCATCAATTATGATAGATTTGAAGAACAAATAAGAGAGTTAGAAAAGATATTGGAGAATCTTACCATAATAAATAATTTAGATGTGCTATGTGATTTGTCATTGTATGCTAAAGATATGAAATCTTTCTATAAAGATGCCTAAAGTCCACTAAGCACGGCTGACGAAGAACTCTATAATAAAATAAATGCTATGAAAGCGTAGTGGACCTAAACAAAGATGTGATAGATAACCTTTGAACGACTACACCTTTATCCAGCACGCGTAAGGAATTTGTCATAATTAGATAATTCAGATTATTTGAAACTCATTGAAATCTCAAAATTTTATTCTATAAATAAGAGTCTCTAGCATTACACTAGAGGCATAAGCAGCAATAGAAAAATCCTTTGCAATAGTTTTCTATAAGAAGAAAAGTTTCTCTTTGTAAAATACTACTCTATTGTAATAACAACTTTGTTTTCATAATAATAAGGGTGGTTTAATTATTTTTATGTAAGTTAATTATTCTTATAATATTAGAGTTATATATAATAATTTTCATATTATCCTTATATATATATATATATATATATATATATATTGTCCTCATGATTTGTTAAAAGTTACAATTAATTGTAACCTTGTTCATCTAATAAGGTTGGTGTAAGCGAAAAATTTTGGTTTTAGACACCAAAAACATTAAGGGCTAAGAGGTTTAAAGTACCATAAAAATTTCATGGATAATGAACAACAATCTAATATAGAATGTATTAGTATTAGTTCATGGATAGAAAAAGAATCATCTGAATTTAGGTATGTATTTCATATAAATAAAAAGAAAAAAAAATCCTAGTGTTATTAGTGAAAATATAAACTCTATAATAGATATGTTAGGAAATTGGTTAAAAAGACTTGAAAAATACCAAGTAATTAATCAAAATTACTTAGAAAAGAAACTAGATGCTCTAGAATTTAATATGAGAAAATTTGAAAACCAATTAACCCATATAAGATGTAAAGATTATAAGTGTTGGTTATTTTCATGAACAAAATATTTACATATAAACTTGTTTTTAAGTTTGTTATCAAATCTATCAAGCAAAGTCGAAGAAACGTCAAAATTTCAAATAGTTGTACTTAAGGTATATTTATTATAACTATAATACATAGGATTACACTCACGCATTTAATAACACATATTCATAAATCTGAAATTATTTTTGCTACTAAAATATAGAATAAGATATATGATAAAATATTAGATAAAATATACCTAAATTATAGGCTAAATCTTAGCATAAAAGATAGCCAAAAATATAATTTAAAAGAACCTTTCTTTAAATAGAAGTCTTCTTGATTAACAAGTCTACTTTAAAAGAGCTGTTTTTTAAATAGGAGTATTCTTGATTAATGAGTTTACTTTAAAAGAACCCTTCCTTAAATATGAGTTTTCTTGATTAATGAATCCACTTTAAAAGAAATCTTATTTAAATAAAAGTCTTTTTATTAATGAGTATTACTAATCTAATTTGTAATAGAAAAGATATTTATCAATTACATAGGATTAACAGTTTTAATTTTTTCTATAAATAAAACTTATTGCTCATTGTTTCAATCAACCATACAAGAACAATATTCTCTTATTTTTTCTCTATCTTGTTATACAAATATAAGATCATAATTACTCAGCCTTCTTTATTTGGTTAATCTATCAAGCATTGATGATTGTGTTTGATTGATTAATAAGCCTAATTAGTTTATGATATTTTGATCACATGTTATTATAGCTTCTTTTTTATTTTTGTTCTTGAATTGTTAGATCAAATAATTGTGTGTGTCATATCATAATTATTTGGTTTGATTATTAATTTCAAAAGAGCTATTTTTATTGAACTTGTGCTTAATCTTTTTTCTCTAGAATTTGCTAATTGATTTGATTTAAGTAACATATATTTTTAATCATCTAGTTAGGATTATCCATTATTAAATATATTCTAGAACACACACATACACTTGTGTTTTTATGCTAACCCTTTTTGAAATTTATTCGTGAACGTATCTGATTGACGAGAAACTTATTGGAACGTTGGTTTGGAAACCACTCATACTAATATTAGAAACTGTGAAAATATAGCAAAGGCTCGTAAGTAAGGTATATTGGGGCAATATCCTAAGGAGGGTAGCATAAGACTGAATTTGTACTTGAACATTTGGTTTTCATAGAGTAAAGTTAGGTGGTCTGGTAGACTGGTCGTTTTTCTCTTAGGTCATGAGTGTGACCTAGGTTGTTTCCACCTAAAACTATCGTGTGTTATTCTCTTATTTTTACACTTTATTTTTACACATGATTACATGTCTAGCCCCTTTGTTTAGGTTATTAAATTATAAATTAATAAAAATTGAAAATAACATATTCACTCCTCTTGGTTAATTAGGTCTCTATTTTATAAACTTTCAATTGGTATCAGAGCCAACACTAGATACATTTAGTGTTGTTCTTACAGATTTTTATTATGGATAATTTCATTGAGGGTTATAGCTCAAATGATGAGGAGCTTGAATCTTCTTTTCTTTCTAAATGTCTTAGAGCCATAAAAGAGAATAATAGTTTAAATGTAAAAATAAGAAAAATTAAATGAACAACTTGAGACACATGAAAACTTTTCCAATAAATTAAAAGAAGAAAATAATATTTTAAAGGAACAAAATAATGCTTTGAATTTGAATCTCATAGGTTTAAAAGAAGAAAATAATAAGCTTGCAGCAGATAATAAAAAACAAGTGCAAGAGCCCAAAGAATCATGTGAAGCAATAGAAAGACTTAACATTAGAGCTCAACACTTAGATAAAATCTTGAGCATTGATAAGTCACATGGTGATACACATGATTTTGGTTTTAAGGACAAGAGTTCCACACCTTCAACATTGACCACATTTGTAAGGCCCTTAAACTCTACTCCTACTATTATCACTTATGTACAAAGAACTATTGCACCTATAGTAGAAAAAGTTGTTAAGTTTATGCCTATCTGTCATCATTGTGGTAGGAAAGGTCATATAAGACCAAAATGTAGATTTTTTATGAATGCTCCTAAACTTAGTGATTATTTCCATGTTTCACATAGTAGGACTCACAAGCATCATTCATCTTGCACGCTACATCATATTCAAGGATGAATGGAAATTATAACAGCATGTTTGAAAATTCTACTAGGAGGCACGAAGTCTTAGGTGAATAGGCAAGTAAAATTCAATATTTTTAATGCTATGATTCATTATCATCATCCTATTATGCATACTACATCTTCATTTGGGATGAATGAGAAAAGTACAGCTAAGTATAAGAACACACCTATGAAACCTAAGGTAGTTAAGTCTCAACCTAATGATATAGAGAAACCAAAATGTAAGAAAATTTGGGTTAGGAAAAATTGTTTTTTCCTAGTCACTTGACCGTCTTTTATTCTTTCATCTAGGTATTTTTGTTAGAGTTCTTAAATGACCCTAGGTGAGCAATATCCATTGTCTTTATTTTCTTTCTTAGTTAAACTTACAAAAATAAAGAAAGAAATAGAGAATTAGAATTCTTATCTGACCAACAAGGTATAAGACTTATTCAACACTTACATATATATAACCTTATTTTTAGTGACTTAACTCATTTTGATATTTGTTGTATAAATTATTATTCTACAATTTTGACTTATGTATACACATATTCTTGTACATGTTATGATAGATGTTGAAATGAACTTATTCACACACTCATGAATACACATAAATATTATGTTTGAAGTTTTTGAATTCTCTTAAAAGACTTTAGAACTTTAACTAATCTTGCCTTTAAGGTTGTGTGGAATTATATTTCTTACTTTCTAAAATTTTACCATATGAAGGAACCTAGTTTTGAAAGAGCTACTTACTATAATGTGTGAAGCTATCGTAGTGAGCAGAGAGAGTTATCTCACAACTAGTGTGAAATTAATTATGCTAGGTTTTTGGATCGGGCAAAAAAAAGATTATGCAAAAAGTGATTACTTATAAAACTTGTACTTGGAATGCACAAAAAGAAAGGACTAATAGAGGTTAAAGAAAAAATATAATCCTATGTCTCATTTACAAAATAAAGATAAAAAAAAATTTAGGCTCTCTTTTATAGATATATTTTATTTTATGAGATTAAAGACTCGATTATTATTTTACTTGATGGGTGATATTTTTTCCTTTTGAGTCTTTCTTGATTGATTATAAATGATTTAATTGATATATTTATAGAGTTTAAACATATATACTACTTTTAAGTAAATGTTAATATGTCATTATATGTACGAAGTGTGCTTGTATCTCTCTTATACTCTATTTGCTTATTTATACAATAAATAATCAAAATTTGAGGTAAAACAATGATGAGTTCTTAATTGGTTATGTACTTGTGGCTATTTATGAAAAAATTTAAAAAAATTATTCATTTACATCTTCTTCTTATTTATTAACTTTTTAATTGGTTTTTAAGTTAGAAAGTCATATAACTTAGGGGGAGTTTAAACCACATAGCACTTTGCATTAATCTGCTTTTACATTGCTCTTTTATCTTTAGGAAAAGTTTAGCTTTATTGTTTTGTCCTTATCGTATGTCAAAATGGAGGAGAGTATGTTTCACTTTCATATTTTATTTTGTTATGCATATGGGGGGAGAATATATTTAGGTTAAGAATGATTTCCATCATTTATTTTATGTTAAGTTTGATTAGTATGAATGCATCCACTCATTTCCATCATTTATTTTATGTTAAGTTTGATTAGTAGGAATGCATCCACTATATGATTATTCTTTACACTTAACTTATTTATATACAAATTGAACTAATGTATAATGAGATTTTAAACTAAGTTTTCATATGCTTTGTTTATTTCATTTCAATTACTTATAAGTTTGTCAAGTTGCAGCGAGGTGGATTCACCGGACCATAGGATAGTTCCCGTATGGAGTCTAGAACATCATTGTATTTTTATCTTACTCTTAAAAGTGTCATGTAGTGTGAGAGAGGTTTTGCCACATGAAAATACCAAAGGGAAAGTTTGTAAGGATTATAAGTGTGGCTATTTCGTGGATAAAATATTTGCATGTAAACTTGTTTTTAAGCTCGCTATCAAGTCTATCAAGCAAAGTCAAAGAAACGTCAAAAATTTAGATATTCGTAGTTCAAGTATATCTGCTCTAACTATGATACACAAGATTACACTAATGCATTTAATAACATATGTTAAAAAAATCTGGAATTATTTTTGCTGCTAAAAGATTTATTTAAACTTGAATCAATTTATAAAATTACCACTTAGCCTATTCTTTAATGTGTTTCATTGTTTTGAATAACTTAAATTTTAGACTAAAATGTAGGAAAAGATATAGGCTAAAATATAAAATAAAATACAGTCTAAATTATAGGCTAAATCTTAGCCTAAAATCTATTTTAAAATGAACTCTTCTTTAAATAAGAGTTTTCTTGATTAATGAGTCTACTTTAAAAGAAATTTTCTTTAAATAGGAGTCTTTTTAATTAATGAATATTAATCTTATTTGTAATAGAAAATATATTTATCAATTACTTAGGATTAAGGGTTTTAATTTTTTCCCATAAATAAAACTTATTATTCATTGTTTCAATCAACTATACAAGAACATTATTCTCTTATTTGGTTAATCTATCAAACATTGATGGTTGTGTTTGATTAATTAATAAGCTTAGTTAGTTTATGATATTTTAATCATATGTTTTTATAGCTTCTCTTTTTATTTTTTTTCTTGAATTATTAGATCAAATAATTATGTGTGTCATATCATAATTATTTGGTTTGAATATTAATTTAAAAGGAGTATTTTTATTAAACTTGTACTTAATATTTTTGCTCTAGAATTTGTTAGTTGATTTGATTTAAGTGACATGTATTTTGAATCATCTAGTTAGGATTATCCATTATTAAATTTATTCTAGAACACGCACATACACTTGTGTTTTTGTGCTAACCCTTTTTATAGTTAATTCGTGAATGTATCTGATTGATGAGAAGCTTATTAGAACTTTGTTTTGGAACCGCTCACGCTAATATTAGAAGTTTTGAAAATAGAGTAGAGGCTCGTAAGTTAGGTATATTGGAGCAGTATCCTAGGGATGGTAGCATAAGACCAAGTTTGTACTTGAACATTTGATTTTCATAATGGAAAGTTAGATTATCTGATAGATCAGTGGTTTTTCTCTTAGGTCATGGTTATGGCCTAGATTATTTCCACATAAAAATATCGTGTATTATTTTTTCATTTTTACATTTTATTTTTACACGTGATTTCATGTCTAACCGCTTTTTTAAGTTATTAAATTATAAATTAACAAAAAATGAAAATAGCCTATTCACCCCCTTTAGGTTAATTAGTTTCGTATTTTATAAACTTTTATAAGAAAATTGAAAATCTTGATCTTAAATTAGAAACTAAAAATAAAATTGAATTCTTATTAAAAAATAGATAAAAATATATACTACCAACATGATATGAATCATCCTAAAAGTAATAGACCTTCAAAATTCTTTTATAGAACTAAAGAAATTAAAACTTTTTAAACTCATAAATATAATATAATAACGTTAGATGGATAGATGGAAAAGAAACCAAGATTCAATACAAAACTAAAAAGATAACTTTGGTTTAATGGCAAAAATTCATTATTCGCAAAATATTCAATATACATGGAGATTTTGTCATAAGAAATAATTTTATAACAAATTATTATCCATTGAAAAAATCATAATTCTATATCTTTTATTTTAGATAAAAATTTATAGAAATTCCACTTCTACAACAACATATAAACAATTAAATCAATAAAATAAAAGTACATTAAATTATCATAAGAGTCAATAAAAAGCATTTGTATCACGGTTAAAGTTTTTCTTTTTTTGCTCTTTTAATTATTCAAACATGTATGACATTTTCTATTAATAAGATGACAAATCTCCAAACCAATTTGACCATTCATATATTGAAATATTCAAGTTTTGAACTCCAAAAACATCCAATTTCTTTCATCGGATAATCTTAACATTTATTTCAATGATATATTCTATGGACATATATTATTAAAAATAATTACATCCGTTAAATCTTCCTTCATCATATAATATTTTAATTAATCAATAATTTTCTTAAAAATATTATAATTAATTAATTTTTTTCTACTACCTTCGTTAATTAATTACTTAGAAAGTAATTACATCTAAATCAATTTTTGTACACATTTGATATATCAATTACACAAATCTCAACTTTTCATCTTCTAATATTCTTTACTAAAAGTATTTAAAACAATTAACCTCCCATATGATTTTTAGTTTCCTGTTCATTTTGAGTTTTTTCTCTTTGTCGTTTTAAGTTCTAATTGAGGGATTTAGATTTTAAAAATTCAACCTAATTTTCTCATATATAGATATATTGTTAATGAGTCATCATTAACTATATATTAATAACTAATATACTTTTCTTAAAAGTATATTCTTATTTTCTTTATATATATGTATTATCATTTGTATTTCAAGAGAGTAAATAAATATATTCCATTATATTCAACTTGGTATCAAAGCACGAAAGAAATTTTTTTTACCAATCCCCAAGCAGCAGCGCCGTCATCAATAGTAGCATCGCCATCAGCAGTAGCACCACCGTCATTATTTTTATACAGTGCTGTTAATCAGCCCACACTGTCCAATTCGTGCTGCCGTTATAGATCTGTCCGTCCGTTGCAGATCCATCGTCCAACCCACGTCGTTTAGTCTGCGTCGTCCAACCCGCACCATTCATTCCACGTTATCTAGCCCACATCGTTCAATCAACGTCGTCTAGCCCGCGTTATCCATCCCGTGCCGTCCAACCATCTTACTGTCCAACTGTCCGCACACCAACTCCAAACCAGCCCTACGTCTTCAACTCTCGCACTGATCTGCGTCTTTATGAGTAATATTTACTCAGTTTTCACCATAGTGCCATCAGCCATCAGCCTACTTACTCATCAGCCATATCCTATCAACCCACTCACTAATCAGACAGCCCACTTACCAATTTCAGCCCATTAGCCCACTTACTCATCAACCCTAACCTATCAGCTTCATTAGCCTACAGTCTAGTCCGGTACAAAAAAAACTTTTTACTCCGTTGCATAATATTATTTATTTCAATGGAAAATTTAATTCCACTTTATTAGCAAGGACCTCCACTAGGCTTTGCCAATCACCCTCATCCTCACTGCTCTTATTGCAATGAATGAGGGAATCTTCATGAGACTTGTTGGAAACTGTACCCACACTTGAAATCAAAAGCAGACTACTCTGGAGCAAAATGACAACCTTATCGTCCTAGAGTAAAAGCGGATGTAGTGCAAATTGTCCAAGAATCAGACTACTATGGAGTAATTGGACAAGATCATCCTATGGAATGTGGAAGTATCCCTACAGCTTCAATAGCTAGTCGTGGTAAGATTGATATGACCTTACACGTTTCTCACTATATTGGGTCTAATACTTGGATTATTGATTCCGGTGCATCTGATCATATGACTTATGATAAATCTTATTTTAATGAGTTATCTTCCCCACCAGTGTCTTATGTTACGAATGCTAACAGTGAGGCCTTTCCTATCTTAGGAAAGGGGCCAGTTCATATCACTTCATATTTACAGCTCCATAATGTTTTATATGTACCTGACTTATCTCATCACTTAATATATGTCCCACAGTTGAATATTGAGTCTAAATGTTCTGTAACCTTTTTATCCTATGTATGTGATTTTTCAGGATCTTCTTACCAGGGAAATAATTGGTCGAGGGTATCTGAAGGACAGATTGTTCCATTTCAGGATCTTCTTATGAAAAAATCCATGACCACTTTATTTATTGGTATTTGTGAGTCTGTTTTACATTGTGAGACTTGTGTTTTGGCCAAGAGCCATCGTATTACTTATTCTCCTAGTATTTCTAATAAAAGTATTATTCCTTTTGAATTAATTCATTTTGATGTTTGGGGACCATCTAAAGAGTCCACTATATCGGGTATGAGATTTTTTGTTTCGTTTATCGATGATTGTACAAGGTTGTCATGAATTGCTCTTCTTAGAACAAAAGATGAAGTTTTTTCAATTTTTCAAACTTTTCATGCCCTCGTTCAAACACAATACAATGGCATCATTCAGATCCTCCGTTCTGACAATGAGGGAGAATATGTTAATCATGTCTTTCAAGACTTTTTCAAAACACATGAGATTATTCACCAAACTACTTTCCCACAAACATCGGAACAAAATGGAGTGTCTGAAAGAAAAAATCGTCATTTACTTGATATGGCTCATGCACTACAATTTAGTGCTCATATGCCAAAATATCTTTGGGGTGATGTTGTACAAGCTTTTTCCCATCTCATCAATCGTCTCCCATCTAGTGTCCTTAACGGACAAATCCCATTTCAGATTCTCGCATCTTACGTCTCCTTTTCATCCTTCCATAATCTTCATACCCGTGTATTTGGTTATGTTGTTTTGTGCATGTTCCTAAAAATCAAAGGTCTATATTAGATGCCTGGGCAATTAAATGTGTGTTTGTTGGTTATGAAGGTTACTATAAAAGGTACAAGTGCTTCCATCCACCGACCAGAAAGTATTATGTCACTATGGATGTTACCTTCTTTGAGGACATGAGTTATTTTTTCTCACCTGATACTGCTTGTTAGGGGGAGAATACATATTTTGAAGAACTGTATAATGGTGAGGGGGAAGAATTAGAAGAATCACCGACTGATGTTTCGATGGGACCAGATGAGATTCCTAATCCATTGAATCCAGTCGTCGAAGAAACAGATGCTCCAAGTATCCAAGCACCAGATTTGCTTACAACAAATGAAATTGAAGACACAATTGTTCCCTCAGGCATCACTCCTACTCCTGATCAACAATTCCCTGGTACTAAAGGTCACTCATCTGAAGTATGTACACCCACTGATACTAATAGCATTGAGTCTAATGTTGGACAGTATGTGTTACCAAATAGGTCTACTCGAGGTCAACCAGCTAAAAGGTATGAACCAAATATTCATGCAAAATCAAAATACCTAATAGCCAACTACATGTCCACTAAAAGATTATCTAAGTCATATAAATCATTTATGAATCAAATATATATTGCATCAGTACCTAACAAAGTGTAGGATGTGTTGGGAGATCCAATATAGAGAAAGGTAATGGTTGAAGAGATGGAGGCGTTACAGAAGAACGATACTTGGCAACTTCTACCTCCACCACAAGGAAAAAAGGCAGTTGGTTATCGATGGGTGTTTACTATAAAACATAATGGTGATGGATCTATAAATCGGTATAAAGCCCATATTGTAGCAAAAAGGTTCACTCAGACGTATAGTGTAGACTACGATGAGACTTTTGCTCATGTTGCCAAAATGAATACTATTTGGGTTATGTTCTCACTTGTCGCTAACCTAAACTGGCCATTTCAATAGTTTGATATCAAGAATGCGTTTCTTCATGGAGAATTAGCCGAGGAGGTGTACATGAGTCTTTCACCTGGGTATGTAGCTGATTCTCCTAGTAATTTTGTATGCAAATTGAGGAAGTCTTTATATGGTCTCAAGCAATCCCCTCGAGCCTAGTTTGGAAGGTTTTCACAGTTCATGCAGAAGGTTGGTTACAGATAGAGTAATTCAAACCACACTCTGTTTCTCAAACATCAACGAGGGAAGGTAACAGCCCTAATCATTTATATTGATAATATGGTAAACACTAGTGACGATACTGTTGATATGGATAAATTACAAAGACAACTAGCCTCTGAATTCGAGATGAAAGACTTAGGTGAAGTAAAGTACTTCTTAGGAATTTAGGTAGCCAAGGGGAGAGAAGGAATATATATGTGTCAGAGGAAGTACATTATTGATCGAGCTCGTTATCAAAGATTGGTTGGGCATTTGATTTACTTGGCTCATACTAGACCATATGTTGCATATGTAGTAAGTGTGGTGAGTCAGTTCATGCATAATCCAAGTAAGAACCACATGAATGCTATTTTGAGAATTTTAAGGTATTTGAAATCGGCTCCAAGAAGAGGAGCAATATTCTCTAAACACAACAATCCTCTTGAAGTCTGTGGCTTCACATATACAGATTGGGCAGGAAGTATTACAGATAGAAAGTTAACATCAGGTTATTTCATCTTTGTGGGAGGTAATTTGGTTACATGGAAAAGTAAGAAGCAGAAAATGGTGGCGCGATCTAGTACTGAGGCTGAGTATAGAGGTATGGGTTATGGGGTTTGTGAATTGTTGTGGATAAGAACTTTGTTGTTTGATTTGAGTTTCGAACTCAAAAATATTATGCAGTTGTATTGCGATAGTCAGAAAGCCATTGATATATCACAAAATCCAGTACAACAGGATCGGACTAAGCATGTAGAGGTTGATCGTCACTTTATAAAAGAGAAGCTAGATGCCAAACTTATTAGCTTTCCTTTTGTTCCCACTGAAAAGCAACTTGTAGATATGCTTACCAAAGGAGTTTTCAAAAAGGCATTATATGACTCACTAAATAAGTTAGGCACGATCGATATTTATGCGCCAACTTGAGGGTGAGTATTAATGAATCATCATTAGCTGTATATTAGTTGTATGCAATTAATATATTTTTCCTAAAAGCATTTTTCTTAAAAGAAATTCTTATTTTTTGTATATATATATATTATTATTCATTGTATTTCAAGAAAATAAATAAATATATTCCATTGTTACCCTAGTGGTCTTGCAACCATGTAAAGCGTTCCTTTAGATCGTGAATGCATAAAATTTTATTATTTTTTAAATATTTCAAATTATCTTTTTACCTCGATTTCTTGTCTTTTTTCTTCTCTCTCTCTTGCTGCTTGTATGCTAATTTTTCATGTGGGCTCACTCTTTCTTTTTTCAAGACAGCTTGGAAAACATTTAAGAACAGGAACTAATTTTCCATGTGAATGCTATGGAAAACTAGAAAAAATTGGATTAACTTTGTTATGAGTAACGACTTTTAGGGAAGGTTTTGTTTTATGAAAACTATATATATTCTAGACAAGAAGACAGATTGTTACTTATTCTTTACGAGGATAGTATATTATGATAATCACTTGTTAAATAATTTTTATATGCAACTTGAGTTGAACATTTTATTTTTTGATCATTTTATTTTTTGTTTAATTCTAAAAAGAATTTACTTCATTAGCTTCGTAGATTTGGTATAAGTAATATTTGTTTTTTACTAATTTGTAATATATAGATATTTTATTAAATTTTATAATTTTTAATTGTTCAAGACTATTTTAAAATGTAAAGTGTGTGGAGAGAATTTTGTGTGTTAGAGATTTTAATAATTTTTATAAAAAAGTAAAAAATATGGACAAATAAATAGATCTTGTATTCTCCTCATTAAAGAGGTATAAATAGCATCTACTAAATAGGTGTCAAAGTTACATAGGTTAGAGCTCTCAAGCGATTAAAATAAATATAATTCGGATCTTAATAAGTCAGGTCGTCATAGGCATTACATAAACAGATAGTTATGTATATGCTACTTAAGTCCTTACAATAATATGTGACCTAAGTCATTAAGACTGTGTACCAGGCCATTTACTTTGAACAGGTCTTAGCCTTCAGGTCTTATCCATCAGGTTTTGACTCTCAGGTCTTGATCCTTAAGTCTTAACCACTAGGTCTTGATCTTCAAGTTCATCATGTCGCTATTTACAGGGATTATCCTTAATATAAATAAGGTATCTTAGGTCATTGGGTCACGTACCTATTACATAAATAATAATAAACATTAACTTCTTTATTCCTTTGATTTTGAGAAGTCAAGGGAATAATACTTTGTTTCCTAACCCTCGTATGGCTTAGGTCGTTGTAAATGGAAATTCTAATTCAACGTGCTCTTTAATAGATTATGACCTCTTCATGCTTGATATAAACTCCCTAATTGCGAGATTACCAGGTCATTAAGAGCATATTCTTATTATTAATCTAAGTTTCAAGGGCTAAACCTCTCCTTAGGTGTCATTATTAACTCTAAAATCAGGTCTCTATTTAAGTGCTACCTAATCAAGCCGTCATAAAAGTGCTGCCTGATCGCCATATAAATGTTGACTAATCAAGTATTGTATGCATAGGTGACCCAGGTCGTTTACTTTGACCTGAAGATCTTGACTCTTAGGTTGCTAGGAAAATGCTACTATGCCACTCCATTATCACAGAAGAACAATTGAGTAATCCTTACGAATAAGGAGGTGAATGACCTTGCAATTTGAGGGCATATATCTAAGCCCTTATAGTACGTCTCTTTTCAGTGAGCTCCTCACTAGTTTAGAAAGAGTTCATTTATTTTGTAGACATGGATTATACAAAGATCAACCTTGAAGAATCGATCGGTGTGTGGTACCTATGACCTATAGCCCACAATGTCGAGGACTAGTTGGAATATCTTCGATCTCTATTGAAATTCCAATTATGTAGCTTGAGAAGTTAGGCTTTAATTGTACCTCACCACACCATGAAATATATCTGAATGAGCACATGCAAAGGAACTGATGCTCACCCTTATATGACGCATGACTTGTGGAATTTATTTTATGCCCCCAAGTTGGAAGTAGTCAAATGACCTTCTCACTTAGGATGTGAAATTCATCCCATGCCTCACGATTGGAGGTGGAGTCCAATGACCCCCACTTGAGATGTGGGAGTCATCCTATGCCTCATGATTAGAGGAAGGAGTCCACTGACCCCCCACTTGAGACGTTAGATATGTTCCAACACAGTAAAAGTGCGGGCATTATTAAGTGATCCACTCATAATTCGAAATACATCTTAAGAAAGAGACTTGAGTTCCACGACGAACCACCTCTTTTATAGAAGCAAATGTGAGGGATTGGATATTTCACCCTTGCATGTCTCCTTTCGAGTTCACCAATGTGCACCAAAATCCTTTTGAGTTTGCTGATATGCACCTTTTTTTATAAAAGCGCATATGAGGGGTTAGATATTTCGCCTACTAGTTGGAAAGGACCACATCATGGTGTAGTGAGGTGTAATTAAAGCCCAATTCCCAGGCTACACAATTGGAATTTCAGTAGAGAAAATATTTCAACTAGTCCTTGGCATTATAGGCTATAGGTCATAAGTACCACACATTGATTGAATCTTCAAGGTCGTTCTTTGTATAATTTATACCTACAAAATAAATGAATTCGTTCTAAACTAATGAGGAGCTTGCTAATATGAGACGTACTATTAGGGAGTTTCAATATTAACGTACGACCAAAAAGGACTTAGATATATGCCCTCTAATTGCAAGGCTATTAACCTCCTTGTTCATAAGGACCACTCAATTGTTCCTTTGTGACAATGGAGAGGCGTAGTAGCATTTGCCTAAAAACTTGACAGCCAAGACCTGAGAGTCACGACCTAATGGCCAAGACTTGGCCAACGTAAACGGCTTGGTTCACCCCCTCAAACGACTTGAGGTCACCTCTTTATATGAGACCTCAGGCAACACTTATATGACAACCTGATTAGGCAGCACTTCAATGGAGACCTAATTTTAGAGTTAATAATGAGATCTAAGGAGAGGCTGAAGGGTTTACCCCTTGAAATTCGGATTAATAATGAGAATATACTCGTAACGACCTAACAATTAAGGGAGTTTGTATCAAGCATGAAGATGTCGTAATTTATTAAAGATCACGCTGAATCAAACTTCCTATTCATAACGGCCTAAGACATACAAGGGTCAGGCAACGAAGTATTATTCCCTTAACTTTTCAAAATCAAAGGAATAAGGAAGTTAATATTTGGTATTATTTATGTAACAGGTACACGACCCTAGCAACCAATATACCTCGTCCATGATAAGGATAGCCTTGTAAACAACGACCTAAGGATCAAGACCTAAAGATCAGGACTTGACCTAAATAAACAACCTAGATATTATCTTGGCGACCTGGTTCACATCTTAATATCTTGGCCTAAGTAAACAACATGTATATAACAACCTATTTATGTAACGCATATGCCGACCTAATTTGTTAAGAGTTAAATTGTATATATTTTACCCGTTTTAAAACTTCAACCTATATAACCTCGATATCTATTTAGTAGGTGTTATTTATACATCTTTAATGAAGAGGATACAAAATCTGTTTATTTGTTCATATTTTTTATTTTTCTTTAAAAATTACTAAAATATCTAACACAAAATTCTCTCCAAACAAATATTAATATGAATAAGTAAATATATATACAAGGCTTCAATGTCTTTTTGCCATCCCAACTTACTCGTAATGGAAACTTTTCATCCCCTAACACAGAATAATACGAAGCGGTGAATTAGCGTCTCAACCGGACAGAGGATGATAGGATAAGTGTGTTTTTTCAATTTTGTCAGAATAGGAAGATTCCTTGAAGCCCCCATTACCAGACAGTTTGCGTACGTTTGCTATCAATTTTATGATTGAACGGCCACGATCATTTATATTATTAAGGTCAAAACAGTCTTATACATCTATCGACTTCTTTACTTGGCAATTTCCTGAACAATAACAAAAATACAAAATCCATCACCTTCAAAAAAGCCTGACATAGACTTCTACGCCCACTGATAATTACTTTCTTCAACCCTTCCTCTCCCTTTGAATCTTGTGTTTGACCCAGAACTAAAAGTATGCTCACTTGCTATTACAGAGGTGTTATTTCTTATTGTTTTCCAATTTTCTACTCTCTTTTTCCTTTCTGGACTATCTATTTGGCTGCTTAACTTTCTATAGTTTTGGTTTGGTGGGTATTTTTGTTTTTACATTTTGTTCAAATTGGGAATTAGATTTACTTCGTATTGGGTTTGTTTCTGAGATGTATCTTTAACTTGGAGATCTTGAAACAATGTGGGTCCTGCTTTTCACGAGTTCCAAGCATTGATTATTGATTGTTATATTTTTACTCCTATTATGAACTGGTTATTATTATTTTATCTCTCAGTATTAATATATATTATCATTGGGGTAATGATTAGCCTGAATGTCAATCTCTTAGATGCTTTGATTAAGAAAAAGAGCAAAAAAAAAAAAAATGCTATATGAACTTCAATTATTATTGAAGGAGAAGCTCGGCTACTTATAGAGATTACGGATAACTAAAACTAAGAATGTAACTCACGTTTGTAAACCGAACAAGAACACTAAAACCGCTACTACACTAACAGCACTTCTTAGAAACTAGATGATTTATTAGCTCAAAATCAAGAAATTCTTACTTTTAAGGTTCATAAACTCTAACATATCTTTCCTTAAACTAAAATTGCATGGCCTAGCCTATTTTTGATGGTTGACGTACTCCCAATAAACCTCAAAGTCTTTGAAACTGCTCCAGCTTTAAGGACTTTGTTAAAATATCAATAATTTGCTACTATGAAATACAACGGACTAATTGCACCTTCCTTTGTACAACTCTCTTAAGAAGTGGAACCGAACTCCAATATGTTTGTTTTTTTATGCATTATTGCATTTTTAGATAGCTTGATTGTTGAGCTATGTTTTGTTTGTGTTTTTTTTTTTCCTTTTTCTACATATGCCTACACGTGAAGACACATAGAATCAACACATATCATGACGTGTTGATTAATACGTACAACTGATGCATATTATGACGTATTGGTTGACACGTAGAACCAACGCATATCATGATGTGAAAACCGATGTTATATGTCATATGTAGCGTCGGTTGACATGTAGAACCGACTCGAAACCACTTGTAGTATTAGTCTTACGTGTCAACCAACACAAAATTACGGGTCGATCGACGTGTAAAACTAATGCTACCACGTGTAGTATCGATTGTATACGTCAATTGATGCTATGTTTTGATTTTTTTTAGTTTTTTTTAATTTAAGTCTATTTTTAGTAGCTTTTTAAACATAAATTGACTTTAAATTTTATTTCAATTTATAAGTATATTGACTTAAAATTTGTTATAAGATAGGTTTAACAAAAAAATTAATTTTAAATCTCAAATTAAATATTCTTTATTGTAATAATAATTGCTTATTTTTTTGGATCGAAAAGATCGAAGAAATACTAATTATTGAAGTAAAACGTATGAGACATGAGTAATTATCTTACATTCTTACTCAACATAAAATTTAACTTGTTCAAAGGCTGAAACCTTAGTTTCATAAATTACTTATTGTATACTAAACATATAATTATCTAACACTTATGTTAATCAAAACCACTAATTTTATTTTATTTTTGGTTCAAAATTACATACTTATTTAGAGGTGAATAGCAAATTAAAATCGATTATTTTTCACCGATTTGAATTCGAACTGATCCGATCTAAATCAGATTTAAACATTTCAATCTAAATTCAAATCGACGATGTAATCAATCTGAATCTGAACAGAAAGTATTTTTTAAATCGAATAAGATTGAATTAATGTTGAAATTTATTTATTAATAATTATCATATATAAAATAAGATATACACAATATTTAAATTTTAAATTGATGTATTTTTATCAAAATTTATTATTTATAACCACAACTAAAACAATTATGATTTAATAATTATAAAATTATTATAGAGATTTAATATTTATATTTATTTTAAATTAAAATAATAATTTAATATAATTATGTATATATAATATTTAAATATAATATATTATAAATAAAATATTTATTTATTTATAATTTTAATAGTAATTCATTTTAAATTAATTTTTTTTAATTTTAACAAATTTTATTATAGACTAATTATTATATAAAATTTATATATTATCTAACAAATTATAAAACTTTTAATAGAATAGAGTCTAAATGTTTTCACGGCCAACCCACGTGACATTAACAAGTATATATATATATATATATATATGAACGTAGATTTATTTGATATTTTAATGTATAATAATTTATGTTTTTTAGGGAATTATTTTAGCTCTTTGTAATTTATCTAAAATTCTTGACTAATAGATTTTATTTAAGTGTGGATAACAATATAATTCTTTTATTTATGTCAATAATAATAATTTATTTTTTTAAACAATTTAACCCTCTTATTTTTAAAAAGTAACAATATAATGATAAATGATACTTTATTTTATTTTATTTTTAATTATGTGACTAAAAATTCGTGTATATATTTATCTATTTCTATAATACTTTTTATTTTATTTTATGTATTTTAATCTTATTCATAGTTATTGAAGTATAATTTTTTAATATATATATATAAACAACTATTTGGGATTTTTATAAAGTGAGTTAATTTTATTTAAAAAAAATTGGGAATTTTTTACCTTTTATTTTGAAAATTATTTTAAAAATTATATTTTTTTAATATAAATAAAAATTACACAAATGTATTTCATTAATAATAACTATTTATATTTTTATATGAAATGATTTATTTAATTATTATTAACTAATAAAATGCTTTCTTATATTTATGTTTATGAGATAAATCATACCCTTTACATATTGAAATCATATAATGTTAATATTTTTTCTTCTTTTTTCTCACCTTTTTATTTATAGTATATTTTTTTCGTAATTAAATTGGTTTGGAATAAATAATAACTTTTAAATTTCGTAAATCAATTATATATTATGATTTTTTAACTTTTACAAATTTTATATCATAATTTACCCGTTTTTTTTTTTAGATTTTGATTCTTTAATCTATATTTTTAGTATGAATAGGAAGTACATATTTCACATGTTATTTTTTTGGTACATTCTAAATGGTTAATATACATTTTGTAATATAATTTTTAGAGTAATATTTCATGCTATTATTAGGACTTTTAATTTAGTTATCTAGTTTTTTTTTCTTTTTCTCTCGATGGTTTAAACCCGATACTTGGTATTCTAAAGTCGTGCTCATGATATTTATTTTAAATTAAAGGATGTCTTAAATAAATTATAAGATATTTAAAAAATTTCTCAAAACTAAAAGGAAAAGAAAATAAGGGTTTTGAAAAATATCATTATTATGGATAAATGATACATTGATTGCATTTTAAATTTAAGTGTTCAATATAATTCAAGAATATTAAAATTGGGCCCAATTGTTAAAAAATTGGTATTTTTATATTAATAAAATTAACATTTTTTAATTTTATTAAAAAAATTACATATCCAAAAAACATGTATCACTCACCGCCACATCCACCACCATCATTTCGCCATTAACCGTATATCACTTCAATGATACAGTCAGAGCATGTCATTGTCGCTGAATCATCTTGATCTAAAAAAATCCCCAAAATCACTAACCATCACCTCCTAATTTTGCCCCCCGACAATAACTATCATCACCTCCCAGTTTTGTGCCGTTTACTGTCGACCACCTCACTGACATACTCTGAACCCAACGCATAGTCATCTTCACTAGAAGAACCACCTTTCCAAAGCTACCTTTGTAGAATCGCCTTGGAAGATCCTATGCCACCGCCAGCTTTGTCAACGATGATGTCACATGGTACCTCTATTTGAATTACCACGAACTAGGTTCTTATCATAGATTCATCACATTTTATCGTCGAAAACATCCATGGAAGAGAGAGAAAACACAAGGTAGGAGAGATTTTTTAAAAAAATCAAATACCAGCTTTTTACGAAATATAAACTTTTGAACATTTGAATTAAATTAACACAACGGTTAATTATTATTGTCCCATGTCGATTAAGAACAAGTTAACAATACTCTTTATAAATTTAAACAATCTTTAATTTAATGGAATCTTATTAAATTAAGTAAGAGTTGGGTTTCTAATATGATATCAAAAATAGGCCTTATTTGATCGGTGATTTGAGTTTTGTTCTTAATAATCTCACAGTAGTTTTGTGATACCATCTCTATCCGTATGAAGAGGACTGTTAAATTTCCTTCAATCCCACATCGACCAGGAGTTCGGCAACAGTGCTGCTTATAAGTTTGGACAACCCTTAATTTAATGAAATCTTATTGGGTTGAGTTAGGCCTGGATTTCTAACATGATATCAGAGCTCTACTCCTGGTCTCTATATGCTTGGACCTTAGGCTCTACCATAGTCTCACCGTGGTGCTTATGTCCACCTCTGTTCGCCGTATGGAATGGGGCTATTTAGTATCCTTGTCCCACATCGACCAGGAGAAAGGCAACAATGTTGTTTATAAGCCTGGACAACCCTTAACTCAATGAGATCTTATTGGGTTAAGTTAGGCCTGAGTTTTTAACATGATATCAAAGTTGGGCCTAGTTTGATTAGTGACTTGGGCTTTGTCCTTAACAGTCTCATCGTGATTTTGTGAGACCACCTCTGTCCGTATGGAGGGGTTTGTTAAGTTTCCTTCAGTCCTACATCGGCCAGGAGTTCGGCAGTAGTGCTGCTTATGAGCTTGGATTACCCTTAACTCAATGAGATCTTATTAGGTTAAGTTAGGTATGAGTTTCTAACATGGTATCAAAACTCTGCTCCTGGTCTCTATGTGCTTGGACCTTAGGCTCTACCAATGTCTCACCGTGGCGCTTATGTCTACCTCTATCCGTTGTGTGGAGGGAGTTGTGAAGTATCCTTATCCCACATCGACCAAGAGCAAGGCAACAATGCTGCTTATAAGCTTGGATAACCCTTAACTCAATGAGATCTTATTGAGTTAAGTTAGGCCTGAGTTTCTAACATGGTATCAAAGCTCTACTTTTGGTCTCTATGTGTTTAGACCCTAGGCTCTACCATAGTCTCATCGTGGCGTTATGTCCATATTTGTTCGCCGTGTGGAGGGGGCCTGTTAAGTATCCTTGTTCCACATCGTCAGAGAGCAAGGCAGTAATGCTGCTTATAAGCCTGGGCAACCCTTAACTTAATGAGATCTTACTGGGTTAAGTTAGGCTTGGGTTTCTAACATGGTATCAGAGCTCTACTCCTGGTCTCTATGTGTTTGGACCCTGGGCTCTATCACAGTCTTACCCTGACTTTGTAAAACCACCTCTGTTCTTGTGGAGGGGGTTGTTAAGTTTTCTTCAGTCCTACATCGACCAGGAGCAAGACAGTAATGCTGCTTATAAGCCTGGGTAGTCCTTAACTCAATGAGATCTTATTGGGTTAAGTTAGGCCTAGGTTTCTAACATGGTATCAAAGCTCTACTCCTACTCTCTATGTGCTTAGACCCTAGGCTCTACCACAGTCTCACCGTGGTGCTTATGTCCACCTTTGTCTGCCGTGTGGAAGAGGGGCTGTTAAGTATTCTTGTCACACTAGGAGCAAGGCAACAATGCTGTTTATAAACCTAAATAACCCTTAACTTAATGAGATCTTATTGGGTTAAGTTATGCCTGATTTTTTAACATAATATTAGAGCTATACTCCTTGTCTCTATATGCTTGGACCTTGGGCTCTACCACAGTCTCACCATGACGCTTATGTCCACCTTTGTCCATCGTGTGGAGAGGGACTGCTAAGTATCCTTATCCCACATCGACCAGGAGCAAGACAACAATGTTGCTTATAAGCCTGGGAAATCCCTTGACTCAATGAGATCTTATTGGGTTGAGTTAGGTCTTAGTTTTTAACATGATATCAGAGCTCTACTCTTAGTCTCTATGTGCTTAGACCCTCGGCTTTACCACAGTCTCACCGTGTAGCTTATATCTACCTTTGTTCGTCGTGTGGAGGAGGCTGTTAAGTATCCTTATTCCACATCGACTAGAAGCAAGACATGAATACTGTTTATAAGTTTAGACAACCCTTAATTCAATAAGATCTTATTGAGTTAAGTTAGGACTGAGTTTTTAACAAATTGAAATTTTAAATTATTGGACTATATTAACCTACTTAAATATCTATATGATTAATATATCACTTATGATAATTTATACAAGATGCATAGGATTATATATTGATCTATGTATTAATAGATATCTATAACTTAATCTGAATTATTTATTTAATTTTAAAACTAAAACTAAAATATTTGATAAATAAAAAAAATAAAAAAAACATTAGTAAAATATTTTATAATTTTTTTATTAATTTTAAATAAATTATGATAAATTAAAAAATAATACATTTATCTTAAATATAAATAAAAAATAAATAGTTATGAATATGATTAGATTTGAGTTTTTGGTTAAATTTTTTTAAATAATAATAGATAGATTTATAAAAAAATTAAAAATATATATATATATATATATATTTATAAAAATGCAAGGGAGAAAATTTTTTAAATGATTATTTCCCCAAACCATATTGATAACATAATTTTTTCGGATAAATAGTTATAGAAATTATAGAAATAAAAATGTGTGATTATTTTGATCGATCAGACTAGACTGGTTTCATGGATCGATCTATTTTGATTTGTAATAATCTGATCTGATTTATTGATTTTCTTAATGTTATGAGTAGATTATAATCAGATTCCTTAAAAAAATTTGATTCCTTATATATATATATATATATATATATATCCTACATCTTTTTGCCATCCCAACTTACTCATAATGGAAACTTTTCAACCCCTAACACAGAAAATAATACGAAGCGGTGAATTAGCGTCTCAACCGGACAGAGGATGATAGGATAAGTGTGTTTTTTCAATTTTGTCAGAATAGGAAGATTCCTTGAAGCCCCCATTACCAGACAGTTTGCGTACGTTTGCTATCAATTTTATGATTGAACGGCCACGATCATTTATATTATTAAGGTCAAAACAGTCTTATACATCTATCGACTTCTTTACTTGGCAATTTCCTGAACAATAACAAAAATACAAAATCCATCACCTTCAAAAAAGCCTGACATAGACTTCTACGCCCACTGATAATTACTTTCTTCAACCCTTCCTCTCCCTTTGAATCTTGTGTTTGACCCAGAACTAAAAGTATGCTCACTTGCTATTACAGAGGTTTTATTTCTTATTGTTTTCCAATTTTCTACTCTCTTTTTTTTCTGGACTATCTATTTGGCTGCTTGACTTTCTATAGTTTTGGTTTGGTGGGTATTTTTGTTTTTACATTTTTTCCAAATTGGGAATTAGATTTACTTCGTATTGGGTTTGTTTCTGAGATGTATCTTTAACTTAGAGATCTTGAAACAATGTGGGTCCTGCTTTTCACGAGTTCCAAGCATTGATTATTGATTGTTATATTTTTACTCCTATTATGAACTGGATATTATTATTTTATCTCTCAGTATTAATATATATTATCATTGGGGGAATGATTAGCCTGAATGTCAATCGACCCCTTTATGAATATTCCATTCCATTAAAGGCATCACTTTTTTTTTCTGTTCATGAGTCTTCTTGATTCAATGAGCGCATCAAAAACTATAATTTAGAATTGCATTTGGGATCGTGTTGTTGCTTGTGTCTCTGCAACTAGTGGGAAACCTTTTCGAGCACTCCTTCAGATAAGCAAGTTCTAATAACTTCATAGAAGAGCCTTTAAGATTTGATTACCAAGGACTTCCTTCCTCTTTACTTATTGTTGTTTTTATTGGAAGAAAATAAAGATGGCTTGTGGAATCATTCTAGCATTTGTGTTTGAATGTTGCAGAGTTTTAATAACATAAAGATTTAAATGGGAGGGGTGTTTTCAAAAAGAGAGAGTCCCAGAGACCATTCATTTGGGTCTAGGTCACATTCTTGGAATGATTACGATCAACAACAGTCACAGTATGCACAACCAACAGAAGAGTATGGGCAACCACAATATTTTGCACCTTCTGTCCAAAGCTATGGTGGAGCGAATATGCCTGCTTCAAGAAAGAAGTTGGAAAGGAAGTATTCAAAAATAGATGACAACTATAGTAGCTTGGAGCAGGTATTATCTTGATCTTTTTATTTTTATTTTTATTTTTAGGGTCTGTTTATTTATGTTTCTTAAACCTGAAAAACGCTTCAGGACCAAGAAAAAAATTATCAGAAGCACTTTAAGTATCAAAAGTTGTTCTTGAAATTGCTAATGTCTAAAATCACTTTAAACAAAAGTTCAAGCAACCTAAATAGCTTACCTTTTTTATACAACTGAGAGATTGCTCTTGAGAAGTTTAATTATTCTCTGCATTTTGAGAATTAAAGCTATTTTTATTAGAGAAAACTCTGGAATGTGTTACAAATTAATGAAGCTTGCTGTGGCTGTTTATATTGTGTGATTTGTATACTGTAACTATAGCAACTGTACTGCTTTAGTAATAACTGAGTCAATTATTTTAAAATATTTGCACAAGGTTTTTCATACTAAGTAGTTGGATTTATGAATATATATTAAGAGGATTTTATGATCAAACAACATATGGAGATTTTCTCTGATGCAGTAGTTTGTGTTTTCACAGGTAACTGATGCACTAGCACGTGCTGGGCTAGAGTCTTCCAATCTTATTGTTGGTATTGATTTCACGAAGAGCAATGAATGGACAGGTTGGTCTCATGCAGGTCTTTTTTTTCTTCTTCATCTCTCTTAAGGTTTCGGGGAAGTATATTTGAACTCTTTTTATCTTGTGATAGGTGCAAGGTCATTCAACCGAAAAAGTTTGCATCACATTGGAGATATGCAAAATCCCTACGAACAAGCAATATCAATTATTGGGAAGACATTATCTTCCTTTGATGAGGATAACTTGATTCCATGTTTTGGATTTGGTGATGGTATGCTTTTGAAAGGGGCGGTTCAATGATTTAGTTGAATCCATCCCATTGGTAATTGAAATTCATGCGACTCTATCTATTTGCAGCATCAACCCATGATCAAGAAGTCTTCAGTTTCTATTCAGATGAGAGATTCTGTAATGGATTTGAAGAAGTATTGAGCCAATATAGAGAATTAGTTCCTCAGTTACGTCTTGCAGGTTTGAATCTAATACAACATTGATTTTAGAGACATATTATATATATTTTTTGAGAACATCTTAAATTTCCTTATCTTAGTTTGATGCATCACTTTCTTTTGTTTTATTTCCTTTTGTCCCCTCTCTTCTCACTTTCCCCCCTTCTCAGGTCCCACATCATTTGCCCCTGTCATTGAAATGGCCATCACTATTGTTGAGCAAAGTAGAGGCCAGTACCATGTCTTAGTGATAATAGCTGATGGGCAGGTAATTTATTCTGCAATTTGTAATTGTTTTTCTAATCAAGCAGTGTGCACTTTGTAAAGAAATATAGTTGCACTTTTTTAATTGCTGCATATCCAACTGAACATACTTATAGCATGAATGGTGAATTGAATGATGAAGTTAGTTGGTTTTCAAAGTTTGGTTAAGCTCAAACAGTATTTCTTATTCCATACGTTTGGAATGTATACAAACAATGCCACATACTTGAAGTTTGCATACTGCTATGTCGGCTTGTCTGAGCTTTGCCATCATTTTCCTACTTATTAAGTAACTGTGTTTTTACAGGTTACTAGAAGTATTGACACTGAAAATGGCCAGTTAAGCCCACAAGAAAAAAAAACTGTGGAGGCGATTGTAAAAGCAAGGTAATTGTTTCAGCTGATGGACCTTTTAATCTAAATAACTTTGCCAAAACATTCTGAAATATTTTTTTGAGCTGATTGATATTTTAGTCTAAATAATTTCAACCAAAAAGCTCTCTTGTATTCTTGTCAATTTGCAGTGAGTACCCCCTGTCAATTATACTAGTTGGGGTCGGAGATGGCCCGTGGGACATGATGAGGAAATTTGATGATAATATTCCTGCTCGCTCCTTTGATAACTTTCAGGCAAGTATTTGTAATATCGCTTAGCATGCTGTTTTTGATGATTTGTTTTTTTTTGGGGGGGGTGGGGGTTAATTTAGGATTCGTAATTTCTTTGCCTTCTTTAGTTTGTGAATTTCACAGATATAATGTTAAAGAATATGGATCGATCAAGAAAAGAAACAGAATTTGCGCTTGCAGCGTTGATGGAAATACCTTCTCAGTATAAGGCAACGTTAGAGCTTGGTTTATTGGGGTAACAACCTAACTTATATTTTGTAGGACATTGGTATTAGTTGCCGAATTTTTGTTGAAGTTAATGTCATTGCTTAATTATCCTATCTCTAATTTCTCAACCAGTGCTAGCAGAGGAAAAGCTATAGACAGGGTTCCTCTTCCTCCTCCTTTGTATGGTTCGACTTCATCCAACACCTCAAAGCCTTCTCAATCAAGAAATTATAGTCCAAGCGCCCCTTCTTCTGGAGCATGGGATTATGATCATAAAAGGGCAACCCCTGCTAGTTCTGCATCTGCTTCTGCTTCTGCTTCTGCTTCTGCTTCTGAAAATCAGGTAGTACACCTTCCCAAGACTTTTAATGAGCTGTGATGTTCAGTTTTCGGTTTCCAACAAAATTTATCTTCAACATCATTGAATCCTTGTTGTCACCATCATGATGATTATATTCCTACAACCCTTGTAAAGGGTGGGTTTGCAGTTGTGGCGATATACTTTATCATCATTCAATTTTTTTAATTAATTTTTCTCATTTGTCTCCTGACAGGTTTGCCCTATTTGCCTTACCAATCCAAAAGATATGGCATTTGGTTGTGGTCATCAGGTATGCTGTATGCATTTGTTTCTTCAGATACCACCTTATCGCTGCATGGGTTTTATGATAATTCACAAAGTATGTTGAGTTTTCTGAATTTCACAATGTATATTTTCCAATTTTTTTTTTAATTTCAGTTACACAACTGTGTAAATATGCTACGTAGGTGCGTAATGTGATTTTACAGGCTTGTAACATGGCCACATGGGCTGAAATTCGAAAACATATATTGTGAAATTCGAGGAACTCAACATAAATCCTGAATTTTTGCCATCTCATGCACATGCATAGTGAGTTTGCCTTGTTCTTTTTATCCATGCTACATAAAAGGAATAAGTAATATAACATGACTAAAATTTGAATACAATTTGCAGACCTGTTGTGAATGCGGAGAAGACCTTCAATTGTGCCCTATTTGTCGTAGCAGTATCCAAACCAGAATAAAGCTCTACTGATGAAGTTTCTGTTTGAAAATTGGGGATGTATTAAGCTTTTAGCTTGCAGATGATATATATATATATATATATATATATATATATATAAATTTAAGTATTTGCAATTTGATTTCGAGGTGAGGATCTTGTTTTGTAGTTGTTGGACAGGGTATCATCAGCTCATTTCCTGAAGTTCACAAACTGGGCTTACCCATCAAATATTATTCCTTGTATATAACTTCAGTTTACGTCAATTCACTTGAGTATTTCAGTGCATCTGTTTTTTTCTTATCAGCCAAATAAGTTATATGATCTGGAGTATATCTTGGAAGTTGGAATATAGTACCACTATATTGGCTCGGTACTCTTGTGGTACTCATGTTTTAACAAAAGTACCATAAATTGATCATGTTATCAAAGGGTTTCACTATAGTATCATATTGCTTCAAAATTTTCATTTTAAAAAGTTTAGTAACCATGTTATCAAACTCAGTACCCTTATTCTTTAGTAATTATTGTCCAAAAAGGACAAAACTTGAACCCATTAATACCATGGTCAATTTGAAGTAATTTTTTTAAAACATAGGTATTACAAAAATTATCAATCTCCCACTATACCCTCGTACAAAGAATATTGCTTAATTGAGTTGCTAATGTTCTATGTAGCATTTGTTCCATGGGGGAATATTACATGAGACAAACCCTTCAAAATGTGCTTTTATTTTTAACCCTTTACTATTTTTGAATACATTCATCAATTTCTTTTTTTTTTAATGCCTTAAAGAGCACAAAGGTTGCCAAAGCTTCAATAACTCTAGCAACGAGTTATCATAATACCAACAAATTATGTATGTCTTCAAGACCCGTCAATACTATTTTTGAACGTGTGATTAATGTTTAATTTTGAGTATAAATAATTAACTACTAGTTGAAAATGATTAGCAGAGAATAAGGGGAAAAGTGGTCTTTACTTTCCATTTAAGTATTACTAGTAACTTTGTGATATATGATAATGAACAATTGGCCCTTCCACTGCAATTTTCTTCTTCTAGCTCCAATAACTCCCGAGGTTATTGAGTTGAAACACTTTTTTTTTTCGATCTATAGTTGATAGCCTCACACATGCAAAAAGGGGACTCGATTGGAATTGAAACAAATTTAAACATCTTGTGTTTCTTCTTACATTTTTATCAGCTTTGAAGTCCAAATATATATATATATTCAGTATACAATAAAATGTTGGTGTATGGTTACGTAAGAAATGGTTTTATTGATTATAAATAAACGAATGTTTACAATTTATTTATACAAAAGAAAAGCAAAACTGTAATAATTAAAAACAAACATAATTATGGAGGGGTATATTCTTGGAAAGTCTGTTCTTCCCCACCAATTTATTGGTGACTGCTTCCAGTTGGTGTGTTGGTTGTCATCAGCTGGATCTTGAGTTCTTTAATATTCCCCCCCAAGTTGAAAAATATGTTAATTATTTCTAACTTGTTAAGTAAGCTCGAGAATTGTGGAAAACTCAGAGATTTGGTAAATATATCTACTAGTTGCTCTAATGTAGAAATACGATAAGTCTTGATCATTCCAGCTTGAATCTTTTCTCTTACTAGATGACAATCGATCTCTATGTTTTTGGTTTATTCATGAAACACTGAATTTGATGCAATGTGAAGGGTTGTTTGATTGTCACAATATAACTTGGTTGGTTGGGAGTGTTTGATACCCAAATCATCCAAAATGTATCGTAACCAGGTTACTTTGTAACATGTTGATGTCATAGAGCGGTATTCTACTTCTGTACTTGATTGTAAAACCGTATTTTGTTTCCTAGTCTTCCAAGAAATTAGCGAGTTTCCAAGAAACATACAATATCTTGTGTTTGATCATCGTGTATCTGTGCATTTAGCCCAATCTGCGTCACAAAAAACATATAGTTGTAATGAACTAGTTGCTGAGAAAAAGAGACCTTGCCCTGGTGTGTTCTTGACATATCGTAGCACTCGTTGAGCTGCTTCCAAATGTGGCTGACGTGGTTTATCCATATATTGACTAAGAATATGCACGACATACACTAAGTCGGGCCTTGTGATGGTTAAGTATATTAATTTCCCAACAAGTCTTCGATAGGATGTGAGATTACTGATGAATTCTCCTTCAATCTTGCTGAGGGATAAATTTTGTTCCATAGGTGAATTGGCAGATTTGACACCAAGATAACTCATGTCCTCCAATATTTCAAGTGCATACTTACGTTGTGATAGAACAATTCCCTTCCTGGAACGTGAAACTTCTATGCCCAAAAAATATTTTAATTCACCGAGATCTTTAAGTTTGAATTGTCTCATGAGATGATTCTTAGTTTCTTCAATGTCTTGTACATTGTTTCATATTATGATTATATCATCTATATAGACAAGAAGAGCACAGAAGGAATTACCACTCATTCGAATGAATAGTGAATGATCATACTTGGATTGGTTAAAACCAACTAGCTTAAGTGTTGTTGATAGCTTGATAAACCATTGTCGTGAGACTTGTTTGAGTCCATAAAAAGATTTGTGTAGCTTACATACTCGTTTTTCCCTCTTTCGTTCGAATCCAGGTGGAAGGGACATGTAGACATCTTCAAGAAGATAACCATAGAGAAAAGCATTGTTGACATCGAGTTGTCAAAGATGCCAATTTTGAATAGCAGTAACGGCAAGAAGAAGCCGAACAGTGACAAGTTTGGCTACTGGTGCAAAAGTTTCTTGGTAGTCAAAACCTTCAATCTGACTGTATCCTTTAGCCACTAACCGAGCCTTGTATCGTTCCATAGAGCCATCAGGATTATACTTGATTTGTAGACCCATTTACAATCAACTGATTTCTTGTTTGGAGGAAGCTATTGAAGCGTCCAAGTGCCATTAGTTTCAAGAGCATCCAGTTCTTATTTCATGGCAAGCCACCATTTTGGATCGTTGAAAGCTTCAACAAAGGTGGTTGGTTCCCTGAGAATGGAAATAGAAGTAACAAAGGCATGATGTGCTGGTGATAATTGGTCATAGGTAAGTACATGAGATAGAGAATGAGAAGTACCTTTGTCATTGGACGATGTTGAGTTAGACGAAGGGAAGGACCGAGAAGGCAAAGAAGCTTCTACATGATATTTGTGAAGGTAGCTAGGAACATTGGTGGATCGGCGAAGCCTATGTGTGACTGGTGTTGGAGGAGTCATGTGTGGTGGAGAAGTTAAAGATGATGTTTCAGGAGATGAATTTTGAAGATGAAGAATGTCTAAGTCGATTGTTGGAAGGACATATGGTGTATGATGAAGTGATGTATTTGGATTGGTTAATTGACGAATGTTAGGTATGTCATCATAAATAGTATTTTCTGATGGAGTGAATAGAGTTGGAGTGTTGACAGTGGAAGTGAAATAAGGAAATACATGTTCATGAAAGATAACATCACGAGACACTAAAGTCTTGCTTGTTTCCAGATTGTAGAAGCGATAACCTTTTATCCCAAATGGATACCCAATGAATATGCATCTATGTGATCTAGCATCAAACTTGGTGAGTCGATCATGATGTGCAAACACAAAACAAAGGGAACCAAAAATATGAAGATGTTTATACCTAGGAATTTTGTGAAAAAGGACCTCAAATAGTGTTTTATCCTTGAGAACAGGTGTTGGAGTACGATTTATGAGGTATGTGGTTGTAAGAATGACATCTCCCCAGAATTTTTTAGGGAGATTGGCTTGGAAGAGCAATGAACGAGCGACATTGAGAAGATGACGGTGTTTGCGTTCAGTAACACCATTTTGTTGAGGGGTAGAGACACAATTGGTGTGATGAAGGATTCCTTTGGTAGAAAACAATTGGATCATAGAGAATTTTGGTCCATTGTCGCTACGAATGATTTTAACTTTGGATGAAAATTGTGTTTCAACAAGATTAATGAAGGTGGTAAGACATGTGCGTGTATCATATTTAGCATGTAAGAGATAGACCCATGTGCATCTTGAGTAGTCATCAATAATAGTGAGAAAATAACGTGCTCCATTAAGTGCTAGAATGTGATAACCACCCCAAATATCAACATAAATCAGTTCAAAAGGTGCTTTTGTATTGATGGAATCTAGAGGAAATGGATTACAAGTTTGCTTAGCTAATGGACAAATAGAATAATCAATAATGGAACAAAAAAGTGTGTTGATGGAAAGAGAAATTACACGCAAAATGTTATTAGATAAATGACCAAGTCGTTGATGCCATAGATGAGAGTTGGTGGAAGCTGTATTTGAAACGGAGAAACATCCATCCTTTTCATAAATAGTCAAGTAGTAGAGTCCTATTTTCTCAGTTCCTATCCCAATCTTTTTCCCTAAGTATTTGTCCAGAACAAAGCACATATTAATAGTGAAGGTGACATGACAAAATGTAGTTTGAGTTAGTTTGGCTACTAAAACTAAGTTTAATTTGAAGGAGGGAACACACAAGACATTATGGAGTATGAAATTATTGGAGAAATGTACAGTGCCAATATGTGTTACACGGGCAAGAGAATGATCAGGTAAATTCACATGCCGATTAGTGACTGGAATGCTGGAGCTCATAAGGTTTTGGGAACAGACCATGTGATCAGTTGCTCCTGTATCAAAAATCCAACGAGTTGCTAAATGGAAAATAGTTGCACATAATGTGTTACTTGAAGAAGTAATCACTTGACTTGCAATGCTACTTGATTTGGATTGATTGAGAAGTGTAAGGAGCTCTTGATATTGGACAGATGTAAGGTTATAGGATGGTGTCTTTGTGTCGGAGCAGCTTTCCTGAAAGTCAGTACGATGAGCTTTGGAGGGGAAGTCATAACTTGTATTTCTCTTATCTTGAGGAACTTTATGGTTCGCTATTTTTGTTGATATTCTTGTAGTTCCTTTCCGTCATTTCCTCCACAATGTGGAAGAGGACATAGTGCATCGCGACTATCCCATAAGCTTTTCAATTTGGTGTAGTATTCTCCAATGCTTACACCTTCGTGTATGCCATCATGGATCTCTTGCTCAATATGGAATAGGTGCATGCTATTGGTGTATGAAAAGCGTTCCTTCAATTCTTCCCATAGCTCATATGGAGTATCATTATACATGACACTTTCTACAATTTTAGGCGATATGGTTTTGAGAATACATCCTTTGACAAGAATGTTGCAGCGAGTCCATTGTTTGATTTCTACTTCAAAGTTTGTTGATGGCCTTTTGATTGTGACGTCAATAAATCCTTCTTTGTTTTTGGTGATGAGAGTCATGAGCATTGCATGACTCCAAATGTGATAATTTCTTGATTTAAGGATTGAGCTACTAGAACCATGCCTGGTTGGTCTGAGTGGTGTAGATATAATGAATGGCTAGGGTCATCATACCACTTTGGTAAAGTAGGGTTGGTATTGGTAGTTATAGACATTATTGTTGAGTAAAATAAATCAAAAGAACAGGATAGGATTTAGTGTGTTTTAAACAACAATGACTATTTATGAAACAAATAATGAACTAAAATATGCTATATCTTATAGAAAACGAGTCAAGGATTACAGAACCGGTCGAAAAGTTGGTGAACCGACATCTGGAGTGGTTAAAACAGCGGCTACAATGCTGGAGCACTGAACCAGATGAAGACCGAACCGGCTAAAGACCAAACCGGATGAACGATGCGTCGTTTGCTTCAAAGGTGCACAAACGATGTGTCGTTTGAGTCGTCTTCCTCAACAGCTAGCGTATGTTGGCATGTGTTACTCAGGCGAGGCGTGTGTGAGCAGGTGTGGTGATGTTTTGGCTTGAATTAATTTTAGATTGCTCGGATTTTTCTGGATATTATAATGGGATAAAATTAAAATTATTTTGTGAATCGAATTTATTTTGAAAAAAAACACAATGAGAAAATAAGAAATTTTTTTTGTGTGAACTGAATTTTCTGGAAATTATTTCCTAAGCTTTGATACCATGTAAGAAATGGTTTTATTGATGATGAATAAACGAATGTTTACAACCTTTTTATACAAAAAAAACTGTAATAATTAAAAACAAATACAATTATGGAGAAACATGTTCTTGGACAACATGTTCTTCCCCACCAATCTGTTGATGGCTGCTTCCAGCTGGTGTGTTGGTTGTCAGCAACTGGATCTCGAGTTCTTTAATAGGACTTAATGAAATTACTCTTTCTTTTGACGAAAAAATATATATATTTACATATATGCACAATAATATTTGATGTAATTTGAACAAAAAATGTAGTTTATTGAATCAATTAATCTTATTTTATCTTATAATCTTAGAAAAATATTATGATAACATAAATTTACACATTTTTTTATATTATATAAATTATATAATAATATGTGGTAGAATTATTTTGAAAAATATATAAACAATTTATATTTCTTGATAATTATGTAACGTGTCATAATATAAATGAATTAGGTGTAAATTTATGTGTTATAGCATTTCTTATAATCTTATATTTATTATAAAAAAGTGAGTTTGTATTTTTATACGCGAAATGATCATCCTAACCTTAAAAATGACATCAAAAGAATAATTATTTCTTTGTATTAATTATTTTTAATGAGTGAATTAAAAAACAACAACATATTCTTAAAGTTAGAATTATTGATTATATGTAAAAAAGTTAATAAAATTGATAATTATTTTTATTTAAGATATAATAGATTTAAAATTTATAAATTTTCTTATATTCAAAATTTAAACATAAAAAAATCAAAATATTTATAAACATTATAAAAATTATCTATTATCAAGTAATTGAAATACTCAAAAACATTCTAGACTCATGAAACTTTGGGGTTTTATTTTTCTAAAAATTTAATTTGTGAGAAATATAATTGGTTTTAGTTAATTTCTTTCTTTCTTTTTTCTCTCCCCTTTCTTAATTATATGGATTATGATAGATCATGTCTTAATTACTTTAACATTAATGTTTCATTATTTTATATTTTTACATTAATTATTTTATATTTTTACCTTAATTTCTTTACAATATTTGCACAATGAAAATCAAAGGTCATTGTAATGGTTTTATCATATATACTTGATGAAAATTAAAGCTATTTCGTTTTTTTTTTCTTTTTTCCCATTAAATATAACCTTTAAAGCCATGAATGTCATATTTGTTGGAAGATTTTTTTCCTTCTAATATTATTGTTCGATATATATCATCCTATTATCATTATATAAAAATTTAAATATTTTAATTGTGTTATTTTATCTTATTTGAAAACATAATATTAATCTTATAGGAGCATGATTTATAACAATATATTTGAATAATAAAAGTTAAAATAATAAAAACTAATATTTTCTCAAATTAATTCGTAGAAATCAAAATCCACTTGGTCATTAGAATTGATTAAATCATTGTTATAAAACTGATTCATTTCGTAGGTTTAAGAAAATCAACAAAACAAGGATCAATTTTGTAATAATGAATATAACTACTAAATAAAATGTGTTTAAAAATTCACTTCTTATTCCCTCAATTTTGATAGCTTTTAGAGTTTAATACCTAATTACAAATCTTCTAATTTTATTGTTGATGTTTCAATTTGAGTTTAATAAAAGTTTCTTATTTCTTATTTTGTATTTGTATCATGTATAACATTGAGAATTTAGAAAGAAAAGAATAATGACAAAATTACCTTTACTTTGCTTGTGATACACTTCTAAAGTAATAGTCTTTTGGCATTCAAAATAGTTCTCTTAAACATATTAATCTAAATGATTCATGTAATGGTCAATTTCATACATTAACAACTCTTTTTAAACTTGCAATGATTTAGTCAAGCAAATTTAGGGAAAATTCTATTTCATTTTCTCTACAAAATAGTAAACACTAGTCCAACTTTCATAATATATGTTACATGTATTATTTGCCTATTATAATTAATCTTTTTCTACAATTTTACATTTTTTGATATATAGAGTAAAAAGTAAATATTCAATAACAATATATATAATTAAATATCATCAATTGTAATAATACATAGTTTACATATATACATATAATTTATTTATTGAATTAATACATTTCACGATATTTAAAGTCTTATGGTGCAAACAAATTTTTATGAAAATAATTTTTCATTCATACAAATGTGTATTCTTAGTTCTCACATGCAACACACGTTCTCATAAGTAATATAACAATAAGTTATAGTAGAAGTGGTGTGAACTATGGGAAGGAATTTCAAGTTGATCTTTTTGGTTGGGAAGAATCCATAACAATTCTTTGAATAAATATATATATATAAATTAGACTGGTTCAAAACTGAGGGGGTAGTTTTATTTATCCGTTGGGATTATTCGCTTGTCTCAATGGACGAGGATATAAATGTATTAATAACATTAAACACGATATAAAAAGATAAAATTTAATGTTAAATATATAGTGATCGGAGTTTAAATTAAATTCAAGTTTAATAGTCTTTTTTTTAATAAATATATATAAATTAGATATAAATATTTTATTATTTTTTATAAATTTTAAGAATTTTTATAACTTTTAATTCCCCACACCCCACCCACAAAAGGACATCATATAGCATTATATGTAAAAAGTGATGTATTAAGTTATTAAAGAAAGTCTTATATGCATTAAGTTAGTTCTTAAATTATCAATTGGATATAAAAATATAAATGTGAAATAATAAAATAATAATGAGTCTACTTATTAATTAGAGACCAATTAATATTGTAATAAAAATATTATTTATTAACCTTGTACTTGCTAATTGGTTTGATCAGTTTATAGAAATATTTATAAACCAAACAGACTACGATGGCTTAAGAAAATCACAAATCAAAATCGATTTATATAAAATGTAAAACCAACTTACAAATTGAGATATATATAATTGGTTTGGTATGGTCAGTTTGGTATTTAAAACTTATATTTTTTATTAAATTAAAATTAAAATTAACTCAAAAATATAATTAAAAATGCTAAATAAAAAGTAAAATAATAATACTTAAGAATATGAAAATTATAATATTATTTTTTAATTAATTTAATATCATTATTAAGTACATAGGTGTTGATGATTAAAGTTATTGAATTTAAATTCAATAACTATATAGCTATATAAATTAGATATTTATCTAAGCATTAGACAGTGGCATAGTACTTAAATTTCTATAAAATATTTATAAAACGTGAATAAAATTTTAAAACAAGAAATATATTTATATAAAAGTAAATTTTGGTTTGTTTAATTTTAAAAAAATTTAAAATGATAAAAGTTAAACTATATTCACTTTATAAAATTTATAAAAATTTTAAAGCGGTAATATGTTGTTTTAATTAAATAATAATATTTTTATGTGATTAAAACATATAATTTAAAAAAAATAAAAGATAAATATTATTTTTAGATTATTAATAACATGTTAACAAAAATGAAAAACCTTAATTGGTATTTGGTTGCGAGTATTGTATGCCTTTTAATTAAAAAAAAAAGGAAAAAGAAAGTGTTATATCCCTCCAATTATTACATGTATAGGCAAATTATTTATTATTGTGATCATTATTTATATGGTGTTTTGCTAATTGAGGTATAAGTTAAATATAATTTTTTATTTTTTATAAATAATAATTTTTTTATTGAAATACATAATTCTTCCCTACTTTATTAAAACAACCATAGATAAAAATAATAGGAAATATTATATTACGTCCTCATAGATTTATAATATGTATCAAATACATTAAGCAACATATTAATTCAAAAATAAGATATGAAAGTAGATATATGAGATGATAAAATAATTGTGAGATAATTTATAAAAATAAATTTATAATAAATAGATAATAAAAATAATACAATTCTAGATAATATAAATTGATAATTCCCCTTCAATGGCATGAGCAACATCTAACATGTGTCGGTTAGAATTTCGCAAGCCGATTAAACTCAAATGCATCTGTATTCCGTTCCCAATGGACTTTAAAAAAATAAGGGAAAAAAATTAGTACATATATATATAATATATATATCAAAACATATAATCACAGAAGCATAATTTTTATATTACAATTAGCTAAAAAAAAGATACCTTTTTTATATTCTATTAATATTTTTATTATAAAAAAATATTCAAATTAAACTTCAATAAATTAAATTTACTTAAAGCTTATTATTTATTATTTTTAATTAAATTATATATTTATTAGTTTAATATTATTAAGTGTTATTTTTATATTATTTAACTATTTTTTAAGTTATTTTATCTCCTCGTTCAACGCTCTACGAGCATATAAGAGGATCTTTGGAGTTCTTAGGAAAAGAAACCTTACTATAACAAGACAACAGAATAAAAGAAAAAAAAAATATTTTTGAGTAAAAATATTATTTAAGAGTTGGGCGAAATTCTAAAACAAATTATTGCCCTGAATTTAAAAAAAATTATGTCCCATATTCGAAAAATAAAAGTTGTAAATTATAATAATATTAAATTAACTTTTTATTTTTATTTTTGAAGAAGAAAGAGCGTTGACTCCCTCTAATAGATACCAACAAATTCAAATTTATAAAAACATAAATTAATAAATTTGAATATGATTTGATTTTAAAAAAATTAAGTGGTTAATGTTAAAAAAAAAATTTAACATATACATATTTACACTTGGCAGTTTGGAAATTGTGTGCTAAATTTTATATTTTTCTTATCAACTGGACTTAAGTAATAGTAATTAATTGTATAAATATATAATAAATAATTCATATATTTTTATTGTGTTAATAATAAAAATAATTTTTACAATATTATTATTTAAAAATTTGAATACCTACTTGTTACCTTGGTTAAAGTTTAAAAATTATAATACATGAAACAATATAGTTAAATTTAGTACTGCGTGGATTTAACATTTGCCTCACCAATAGTAACTATGCCATCACTACTAATATATAAAAATTAGATTTATGTTAATGGAATATGTAAATTATTTATTGCTTTGTTTACAGGATCCACAATTGCACATATTTTAACAAATTACAAATTTTCGCATTAGTATTAGAACAAATCATTACTTATTTAATAAGCGGTGGTTAGTAACATTACACTTAAAAAATTATATTTAAAAGTAGTTTATTCTTGAAAAATTATCACTCATGTTTATGAATTTTCATAAATCTTCGTATATATTTTTAAATTTTATAAAAATATACCTAATATCTTCGAATAGTTAACGACGTTAATTTTTTCATCCAATGATATATTTTTTATTAAAAATGATGGACTTAAGTGTGAACTCATTTTTAGTTTAGTTACTAATAGTTTCAAATTTCTTAAATTTATTTACTAAATTCTTCTCGATCTTTTGTATTATAAATAATAGGTTTTATTCTTATAACTTTATTAGGATCTTTTAATTTTATACTTGTTACGTATTCGAGTTTACTAATATTTAGATCTACAAAAATTTAGGAGCTTACTTAAGTAATTTTTTTTTATTTTCAGTATCTCTTATCTTCTTGTATTTCTTTTAAGAAAAGATTTTTCCAATTAATAAACTCTAGATAATCTTCATCTAGTAATTTTTATTTTTGTATTATATTTTCTAAATATGGTTTCTATTTTTGGTACATCTCCCCACACTTTTGCTTTTTATGTTATTCAATCAACTTTTCTAATGACACACTTTTAACATTTTTAACCATTGAAAGATATATTGTTTCTCATTCTAATGTTGATATACTTATACTATATGTATATTGAGTAAAAACTTTTATATAGGTTTAAGAAGTTATTTTCTATCAAGAAATTTACTTATTTTTCTTTTTGATATATTGTATGGATATGAAATGTTTTCCTTCTATTATAATTACAATATCTTTTATTTACTATTCTTATTATCAAGTCATTTAGGGTTGTAATCCAAAGTTTTGTGAAAATACAAATTTTTTTGCTTTATACATACTAGCTTCAATATCTATATAAACATATAAATGATATATATTTTATTCCTTAAATTTGCATCTTATTTTTTTTATGAAAGCATTATTAGGATTATTTATATTATATAAGTTATTTATTATCATATGTTTCTTCTGAATCTATTTTTCATTTTTCTTCTTGAATTTTACTCATTAAATATGTTGATTCTGATTCTTCTATAGGTTCTAATTTCATCTTATAAGGTTTTTCTAATATTTTTAAATTTTAACTATTAGTACATTCATTGTCATAATATTCTTCTTAATTACATATCCAATACTTATAAATTTTCTTGCTTGGTGTACAATAATTTTCTTTTATGTGAAGTTTTCTTCTTCAAAAATATCGTTTCTTATAAGGCTCGTAGCCATATCTTTTCTTATATTTAGAAAAATCTTATTTTTTGGATTTATGTTTCTTGAATCCTTTATATTGTTTTATATTTTTGTTTGCAATACATATTACATCCATATTTTCTTGATATTTGAAAATTCTTACTATCATAATATATTTTAAAATTTTTCTTTAACATAATTATATTCACTTCTTCTCTGACATTGTATAATTATCAAATCTTTTAGTACTTTTATTCTTCATTCTAAAGTATATAATATTGGTATAGTATTTTTTATTTCTCCAATTTTCTTCGAGAGTTTCATATAGAATTCTGGGTAACTTTTGATAAGGTATTTTCTTAAATTATTTTTGTTGTATTTTAAGTATCTTGTTATAATATATTTTATATTCACATATCAAAAAATCTATGTACCATTTATCACGTATTTCCGTATTTATAAAATTCCATTTAAATTTATTTATTTATAATTCACTTATTTCGATAATATGGTTTCCTTTATCCCATGAACTATTTATATATTTTATTTACTAATTTATAATTTAAATATTATCTTCATGTTGCAAAATCTCCTTGCATCACGTATATCATATGGTAGATTGTTAAACCATATTTTAACATTTTAAATAATTTTATAGTTTAATAATACTCTGTAGATTGATGGGTCTATACTATTAGTTTCAAATATCTGGATTAGTATGCTTATTGCATTAGCTCATTCATATAATATATTTTTCTATCCCTAGTACAATCTAGGTCTAGATAGTTAGTTTTATTATTATTTTGATGAATTTTGAATTTTAATGGTATAGATTCTTTAATACCTCAATATAATCATTTTTTTTTTCACTTTTGGTTGTTGCCTTCTTCTATATGAAAGATTAGGTTCATTTGGTATTTGACTATTTCTTTTATTTATGTGAAGATCAAAAGTTTCTTCCTGAATTATAAGAGATATTATTATGTTTTTTTCCATAATAGGAAATATTATATTACGTCCTCATAGATTTATAATATGTATCAAATACATTAAGCAACATATTAATTCAAAAATAAGATATGAAAGTAGATATATGAGATGATAAAATAATTGTGAGATAATTTATAAAAATAAATTTATAATAAATAGATAATAAAAATAATACAATTCTAGATAATATAAATTGATAATTTCCCTTCAATGGCATGAGCAACATCTAACATGTGTCGGTTAGAATTTCGCAAGCCGATTAAACTCAAATGCATCTGTATTCCGTTCCCAATGGACTTTAAAAAAATAAGGGAAAAAAATTAGTACATATATATATATATCACAGAAGCATAATTTTTATATTACAATTAGCTAAAAAAAAGATACCTTTTTTATATTCTATTAATATTTTTATTATAAAAAAAATATTCAAATTAAACTTCAATAAATTAAATTTACTTAAAGCTTATTATTTATTATTTTTAATTAAATTATATATTTATTAGTTTAATATTATTAAGTGTTATTTTTATATTATTTAACTATTTTTTAAGTTATTTTATCTCCTCATTCAACGTTCTACGAGCATATAAGAGGATCTTTGGAGTTCTTAGGAAAAGAAATCTTACTATAACAAGACAACAGAATAAAAGAAAAAAAATATTTTTGAGTAAAAATATTATTTAAGAGTTGGGCGAAATTCTAAAACAAATTATTGCCCTGAATTTAAAAAAAATTATGTCCCATATTCGAAAAATAAAAGTTGTAAATTATAATAATATTAAATTAACTTTTTTTTTATTTTTGAAGAAGAAAGAGCGTTGACTCCCTCTAATAGATACCAACAAATTCAAATTTATAAAAACATAAATTAATAAATTTGAATATGATTTGATTTTAAAAAAAAATTAAGTGGTTAATGTTAAAAAAAATTTAACATATACATATTTACACTTGGCAGTTTGGAAATTGTGTGCTAAATTTTATATTTTTCTTATTAACTGGACTTAAGTAATAGTAATTAATTGTATAAATATATAATAAATAATTCATATATTTTTATTGTGTTAATAATAAAAATAATTTTTACAATATTATTATTTAAAAATTTGAATACCTACTTGTTACTTGGTTAAAGTTTAAAAATTATAATACATGAAACAATATAGTTAAATTTAGTACTGCGTGGATTTAACATTTGCCTCACCAATAGTAACTATGCCATCACTACTAATATATAAAAATTAGATTTATGTTATTGGAATATGTAAATTATTTATTGCTTTGTTTACAGGATCCACAATTGCACATATTTTAACAAATTACAAATTTTCGCATTAGTATTAGGACAAATCATTACTTATTTAATAAGCGGTGGTTAGTAACATTACACTTAAAAAAATTATATTTAAAAGTAGTTTATTCAATCAAAATGAAAAATTATCACTCATGTTTATGAATTTTCATATATCTTCGTATATGTTTTTAACTTTTATAAAAATATAGCTAATATCTTGAAAGTTTATACTTAATATTAAGAGTACTATTAATAGTTAACAACGTTAATTTTTTTATCTAATGATATATTTTCTATTAAAAATGATGGACTTAAATGTGAACTCATTTTTAGTTTAGTTACTCGTAGTTTCAAACTTCTTAAATTTATTTACTAAATTCTTCTCGATCTTTTGGATTATAAACAATAGGTTTTATTCTTATAATTTTATTAGGATCTTTTAATTTTATACTTATTACGTATTCAAGTTTACTAATATTTAGATCTAAAAAAATTTAGGAGCTTACTTCTTAAGTAATTTTTTATTTTCAGTATCTCTTATCTTCTTGTATTTCTTTTAAGAAAAGATTTTTCCAATTAATAAACTCTAGATAATCTTCATCTAGTAATTTTTATTTTTGTATTATATTTTCTAAATATGGTTTCTATTTTTGGTACATCTCCCCACACTTTTGTTTTTATGTTATTCAATCAATTTTTCTAACGACACATTTTTAGCATTTTTAACCATTGAAAGATATATTATTTCTCATTCTAATGTTGATATACTTATACTATCTGTATATTGAGTAAATTTTTTATATAGGTTTAAGAAGTTATTTTCTATCAAGAAATTTACTTCTTTTTCTTTTTGATATATTGTATGTATATGAAATTTTTTTCCTTCTATTATAATTACAATATCTTTTATTTACTATTCTTATTATCAAGTCATTTAGGGTTGTAGTCCAAAGTTTTGTGAAAATACAAATTTTCTTGCTTAATACATACTAGCTTCAATATCTATATAAACATATAAATGATATATATTTTATTCCTTGAATTTGCATCTTATTTTTTTTTGAAAGTACTATTAGGATTAGTTATATTATATAAGTTATTTATTCTCATATGTTTCTTCTGAATCTATTTTTCATTTTTCTTCTTGAATTTCACTCATTAAATATGTTGATTCTGATTCTTCTATAGGTTCTAATTTCATCTTATAAGGTTGTTCTAATATTTTTTAATTTTTCCTATTAGTACATTCATTGGCATAATATCCTTCTTAATTACATATCCAATACTTATAAATTTTCTTGCTTGGTGTACAATAATTTTCTTTTATGTGAAGTTTTCTTCTTCAAAAATATCGTTTCTTATAAGGCTCGTAGCCATATCTTTTCTTATATTTAGAAAAATCTTATTTTTTGGATTTATGTTTCTTGAATCCTTTATATTGTTTTATATTTTTGTTTGCAATGCATATTACATCCATATTTTCTTGATATTTGAAAATTTTTACTATCATAATATATTTTAAAAATTTTCTTTGACATAATTATATTCACTTCTTCTCTGGCATTGTATAATTATCCAATCTTTTAGTACTTTTATTTTTCATTCTAAAGTATATAATATTGGTATAGTATTTTTATTTCTCCAATTTTCTTCGAGAGTTTCATATAGAATTCTGGGTAACTTTTGATAAGGTATTTTCTTAAATTATTTTTGTTGTATTTTAGGTATCTTGTTGTAATATATTTTATATTCACATATAAAAAAATCTACGTACCATTTATCACGTACTTCTGTATTTACAAAATTTCATTTAATTTTATTTATTTATAATTCACTTATTTTGATAATATGGTTTCCTTTATCTTCTCCCATGAACTATTTATAAGACATATATCATATGGTAGATTACTAAACCATACTTTAACATTTTAAGTAATTTTATAGTTTAATAATACTCTATAGATTGATGGGTCTATACTATTAGTTTCAAATATCTGGATTAGTATGCTTATTGCATTAGCTCATTCATATAATATATTTTTTTCTATCCCTAGTACAATCTAGGTTTAGATAGTTAGTTTTATTATTATTTTGATGAATTTTGAATTTTAATGGTATAGATTCTTTAGTACCTCAATATAACCACTTTTTTCATTTTTGGTTGTTGCCTTCTTCTATATGAAAGGTTAGGTTCATTTGGTATTTGACTATTTCTTTTATTTATGTGAGGATCAAAAGTTTCTTCTTGAATTATAAGAGATATTATTGTGTTTCTTTCCATAATAATTTTGGTATTTTTTAGTTTAGAATATGTTTCACTAATTATAGTTATCATCTTTTTTCTTTATTAGATATATTTTTTCTTCATAATGTTTTCTTAATTCTTCATTTCTTAATATTAGTAGACTTATTAATGTTTCTATATTTTTATTTTCAGGTTCATGAAATTCTTGTTCTAATTGTTTTCTATATTCCATTAAGTTAGAACTATAGATTTTTCTTTTTTCATTATAAGAGATCATTTCATCATATTTTTTTGGTGGTTTTTTTTCAATCCTTCTAATATATCTTTTTTTAGAATGTTTGGTTGTAATATATTATCATAAATGTTTCTTCTTAGGTTTTATTTATATTTTATAATGATTCTATTTTTTTCTCTAAAATAATTAAAGCTTTCATTATAACTCTCTAGTTATTTGATATGTTTATCACCGTTATTTTCTAATTCTATTCCTTGTAATTTATCTTTTAACACTTTTATGAGATTTTTACTTAATAGTTTATTAGTTTTCTCATTATTGTGCTAACTTCATGAATAAAATTTTTAACTTCTTTAATTTCGGTTTTATTTCTCTTATTTTCATTCTTGTTACTTATTTTTGTTTGGTAGTTTTTAAATTTGATTCGTAATACATTAAACTTATTATATTACTTTTTCTTCATGATATTAGATGTCTTTCTTTAACATCTAAGTTTTATTTTTGAAAATTTTTTTAATTATTTTTATGAATTCATTTTGTTCGTATATTGAATTATTATGGTTATTTGTTAATAAATATACTAATATATAGTGTATTAAAATTGATAATATAGTGTATTAAAAATTAATAATTTTCTTTAATTTATGTGCTAAACTTAATATTTTATTTAACTTTTTATTATTAATATTAATGACAAACTTAGAGTATGCTCTAAATTTTAATTTTTGGTATTTTAGATTTTTATGGATTATTGCAGTATTTAGTTTTATTGGTGTATCAATTTGTTCTCTAAAATGCATAATAGATGTATCTAATTTTTTTTTATCCTTATGATGAATTTTTGATAATTTATTCATAATAATATTTTTATCAATTAAGGATATATCATACATTAATTTTACATTTATAATATTAATACTCATTTTTATTACTTATTATATAATAAATTATATCTTTCTTTATAAATATTTTCTTTATTCTTAAGAATATAAATATTTGAATTCATCTCATTCCTTAAGATTTAATTTTTTCTTTTTGTATTTCTTCAAATTTTTTTACTATTTATCATTTTTGTGAAAAACATCTTGAAATATTTTTTGTTTCTATTCATATTATTTTTTATTTTTCTATTATTTTTACTTGTTTTTTTATGTATAAAAAATTACTATTAACTTCTGTTAACTTTAAATTTTATTAAGTTAGGGATATTTTTGAAACATTAAGAATATTTATAACATCACATCAAATCTTAGAAATATTATTAATATTATCTCAATCAATTTTAAAAAATACTTTATAATACTATAATACATCATAATCCAAAAAATTGCTCCTTAAAATTGATAAAAAATAATATGATTAGTGAGGCGAGGATCTTTTGTTTAAAATTTATGTCTTAATTTTAATCTTTGTTTTATTAAATATCATAACATAACATTTACGAAAATCACTCAAACTTTATATTTGGGGTAATTTTTAAATGATATATCATCGTCTTATTAATAAATCATAATTTAGATTGAATTTAAGATAGAGTATTGAAGTCTTTGTGATGAATATATATAACCATACTTAATAAAATCTTATGTAAATATTAATGATACACAAATTTATATACACATTATTATATTGTATTATAAAATAAAATAACTTTAAAAATTAAAAAATTACTAAAAATAAGCTAACATAAGTACATCAGCCTATTTCACTAATTTTATTTTAATATGGGCATCCTAATTATATATTTTTACATACATAGGATCACATTAGAATAAAAATAGTAAGAAAATGTTCAAGCTGCCTTATTTTCATAAAATAATTATTCACTTTTCAAATAAAAATTTAATAAGTAACGCATTATAATTAAATTGAGGAAAATTACTAAATGTATGTAAATTTATAGACATCTTAATTATGATGTGATGTCTTAAAATTTTATTAAAAATAAATAAATTTTTCATTTTTAAAAATATCCCTCACATAATACATAATAATTAATGAGAGGATGATTCTACAAATAAGATACTTATTTTAAAAATGATATTTAAATCATATATTTACTTTTGTATTATTTTAATTTCTTATTATTAACAAGTGATTACACAAAGATAAACGATTATTTTTATTGATTATTTTTAATTCTTTTAATTGTAATTTATTTAAATTAAAATTATATCTATCTAATATAATTAAAAAAAATTAATTTTTTCATTACGTGATCATTTTATAATAATGTTAGTACTAAATTGTAACCAAAAACAAATAAATAATATAAATGTTATTTTTATAATAAAAATAATATTTTTCTCATAATTAATTTGAGCAAAATTTGTGTAATTTCTTTAATATTTATATCAATTATGATATCTTAGTATCAAAATAATCTTAAGAATTATGAAATTATTAGTTTTTTTTAATTTTTTTTTTGACATATGTTATACCATAACTATATAAGTATAATATTTAATATTTTTATACAACTAATAATGAAATGTTATTCATTATTCCTAAAACATAGTATTTATATATCACGTTATTTATTTTCTTAATATTACTTACTCTTTCAAAAAAAAAAAAACTAATTAGACTGATTTTATATCCTATTAAATTGAATTGGGTATCATATTACCAATTACTTCGTAAAGGAAAGGAAAGAAAAGAAAAGCTCTGACCCTCGTAAAGGAATCAAATCCTCCTTCCATTCGAAAATAAAATCTTTTGGTTTTTATGCACCAAAGCTTCCGGCGTAGTCATCACTCAATTTCTTCTCCCCTTTATGGGGAAGCAAACTCCATTAGAGCTTGCTTTGATTACAGGTCGTGAATACATTTCGATAATACCTCTTTCTCTTCCTCCCCTCCCTTCTCCTCTGTTACGAAGGCTTGCATAAAACCATAGCAGTTGTGGAGGTTTCTCCAGAATTTCAGAGATCACCTCCGCCAAACACTACACCTACTTTGACAACCCGCGAAAACCCAAGGCAGCTTCATATTTTTCCTGGAAGAAATAAGGTCTCCTGATTTCCCTTCAAATTCAAGACGCTCTCTACCGTGGCTCCTATACTAACCTCCTTGGCTGGTGAGCTTGCATTTTGTGGCCCTCGATCCATTTATTTATTTATTTTTGCTTAGTTTTATTCTATAATAGTTTTTATTTTAAAATTTTGTAAAGTTAAAGATATTTTTATAATTAATAAAATAATTATTTTTTAATTAGTTTACTTGTTATTTACATATATAATTGAAATGAAAGAAAATAAATTTTATTTTCTGATTACTATGTAAATAATAAAATAATTATTTTTTAATAAAAAGTGTGTTTTAATGTGTTATTTTTCGATTGGAATGTTTTAGTTCAATAATTTTAAAAACAAGGGATAATTGAAATTACAAAACTACAAGAATAAGATAAGCACAATTTCATCATTTGCGCTAAAGTGTTTTTTTTTTAAGTTATAGGGTTAAAGCTATTAGGACTACTATATGTTTTTTTTTTTTAAATTTGATTTTAGGTCTCATCAAGAATATTTGATGCATTCATGTTCTTAGAATTCTTTTAACCCACAATTTTATGCTATTACATTTACTTTGTTTCAATAATTTTGACGAAGCCTTATTCAAATCTGCTAGATAATTTCTCTATTTTATTTCCCATTTGAGAGGTAAGTAAAAAGCATTGGCATTTATTTATTTTTTATTATTATTATTATTATTATTATTATTTTGTTGTTGTTGTTGTTGTTGTTGTTCATGAAAGCATTGGCATTCTTATTGGGATATATAAGTCAATAATATTGCTCTGGAAGTTCTTCCATCTTTATTGGAGTACATCTTCTTTATACCATTTCAAACCTTATATTGCATTGGTTTTTTTCCCTTTATTTTATTGCATTTTTTTTAAATATTACAAAGAAGAAGGTGTATTGCAAGTCTGAGATGTTGGATTTTCGTTTTTCCTTCCCTTTCCCAGCCCCTCTTCTTCAATGCTTGTGGACGCTCTTACTTTACTGTTGTTTTGCATCCTTTTGAAAGAATAACAGTAACATGGAGAGCAAATGCAACGTCAAGGGAGATGTTACTGAGCTCCCCCGCAGTCTGCTGCCTAGTTTCTAAGGTTTGATCAGATACAGTTACTGTGGGTTGACCCGAAGTCAATGACAATCTGCATGTTGCAACTGAATTACTACACCATGTCTGTCCTGCGCCCCAGCATCCCTCAGTGCTCCATTTCTTTGCCACCAGCTTCTCCTATTGAAATATTAAATATAGGTGGCAAACTCAACAACACAAATTTGAACTTTGAGGAGACTAAAGAGAGAATCAAGAAGATGTTCAATAAGGTCCAGCTGTCTATTTCCTCCTACGACACAGCCTGGGTGGCTATGATTCCTTCTCCAAATTCCTTAGAGGATCCTTTCTTCCCTCAATGTGTAACCTGGTTACAAAAGAATCAACATTTGGATGGCTCATGGGGTCTTCCTCATCACCATACCTTGTATATCAAAGATGCTCTCTTGTCAACCTTAGCGAGCATCCTTGCTTTAAAGCGATGGAGTGTAGGTGAGCAACAAATTAACGAGGGCCTACATTTTATTGAATCAAACTTGGCTTCTGCTTCTCATGAAGATCAGCACTCTCCTATTGGATTTGATATAATATTTCCTACAATGCTTGAGTATGCTCAAAATTTAAATCTGAATATTCCCTTGGAACCATTGAATCTTGATTCTATGATTCAAAAAAGAGATTTGGAGCTAGAAAGAGCCCTTTGGAACAACTCGGAGGGAGTAAAAGCCTACTTGGCATATATTTCAGAAGGAATGGGAAGATCACTGAATTGGGAAATGGTCATGAAGTTCCAAAGAAAAAATGGGTCTCTGTTTAATTCACCAGCCACCACCGCAGCTGCCTTTACTAATCTCAAGAATTCTAACTGTCTTAACTACCTTGTCTCTGTTTTAGAAAATTTCAAAGATGCAGCTCCAACAGTTTATCCTTTAGATATATATGCTCGTCTTTGTATGGTCGACATTGTAGAAAGGTTGGGAATTGGTGAGTATTTCAGAGAAGAAGTTAGAGGAGTGTTGGATGAAACATACAAACACTGGATTCAAGGAGAGGAAGACCTATTCTTAGATCCTGCTAGTTGTGCTCTATCATTTCGATTATTACGAGTTCATGGATATGATGTCTCTTCAAGTCCAATAGCTAAATTTTCACAAGACCATATAGTTAGTTATCCCGGAGAAAATGTGAGCAGTCTTGGTGCTACATTAGAGTTATTTAAGGCATCCCAACTCATCATATACCCAGATGAAGAATCGGTCTTGGAGAAACAAAATATGTGGGCAAGCCGTCTCCTAAAACAAGAATTGTCCAGTACTTCTGGCAAGGAAGATATACTGAATAAGTATATCTTTGAAGAGGTGAACGAAGCTCTAAAGTTTCCGTTTTATGCAAATTTGGAACGGTTGTCTAGCAGGAGAGCCATAGATCATTATAACATTGATAGTAGAAGAATACTGAAAACTTCATTTAGTTTCTTAAACGTTGGCAATGAAGATTTCCTTAAATTCGCAGCAGAAGACTTCAACAAATGCCAATTGTTACAGAGGGAAGAAATCAAAAATTTAGCAAGTTGGGTTATAGACAATAGATTGGAAAAGTTAAGCTTTGCCAGACAAAAACTTGCCTACTGTTACTTCTCTGCTGCTGCCACCCTTTTCCCTCCTGAACTATCTGATGCCCGCATATCGTGGGCTAAAAATGGGGTGCTAACAACTGTGGTTGATGATTTTTTTGACATTGGAGGTTCAGAAGAAGAACTTCTAAATCTTATTGGATTGGTTGAGAAGTATGTTTTCCTCTTATCTTTGTCTTCAGCATTTTCATTGAATCCATTTTTGTGTATGTGCTTCCCTAAATAGTTTTTCCAATCAAACCACAGGTGGGATTTAAACATCAGTGTAGATTGTTGTTCTGAGCAAGTGGAAATTATTTTTTGTGCAATTCATAGTACAATTTCTGAGATTGGAGTCAAAGCTTCCATAAGGCAAGGACGTAATGTGACAAAACACCTGATTGAAATTTGGTTGGATTTGCTCAAGTCTATGTTGAAGGAAGCTGAGTGGCTAAAGCACAAATCAGTGCCAAGAATTGATGAGTATATGAGAAATGCACATATATCATTTGCCTTAGGACCAATTGTCCTCCCAGCTGTCTATTTTGTTGGGCCAAAGCTTTCCAACGAGGTTATGGAGCACTCTGAGTTCCATCGTCTATTTAAACTTATGAGCACTTGTGGACGTCTTCTTAATGACATGCATAGCTTTAAGAGGGAATCTAAGGAAGGAAAATTGAATGCTGTTACATTGGGCATGACTCATGGCAGTGGGTGCAGTGAAGAACAGATCATCAATGAGATGAGGAGATGTATAAATAGTAAGAGGAGAGAACTGTGGAGATTAGTTTTACAGGAGAAGGAAAGCTTGGTCCCGAGAGCTTGTAAAGAGCTCTTCTGGAAAATGACCAAGGTGTTGCATCTATTTTATGCCAAGGATGATGGATTCACTTCAAATGAGATGACTGCTTCTGTGAATTTAATCATTGATGACCCCATAGTTCTTAGTAATTGAATGATTGAAATTATCAAATTTCGTGTTGTCTTCAGGTACTATGTTACATACTTTTAGGGAGTTGCAGCTTTGTGCTTCTGCGATAAAATCTTGAAATCATTTCAGAATGTTAAATATAAAAGTTTTTGTCTTTTTAATAGCAGTGCAGTAGTGCACCTACTGAATGTAAAAATGGAAGTTCCACATAATAATATGGAGTTTATAAGATCTATACTTGTTAGGTCAACTTTTTTGAGTTTTGACATTTCATGATTTTTATGTATTTTACAAAATTGACATGATATTTTAGTCAGTTAATTTGGTCAAAGCTTCCCTTACAAAAAAATAAAATTATATGGGACTTCTAAAAGTAAAGTTAGTGACCAATAGAAGTATAATATATTATGCTTGAGTTTATAAGAATTAATAATTTTTTCACTTGGCGAGTTAATATTTTGAGATTGGATTGAAGGTTACTTTTATGGGTAAATTTCTCCATCACCCTAAGCCATAGATATCCTTAATATGACATATCCTTATCTAGGAAGGAATTGAACAACCTTCAGAATTTTTCTTGCGTCATGTGTGACACATAATGTAGTGCAAGAAATTAATTTTTTTATTGGTAAATTATAAATGCTTTCTTTCAGGTTTTCTGAAACAATAAAAGTCTCACACAGGTTTGAAAAATAATAATTACATCCTTTATTGTCAACATTTTTATTTTTTTGGGTGATGTTATTGCAAGTACATTAACAAAAGTTAAAATGTAAAAGATTCTATTAATTGTTTTATTATTTATTTATTTATATATAATAATAATAATTTTATTGCAATGAAAGGGATAATTTTTTTTTATCTTTAAAAATGTTTAAAATTATAAAATAGTAGGAAAAATTTATGGAGCTGAGTCCGGTAGCCCTACCCAGTCCCCCCAAGCTCCGCTGCTCAATAAATATATTGAGAGGTCACCAAAAATAAAAATTAAAGGAAAAAAATAGTCGTTAGCTAGATGTCTCTTTCAGCTATTTACTGTTATTACCAAAAAAACTCAGCTCACCTGGTTGCAATAAATGTAATAAACTGGTTTTTCCAACATTGTCACACACATTGTAGAGAAAGATCATATCAAAGTACACGTGCACGAGTACTCAACATCCATTCATATATCATTTTATGTGGTCTAATCGTGCCTCTTAAATAAAATACATAGTTCAATCTTCAGACTAGGTAATTTCTTCTCTGAAATCATGACTTCAGTACTGAACAAACTTTCTTATTCCAGACTGAGAAATGAAAGTACATTTGAAGAAGAAGCAGAGGAAGTTAAAGCATTCAAGAAGATAAGAAGCTGGTACAAGATCAAGAAGCTTACTGGTAGGACGAGACCAAGGGTTCAAATTCCAGGCTTGATAAAGTTGTTAAGAAGAAGTAAAATTTTCTCAAAGTTAAGAGTTTCATGGTTCAAGGCTTTAAGAAGATTGAAGAATGGGCAGTCTCACATGAATGATCTATTTGGTGGGAATTATTTGGTGATGCAGGTTAATCCTGGTCCTTTCACATGTGGTAGAAAACCTTATATGGGTCATGGCCTTTATGGGTTGCCCTCCTCAAGGTATTCTCTTGGAAAAAGTGCTTGAAGGTTCCCTTAAGAGAAGTTAATTTTGCGTAGTATGTAGTAATTAAAAATGAGATATTGAGTACATTATGTCAACCTACAATTAATTTCACAATAATAATAAAATTAAGTTGTAATTAACTATTGGGTGTCATATCATATCTGATGTCGGGTACCAGATTATTTCTCTTAAAATAATTAATAATTGGTGTGGTGATGGTGGTTTAAGGGAATTGTGTGCAACCTTTTCTTAATTTTCTGTGTAAGAATGAATCTGATCTGTTCTGGTAGCATGTTTGGGGTTCTCATAGGGATTATCTTCTCATGTACGTTTGGTTGAAGGCAGGTCTACAAAATAAAGAAAAGAAAGTTTGAACATAATACATGATTCTTCTTTATGTCGTACAGACCTAATGGTTGGAGGATTCTATTTCTTTCCCTACCTCCTCTCTGGTGGTTCCATGGATTAATTGCCATGATTTATTGAAATATAAGATGCTGTAAGATGAATTTTCTACTTTTAGTCATCAATTTTTATGCCAAGAAAGGCCCCTTTTCTTCTCCTCCTCCTCCTCTTTTTTTTTTTATTATGAAAAAGCTAAGATAAAAAGAAATAAATGAAGGAAAAAAAACTAAATATATTTTTTAGTAGTAGTCTCCTTATTATCTCTATTCATATCCTTGTCATGTTACTGCTATAGTATGAGTTGGCTCAAGAAAAAATTTACATTTTTTAATTAAGTAAATTACTAAATTATTTATAATAATAAGTGACAATTAAACATTTAAATTTATAACATAATTAGTGATGAATTATAAATTAGTCATATTTTAGGATCGTATCATAATTATGTTCGTATTGTATTTACATGACACCCAATAAATAGACGGAGAGAATAAGAAATTGCTATTTGAATCAATGAAACCTGATATTGATTTTGTTGGAATTGGTAACAATCATCTTGCACTTTCAAGAAAGAAGCAAACTGGTAGGTCTCCAAAGAGCAGAATCAAGAGAAATGATGAACCACCCTTCTCGATTAAGTAAAAGGGTGTCATACGTCATGTAGAAAATGTGGCAATATACGTCATAACGAAAGAAAATGTTAGAAAATTATTGATCGGGGAGCAAGTGAAATTGGAAATAAGGTAACGCAAGTATGTTTGTAATTTGTGTTTGTGCATTGTCTTTTTGTGTGCAAAACATGGTGTCTATTTATTTTGTTCTATGTTTTGTTTTGTTTTATGTAAGGTTGATTACTATGAATTAATAATAAATACACGCACATAGTTAGAAACACTGTGATTGCAAACTTGTTTACATAAATTATGGGGTTAGTTTTCGTAATATGTGTAAGTTCCTCCTACATTTAAGAGGAAGAAAAAACAAATGTTAGGTGCAACCATAAATGGTAGGTGCAACCACAATTGGTAGGTGCAACCACCAATGGTAGGTGCAACCACCAATGGTAGGTGCAACCACAATTAAGAGTAAGAACCACCAATGGTGCAACCACCAATGGTAGTAACTAACATCACATGCAATTTGCTTTATAAATGGCAATGTCTTTACTAGAGATACATCAAACACACCAAACAAGAAGAGAAGAAAGCAAAGCCAAAGGAACAATTTCCTTTGAAGAGTAATAGTGTTGTGTGTAAGAAAGTGAGAAAGAATATCTTAGAAAAATATTGGGATATTTTTCTAAAAGGGGAGTGACAAAATAGTGAGTTTGGGAAACACTTGTGTGACACTATTTTGGGTTTATCTCAATTTATTGTATTGCCTCTCACTTTGTACCCATTAATTTATTAGTGGAAGAAATATTTTTCGGAGTTTGTCCCGTGGACTTAGCCCAAATTAAAGGGTGAACCACGTTAAATTTTCGGTGTCATTATTCTACTCTGTTGAATTCGTTTTATTTTTACCCGCTGTGCCCAACAACTGGTATCAGAGCTGGTCTAGTAAAATTCTTAATATGCTCTGTGGTTGCAGCCTAGACTGACCTGCCACATCAGAAAAGATTTTATTAGATCCAGGGCGTATTTATTTGCAGAAAAAGAAACAGCGGAAAAAAAAATGTCAAGCCGTAAGGTAGATATTGAGAAATTTAATGGCAATAATAATTTCTCTTTATGGCAAAGGAGGATGAAGGATATTCTCATTCAACGGAAGGTCCATTAAGACGTTCTTTGGGGAAAGAAAAGAGCGTAGTAACCGTCACCGAGGAACAAATGGGAGGAAATAGATGAGATTGACTAGTACAATCCGTCTAAATCTCTCGGACGATGTCTTGCAAAATATTGAATCAAAAAATTGCAAGATCGCTAAAGAAAACATGGGAGACTCCCAGAAAACGTGTACATGTCAAAGAACCTTGCCAATAAATTTTATTTGTGGAAGGAGCTATATCAGATGAGGAAGGAAGATAATGTGAGCATGATGCAGCATGTTAGCAATTTCAACAGCAAGCTTTCTCATTTAGCAAGATTTAATGTGAGTTTTGGCGATGAAGAGAAAGCTGTGATGTTGTTGGCATCACTACCCTCATCATATAATCATACCACAACAACTCTGACTTATGCAAAAGACAAGATGGAGTTTGAAGTTGTTGTAGAAGCCTTGTTCTCATATGAGAAACAAAACAAGGAAAGAGATTCAGAAGAACAAGCCCTTATCACAGAGTCTAGAGGAAGGAGACTATACAAAGAACAAAAACCCAGAAGCAAAAGTAGAGGCAAATCAAATAAATTTGCCAATGTTGAATGCCATCACTGCAAGAGGAAGGGTCACATTAAGAAATTTTGCCGAGTGTTCAAGAAAGAACAAGAAACGAACAAAGGCAAAGTAATGAAGAAAGATAACAGCAGTGATGATGAGCAAACAAATACCATAGACGAGTTCAATATCGTTTATGATGAAGATTTTGTCAATTTTGCATCACACGACCAATTTGGGTGATTGATAGTAGCGCTACAATTCACGCTTACATCGCGTGAGAATTTTTCTCATCATACACACCTGGAAGTTTTGGTGTTGTTAGAATGGGAAATGAGCCTGTCAAAAGTAGAGGCGTGAAGAGACGTTTGCTTGGAAACAGAGAACGAGAACCGGACTATTTGAAGGATGTCGCATATTCCGGATACGCGCCCTTGAATTTGATCTCTGTGCACAAACTTGCAAATGAAGGGTATTATAGCCTCCTTCATTTATGACAAATGGAAACTTACAAAAGGCTGTAGTAGTGGTAGAGGTGAAGCATACAACTTTGTATATAATGCAAGCGAAGCTCTCCAGACACAAGAAATGCCGTAGAAAGACAGGTGTAGGCGAGTTATGGCATACACTCAAACAATGGGTGAAAAGGTTTGACAAGTCTAGCTAAAAGAAGATATTGCCTGGAATGGATGAAGTACATTTGGAGAAATGTGTTCATTGTCTAGCAGGAAAACAAAGCAGGGGTTGCTTTCAAGAGCTTCCTCCTTCCGAGAATGAATAATATTTTAGATCCGATTCATTCAGATTGTGTGGACCAATGCCAAAGTCACTTGGTGGTGCTCAATACTTTGTGACTTTCATTGATGATCATTCAAGGAAGACGTGGGTATATCTTCTAAAGACAAAGGATCAAGTGCTTAGATGTCTTCAAAGAATTTCATGCCTCGGTTGAGAGACAAACTAGGAAAGAAGTTGAAGTGCATCCGAACAGACAATTGGTGGAGAATACACAGGGACCTTTCCATGCTTATTGTAAAAAGCATGGTATTAGGCATCGATGACACCTCCAAAGACACCGCAGTTGAATGGCTTAGCGAGAGGATGAACGAGAACTTTGACGGAGCAGAGTTAGATGTCTACTCTCACACGCAAAGTTGTCTAAAATTTTTCGTGGTGAAACCATACTCAATTGCACATGTGTTGAATTTTTTTCTCTGTACTCTCAAGATGGATGTTCCAAATAAAGTGTGGTCGTGAAAAGATGTTTCTATGATCATCTCAAGTGTTTGGTCAGTAAAGCATTTGTTCATATCCCTAAGGATGAGAGATCCAAACTAGATGCCAAAACAAGGCATGTTGTATTTTTTATTGGCTATAGTCGAAGATCAACTTGGTTATAGATTTTACGATCCGGTTGCAAAGAGACTTGTCGGGAGTAGTGATCTTTGTATTTGTTGAAAGATGAGACCATTGAAGATATTAACAAAATGAAGAAAGATGTTCCTAATTCCAATGGTGACTCATCGGATTTGGAATTAATTCCTCCAACATCGCATTTCAAGACAAGTTGGAGATGAAGACCGAGGTTTATCCACCCAGTGAAGATGATGCCACATAGAAGTTGGTTCTCAAGACGGGGAAATAATGATGTTCATTATCCGGTACACTAACATTTGCGGCTTCTCCTGTTCCCACCGAGAAGAAGTGATAGAGTGAGACGACCTTCATCTCATATCCTCTAGATGAGTATGTTACTTTCACCGATGAGGGAGAACACGAGATTACGAAGAGGCTATGGATGATGAATCCAAACAAAAATGGATTGAAGCCATGCAAGATGAGATGAAGTCCTTGGCATGTGAGAACAAAACCTTTGGTGATGGATTCGCCCCGAAAGGGAAGAAGGCCTTGAAAAATAAATGGGTGTTCGGGGTGAAGCGTGAAGGACACGGTTCCGATTCGCGATACAAAGCCGACCGGTTGTCACAAAGGATTGACCCAAAGAAAAGGTGTTGACTTTGACGAGATTTTCTCTCCGGTTGTGAAAATGACATCCATTAAATGACTTGGAGTTAGCATCAAGTCTTGACTTGGAAGTTGAGCAAATGGATGTCAAAACCGCCTTTCCTGCACATGGTGACTTGGAAGAATAGATATACATGAGCAACCAGAGGGTTTTCAAAAGGGAAAAGAAGAGTATGTCCGCAAATTGAAGAAAAAGTCTCTAGCGGCTTAAAAGGCACCAAGACAATGGTACAAGAAGTTTAGTCACATTGGGGGGCCGGGGCTACAAAAAGACTACTTGAGACCATTGTGTTTTGTGCGAAATTCTCTAATGATGATTTCATTATTCTTTTGCTTTATGTGGATGATATGTTGATTGTTGGCCGAAATATTTCTAGAACCAACAACTTGAAAACGATTGAGTAAGTCTTTTGCCATGAAAGACTTGGGGGCCAAGATAAAGTAGATTCTTGGCATGACTATTATTAGAGACGAGGCGCTCAAGAAATTATGGGTTAATCACGGAGAAGTACATTGAGAAAGTACTTTCAAAGATTTCATATGGATAAGGCTAGCGATTAGTTGTCCTCTTGCTAATCACTTTAAGCTAAGTTCTAAGCGAGCCCTTCTACGTACAAAGAGAAGGAAAGAGATGGAAGAGGTTCCATATGCTTCACGGTTGGAAGTCTAATGTATGCCATGGTTTGTACACGGCCGAGATATCAAACAAATGCGGTTGGAATTGTGAGTAGATTCCTTTCAAATCCTGGAAAGGAACATCGGGTCGCATGAAATGGATTTTCAGGTATCTTCGAGGTTCTTCCAAAATATGCATATGTTTTGGAAATGACAAACCTATGTTAGTTGGATACACAGATGCAGATATGACTGGTGATGTGGATTCCAGAAAATCCACTTCAGGTTACTTGATTACATTTCCAGGGAGGGTCATGGCAATCAAAGTTACAAAAATGTGTTGCACTATCCACTTCACAGAAGCGAGTTTATAGCAAAGAACGAAGCATGTAAAGAAATACATGGATGAAAAAGTTCTTGAAAGAACTTGGGTTGCAACAAGACAGGTTATCGGTTATTTTGTGATAGTCGATGCTATCCATCTTGGAAAGAATGCCTCGCTTTCATTCAAGATCAAAACATATTGATGTGAGATATCCTGGATTAGGGATGTAATGGAGAAGAAGCTATTACAACTTGAAGATCCATACGAAGAAAATGGATCAACGTGTTGACTAAAAATTCTCCCAAGACAAAAATTTTGAATACCGTCGTTTAGGCTGGGATTGGTGGAGCCTACATGTAGTCCCGGAGGGAGATTTGTAAGTCCTCCTACATTTAAGAGGAAGAAAAAACAAATGTTAGGTGCAACCATAAATGGTAGGTGCAACCACAATTGGTAGTAACCACCAATGGTAGTCAACCACAATTAGTGCGTAACCACCAATGGTAGCAACCACCAATGGCATGGCAACACCACCAATGGTAACTAACATTGACATAATTTTTGCCTATAAATAGGCAATGGCTTTGCCTTAGAGATACATCAACACACCAAAACAAGAAGAGAAGCAAAGCAAAGCCAAAGGAACAATTTCCTTTGAAGAGTAATAGTGTTGTGTGTAAGAAAGTGAGAAAGAATATCTTAGAAAAATATTGGGATATTTTTCTAAAAAGGGAGTGACAAAATAGTGAGTTTGGGAAACACTTGTGTGACACTATTTTGGGTTTATCTCAATTTGTTGTATTGCCTCTCACTTTGTACCCATTAATTTATTAGTGGAAGAAATATTTTTCGGAGTTTGTCTCGTGGACTTAGCCCAAATTAAAGGGTGAACCACGTTAAATTTTCGGTGTCATTATTCTACTCTGTTGAATTCGTTTTATTTTTACCCGTTGTGCCCAACAATATGCTCGCTAGGTTGAGAATTGTGGTTATCAATATTATCACTCATGTTTTTAATTCATTTCGAGTGTGAGTATTTATGAAAATTACTTGACAATTTTTCAAACCAAAAAAATATAATTTTTGACATCTCGACAAGGGACTTCGCCACTTCCTTTGCCACACCCTTGATGAGGTGGTTGGAGAGATCTATGGCAAGGACCATGCCAAGATTCATTGTGAGCTTGGATAACTTCTATAAATATCTTATCATCTCTTGTTTCTTCATCCATAAAATATGTAGCGGAGTTCTATCAAATAGACATATCATGTTCTGTTTCAAGATCACTATTATCTTGAGTATTGTTTGGTATTAGTTATTTGTAACTGTGTGGGTAAAACTGTGCTCATAAGTAGTGAGTACTTAAGGTGATGTTTGCAAGTGATTTTATGTGAGGAGCCTATATGAGTGTGAACTGTGTCTGTTGGTAGTTACCTTCGTACGACTTTTCTGATATGAATAGCATATATGGCTGTGTGTTGGTTGATAGTTGTTAGGTTCAATCGATCAAACTTATTTTAGATCGATCGAGCGTGTAAGTTTTTAACTTAAAATCCCTTTGTTTATTCGAAATATATATATTATCTTATTGTCTTTATTTAATATTGTTCTATTATTTTTCCCAAAAAACAAATGATCCAAAAAATAAAAATTGACACAAAATAACTAAAAATATTCAAAAATGTAATATTAGGGTAGCTAATATACATCAATAGTAAGAAGATAACTAATGTGTTAATTTATGAAAATAAAATGATGAAATTATTATCATACTCAACAAATTTACATGTTTAAGACAAAAAAAAATTATAATTAACCCTATGTATTTTGGATAGTCTTATTATCGTAACAAATTTTGTTAATGTTAGTACAATATTTTCATTTTTAAAAACAGTAAAACATTAAATTATAAGAATATTTAATTATCCTAGTATTAATATTTTTCTAAGTCAACTCTCTTTATTTTGTATAAAATATTGGGTGAAGTACTTAAATAATTACTTTGTTTAAACCAAATATGTTGTTTAATTATTTTGTTTGAAAAGAGTGTTTTTAAATCCCTTTATTTGTGAAAAATGTGTCATTGATACCCCTTTGTTTATGAAAAAGGTAACAGTTAAAATAAAGTTAAATTTTCATTATATTTTTTATTAAATATAATGAAATAACACATGTATCACATGTATGTTTATATTTTTTTGATAGCTGTATACATAAAAAATTTATTTCAAAATCAAACTAAATTTTAAATAAATTTTAAACAAAATTTTTATTGTCTAATAATCAAAATCACACATTAAAAAATGAAAATTTAATTTAAGTTTGATCAAAATATTTATTAAAAAAATTAATTAATTTTTTCAATTAGAAATTACTTCATTAAATATATGTCTATCAAAAAATAAAAATATATATATATGACATGTGTTCTGTTATATTTAACAAAAAAATGGATGAAAACTTAAATTTATCTTTATTTGACACATTTTTTTAATGAATAAATAGACTTAAAATTATATTTTTTAAATAAAAGAAGTAAACAAACTCTAAGGTCTAAATAAAAGGACATACATGATCATTTTTCTTAAAATAAATGAGATGAAATTGAATATAAATAGATGTTAAAGGTCATGCATTTAATTCAATACAATGTCCCATAATCTCTAATTCTTAATTCTAATAACTTTTTCTTCTAAATCATTTCTTATGAAAATGAATAAAATATTTAATATAATATATATTTATATTTAATATTAAAAAAATAAAATAATATATTTAGTAATTAAAAACATACATATATATTAAAAAATTAAATAACTTTACATTCAATCTTTATCCACATCATCATCAAACCGTATTACCATTGATGACTTTGATGAAGGTCGGGATGATCACCACCAGTAATCTTGTTGGAGATCTAATGACCACGATCAATGAATTTATCAGATATTCTACGATCAGTGCCAATAAATCTATAAGGCTTACAAATTTTTCTTCAAATTTTATAGACCTTATAAAATAACTATACATTTCTCTCAAGTTTATGTAATGCTCCCCAAATTATGTACTATTTATGTACAACTTATAAAATAATCTTAAAATATTATTGTCGAATAATATTTTTAATTCAAAACAGGTACATATGCATCAAAATATGACATAATATATTAGGTTTATTAATATATATTTTTAGTTTTTATATACTATATAAAATTTAAGAGTATATATATATATATATATATATCAAAATATGACATAATATATTAGGTTTATTAATGTATATTTTCAGTTTTTATAGACAGCATAAAATTTTAGCAAAATTTTATACTATTTAATATATTTTTACTTTATGTACATTGTACATAATTTTATAATATTTATATTAGATAAATATGTATGAATTTTTTGCATAATTTATAAATTATTGTACATATTTTATATATTTTATAAAATGAATTCAATATAAACTCCTCAAATAAAAAATATTTCTTATTATTTATATTTTGATATTTTAAGTTATTTTGTATGATATATAAAAATTGAACTTAAATTTATGAACTTTAAGTAAATGTTATTTTATAAATTTTATATGATTTTGTGAGATATACATTAAATTTATATTAATTTATTTTAAAAAATTTAAATTATAACATTAAGTTATAAATAAATTTTAACATAAATAAGTTTTAAATTATATATATTAATTTACAACGATAATTTAATGTTTTAAAGTTAAAATTTACATAAATTATATATAATTATGTAAAATGAGTTTTGGAATAGATGATGATTGCAAAACTACGGTGATAGAGTAAAGATTAAATTTAATATATATAAATATTTTTATATTTTTTAAAATATACTTCTTAATTTTTAAATATATTATTTTTATTTTAGATGTGAATACTCACTTTGTTAATCCCGCCTGCATTCTCCTTCTTGTCAACTCCTTTCCTTATCCTCACCTCTTCTCTAAAACCCTTATCTCTCTTTCTTCTGTGTCTCTGCAGAACATATGGCTTCTGCACCAGCACCTATCTTCAAGACCTTATCCATGACAGACTCGTGTGTTCTTTCATTACCACCCATCTTGACTTCCAAAAATGTCGTTCTTTTTCTCGCAGTCCCATCCAAACCGATCAAACTTCATATTTCAAGCGCCCAATCTTCACAATTTACGCTACCTCTTTCTCTTAAGAAGACAAAAAGAAGGTCTTCAGTAGTCTCCTTTGTAGCCCAGACATCAGATTGGGCTCAACAAGAAGAAGACACTACAATAATCTTTGAACAAGAAGGTTTAGAGCAAGAACCAAATGAACCCATGTGGGAAAATCAAGGTGTCAATGAGTCCGAAACTAGTATTTCAGATTGGAAAGCTGAGGGTGAAGACTCCGCAATTGAGGCTGGTGAAAGTGGTGAAGATGGGGTTTTTGTGGAGAGAGATGGAGAAGATGAAGTGGGTTATGTAGAGCCACCAGAGGAAGCCAAGATTTTTGTTGGGAATTTTCCTTATGATGTTGATAGTCATAAATTAGCTATGATTTTTGAGAAGGCCGGAGTAGTGGAGATTGCTGAGGTGAATTTTATTAATTTTTTTGCTTAAAGTCTGATTTTTTGAGTTTCAATGGTTTTAGGAATTCTATATGTTTTAACATAAGGGAGAGCTTTTGATTTTCGGTTAATTTGTTGTGGTTGTAGGTTATCTATAATAGGGACACCGATCAAAGTCGTGGTTTTGGCTTCGTGACAATGAGTACCATTGAAGAAGCTGATAAGGCCGTGGAGATGTTTAATCGCTATGTGAGTTTCTTCTAAATTTTCTTATTAATTTTTGTTTTACTTTTTTCTTCTGGAAGGCATGACATGCTTGCAGGAAATCTCTTTTTAGTATAATATAATACAGAATTAATTATGCAAATACCTTTTGGGTCTGCATTGTAAGAAAAGTTCTTGGGATTAAATTTTAATGAAAGATAATTATGATTCTTTCAGATGGAAATCCTTGAAAAACATATAGAAGGTTGTCAATTGTTGATTTTTCACTGGCATGGAGAAATATGGAACAAATACAACTGGATGTTCAATACTTAAATATGGGTGTTTTTGAACGAGGTGTCTAACATGTACGAAATATTTTAAGTCATAAACAGAATGTGAAAAGCTAGTGTTCTGGAGCATTTAAGTTCATTCACCACTCTAATTGCTGTAAATAGTTGATATTACATTTGTGTTTTTTTTTCGTTGGAACTGATTGAGCTTTTGAAACATGAAATTTGAGAAAGAACAATTGATGTTTGAAAGAAATGAACTGTCAATCGCTATTCATCAAGCAAACACAGGCAACCACCATAAGAGGTCTAGATGTTTTCCCATAGTCTTGCTATCTCTATTAAATTTGACAGTTTAACGCTTGAACTTGCTGCTCATTTTTGATTGAGCATGAGAAAGTCACCAGTTAAAACTAATATTAAGCTGAATTGTAGATTAGTTGTGGCTCTTTAGAGCATGTTTGGTGCACCGTATTGGATAGGTCAAGTATAGTTATATTGGATAGAACTGTATTAAATTATATTATAATTATTCTGTACATTGTTTGGTGATGTACATTGTTTGGTGACAACTTGCATAATGTAGTTAGATAAAATTGATAATAAATATTTTAATAAAATAATTTATATTTAAAATAGTATTTAATTTGTTTTATGTAGTTTCCTTTGTTTTATGTAGTTTCCTTACCTATTAAAATAATTTCATTATAAAACTTTATTTAAATCAATATTTAATTTATTTTTATATTTTTCTTACATTAACAAAATATTTTTAGTTTGAGATAAAAGAAAAGTCATAACACATAATTTTAGAAAAAAATTCAGATACGTTAAGTAAATTGTCTAGTACAGTTTAAACCCACACCTATAACTGGTACTAAATTGTTACATCACTATATAATTTTTATTTTATACAATACAGTTTTCTTATACAACTAAACACATGACTGTACAAAAATTATACAGTCAGGATCTTTAGTATTGTGTAACAAATATGCCTTAGTGTTACTCTTGTAGGGAAGAGTACTCCATTAATTTTCGGTTACTAGGGTAAAAATGTTGTCTTTCAGTCTCTTAGACAAAGATTGCTTCATAATGGCTGCTAAGAGAGTTAGACTGACTTCTTTAAAAACTGAGAATGAGTTTGAAAGTCAAATGAAATTTGACCATTGCACTAGTGGATAGTTCAAACTAATTCTAACAAATGATTACAAAAATGAATAAGCTTTTGTTTTATAATGGGCTCAACGCTTCTTATTGTTATTGGAAAATTCTAAAGATTTTGTATTTAATGAGGCATGCAGAGATTTACAGGTTTGTAAGAACAGTCTTCAAGTGGTGTCTACTATTTATATACCGCTTATGCATTTATATTAATACCCCTTCTCACTTGCTAAAACATATTAAGCATATGTTTCACTCTAAATACTGAGCTTTGCAGTTGCTATGCAATAAATACATAACACATATACATACGTATTTGCCTACTTTTATTCGTTGTTCTGCTTCTTAATTTTCTTTTCATGTAAACCTATTGATTAGGAATTAGGTGGAAGGCTATTGACAGTGAACAAGGCTTCTGCCAGAGGAACACGCCAAGAGCGCCCTCCTCGTGTTTTTGAACCCGCTTTCAGAATCTATGTTGGGAACCTACCATGGGATGTTGACAATGCTAGTTTGGAGCAGGTTTTTAGCCAACATGGTAAGGTATTACAGGCTCGTGTGCTATCTGACAGAGAGACTGGCCGTTCCCGAGGTTTTGGTTTTGTAACAATGTCCAGTGAAGCTGAAATGAACGATGCCATTGCTGCTCTTGATGGACAGGTGATATAAATATTTCCTTCTATTATCGCCTTCATTCTATTGGCTATTGGTCCACTAAAAAAACAGTGGCCATGAGGATATTAAAACTAATTTGGGTTTGTTTTGGAAATATCTCTATGATCATCTGATTATATTCTCTTTATGCTGCAGAGTATTGGTGGTAGGGCAATCAGAGTAAATGTTGCGGAAGAAAGAACAAGACCCAGCTCCTTCTGAGCCAAACCAGAGTGGGGCTAGTTATGTTGTTCTTCTTCCTAGGTCAGGCTTTTGCCTTTTGTGAGCAACAGTTCCGTGAGATTTAATATTTATATGTTTACATCCGTTGTTTGAATTGGAAATAATGTGTCAATTCCATAAGTTTTGGGGCATCATCTTACTCTGTTTCCCCCATTAAGATTGAGTTTCATAACTGTTATTGCCTTTTTAAAAAATAAAATAATTAACCACAAGGACTTGAACTCTAAACTTTCTACGTATCTTAGCTTGATGACCTGTAGTCATATCTCTGGCAAATGTTATGGCTTTTTATAGTGGTAAAACTGCAAACTACAATTATATTTTAGTTGCTACAGATCCTCAGAAGTTCCAGTGTTTTGTTTCTCTCACTGGTTGTTTATAAGCATGGACATGGAGGTCGTGTTTGTTACACTGTTTAATATAGTAATGGTAGAGAAGCCATAAAAGTCTATCAGATTACGAAGGTGATTTCGTTTAGTTCTTCAAATTTTTAAAGGTGATTTTTACTCCAGTTTTGAAAAACTGTCGATTATGGATAAATAATATTTTTTTAATAATTTTTTTATTAAATTATTACTTTTTATTATCAAGTGATTAAAACGCAATAAAAATATTAAAAGTGAAATTTAGTATGAAAATTATTTTAAAAAATGAAAAGTAATAATACTCAAACATAAAATTATTTAAATATATATTTTTATTTATTTTTAAATAAAAATTAGAAAAATATTATAATAAGAATAGTGAAAAATTTTATATTAATTATCATTTTATTATTGTTAAAGATAAGTTTTTATCGTGTTTTAATCACTTTTTATATGATTCAGAATTATATAAGAAACAATAATATATAATTATGGACAATCGTTGAACTTATGAAATAAATTTATGGTTTATATCAAATAACTTTTGTTAGGAAAAATAAATGATTTGATTGTATAATATAATTTTTTTTTATATATGGAATTTTATTTTTAACTCTTTAAGGAATAATAAAATACATGTTTTTTTGTTAAAAAAAAACATATATTGTTTACTTTTTTTTCATAAAATAAATAAATATTTTTATAAGGGGTTAAAAGTAAAACTGTGTGAATAAATAGGAATACAGGAGCTAGAGTGAAAATAAATTGGATTTAATTATATATATATATATATTTATATTTATTATTATTGAGAATAGGGCTATAGAGGCCCTGTTACTCTTTGATAAATGTATTTTAGTATCATTTCTTTTGAGTTGGGTATACTTAATCTAATAATTTTTTGATAGAGTAAATTTAATTCAATTTTTTTGGAAGTGTTTTTTTTAAAGGAAAAATTGGATTTTTTTTAAATAACATTTTTGTTATAATACCTTAAAAATAACATTAAAAACCCAAAAAATATCATCTCATATTTGTTTTGTTCCTAAATAAAAATAAAGTTTAATTACATGACATAAGTTATTTTATACATGGAGTTTAGTTTTAATCTCTCAAAAAAAAAATATTTATTTTTCTTATAACATAAATAAATATATGTTTTTTAATGTTAAAAAAATAACTATGTTTCTTTTATTAAGAGGGTTAAAGGTGCTGTTAATTGAATAACTATGTTATTTATTCACCTAAGGGTAAAAATAATTTTTCTTATTTGAGTTTCTCTGTCTCTTTTCTCTAAGTTATTTTATTTCTATTCATTTAAAAATATTATTTTTCTCTCTTTTAATTCTTATATTCAGATAATTTGACAGTTAAAAATAAATTTACAATATTTATATAAATTAATTAGATGCACAAATAGAATGTGATGAAATAAATCAAGAAAATATAGAGAGATTAAAATGAGAGAGATTGAGATAAGCAAGAAAAAAAATTGTATTTTTTTTAAGAAAGAGGAGTTTTATATTTTTTTTTAAGAGATTCAATTTTACTCTTAAAAAGTTGAAATTTTTCAAAACATACATTTTATTGATTCTGTTCAAAATTTAATGGACTAAGCATGCCTGCCTTAGATTAAATAGCTACTATTGAAGGATTATAGGACCAAAACAGCCCTCATTTCTTCTTTTTTATCTTTCCACTTTTTTTCTTGTAAAAAAAGAAAGAAAAAAAAGCATTCCCCTACCGTCTATTTTCCTCGGTGAGCTGGTGGTAGATCCACAACGCACAAGCAATGGCGTAAAAAAGCGAGAGCAGATCCAAAGTTATGCCATTCAAGCCAACAAAAAGAACTCAGATAATAATAAGCGAGGCTTTTTAATGGCCGTATTATAAATGCCTAAACCTATTGATAATCAACGTGAAATTATAGCTTCTAAATTTCGATTAATTAAATCTCCAAAGTATTTTTGAATCTTTAAAATGTGGCAAATTCTTTTCTTTTCTTTCTCTCTTTTTTTTTTCAAAGCGAGTAATTGTCCAAACGTTCTTTAAAGAGTAAGTCATATACGTCACTATTAGATTATATTTCTTTTTGTCTAAATATTTTAGATTGTCCTATTGGTGTTTCTTGCTAAGAAATAAGAGTATCATGTTATCAAGTTGGACACATCCATGTCAAAATTATTGCAGCTCTTCATGTTTTACATTTATTTATTTTTTGGTCAAGACCCTTACATGTTATACTCGGACATTTGAAAGTGGAAACATATGCTTGCGAGGGAAAAACGTGGAGCACAGAGACAAATGACACGCCAAATATTTATTGCACCTGGATAATTAACGACACACGGTTATATACAGAACTCGACAGAGTGGCAAACCCAACCTTAGATTAAAAGGCTGACAGAAGAAAAGAAACTTGACAAGAAGAGTCAATATGAAATCATAAATCTGTAGCTAGCTTTGCAGCCTCAGTGGCCTCGCAGTTGAGCATCTCGACTAGTGAGAGGGATGTAGCGGACAGAAGTTTCAGTCTTGATAGTGATGGAACCATCCAAATTTTTGTCCACCACCTGTAAATCCTGATATAAGTTACCCACTGGGATCACCATTCTGCCTCCAGGCTTCAGCTGGTCGATAAGTGGTTTGGGAATTTCAGGAGCAGCTGCCCCAACATGAATAGCATCATATGGTGCAAATTCCGGCCAACCTTGCCTTCCATCTAATACAGATCAGAGTCAGATTAAGAGAGAAGAGTAGAGGAGAAAAAGGGGGAAGCGAGGGAGGGGGGAACACTATCCAGAATATCACAAGGACATATAAAATCCCTCTTATAATAGGACTTTCTCTAGAAATTATGGTTAAACATACATGAAAACATAGCAGGGAATAGTAGCAGTGTGTATTAAAGATACACCTAATTACAATTTCTAAGAACAAGAAATTGCATCAAAACAATTTTTGAAGGCTCACTCTGAACTTCATAGCTAAAATGTTCAAAACTTGAACATTAGTAAGAAATAAAAAGAGGGCATTGAGTTCATATACCTTAAAAAGATATAAATTATAATTCTTATAGCAGTAAAAAGCAAGGGGAAAATGCAAAAGAAATCTAATTTATCATTGAATTGTGACCAATTTGCATTACCGATGCAAGAAAGATTGTTTGATCTCAGAATCGCCAAAATACTTACCACCACCATGCACAGAAAGAGAACCTTCTTTTAAATATGGTGATGCTGCACTCTTCTTGATGTTCTGGATGGAAAAAGAAACCAGCTCAGGAATATGTTCAACACCAACCGTACGGCCTTGTGGTCCAACCATCATTGCAAAACATGCTGTTAAGTATCCCGTACCTATAAAGAGACTGAAGAGTGATTAATTCAAAATACTGGTTGTCTATTAGAACATAGAATAAATGGCCCAGAAAATAGAACTTGTAACAATAGTAGGGTTGAACTTTTGACTGCATTAATGCACTTGTTTATAATTCTTTTACTCCGGAGAATGAATTATTCGTTATTTTAAATTAGTTAGGATATATATAGAGAAATTAAAAGAAATTCATCAATTCCTAGCCAAAAGGAACTTGAAATTCATTGAATAAGAGCATCAGTTTTTATGAGATCCTTGTAAAGATTATAAGGGTATGTTTTTTCCTTTCTGTCTAGACAGACAAGCTTATGTGGGAAGCAGCTGAATAGAAGATAACCCAATGCGAACGACTGTGTTTTACAACTGTTAAGCCATAAAACACCCATATCTGCGCACCACCAAAACTAGTGATGAAGGTTTAAATTATCCTTGATGAAAGACAATGGTTTGCATGCATGATACACTAGGAATTGCACATCATCTCAAGAAGAATAAATTAACCAAAAGAAAAAAAATCATTAAATAAAAAAATAAAGGATGCAGAAACTAGCTCTAATATTGGTAAAAATACATATTTTCACGTGGAAAGCACAAACCCAAACACATGCCACAGATTTGATATACAACTCAATATTCAACATATAAAACTGCACTTGTTTCATACAAAATTATGCAATAAGTGAACAAACCAACTGATCACCATATCTAAACAATTTAATCATCATATATCCAGTTGTTATGAGTTGACACCAAACATTAAATTCTAATCACGATTATAAGAACATAATTAAAATTGATGGGAGTTTTGCTATCAACCAACAAAATAATCATTTCAAAATAGATTGCTCTGCTCAACAATAATATAAAGTTATAGAGTAAGCACCCATAGCATGTTTTATTTCTTGTGCTAAACAGAAAATGTTAGCATGCTCACATGCATAACGAAAAGAGACAGGACATTAACATATTAAGGTATAGATATGCAAGACACAACATGTGATATACCTGACCCAACATCTAAAGCACGCATGCCAGGTTGCAAATTCTCCTCCAACAGTTGAAGGCATGTTGCATGCATATGTGGGGCAGAAATAGTAGCATTATAACCTATAGGTTGGGGGCTGTCAACATAAGCTTCGGTTTCTTTTCCATCGGGTATGAACAAAGCTCTGTCAATGCTCTCCATTACTTCAGCTACCGTTTTAGAGGTTATCACTCCATAGCGCTGTAAATGCTCCACCAATGCTTTGTTACTATTCACACTACTTCCAGAACACCATCGCTGTAACAAAGTAAAAAAATCAAAATAATTAAAAACAGAGGGACAGAAAAATTCAGTTTCCTTGGAATTTATAAAATGGACTTTAGAAAATGATAGCCTATCAGGCTATCACTTGGAAGGATATCTTTAGAGAATGACAGTCTATCACTTGAAAGGACGTAGAAAGCAATTGAGAGAGAGAGAGAGAGAAAAGGAAAAAAAGAAAAGAGAAAAGAGAGAGGATGAATAAAACAAGCGAATTAATATAAGTTTAATTGAAAAAGAACCACCAAACGATAATCATCACAACATAACAAAAAATAAACCTCTATAGACGAAAAAAATGCCAATGGTTGTAAAAAACATGTAACTAAAATTGCATTAACCTGAGTGAAAACTTGAGTTCAACTTCTAATACTTCATCACATTGCATACCCTGTATACTAGATGCAACTATGGGTTGTGTTGGTCCTTTCAAAGCCATTGGACATTTATAAAACTCAAAGGCTTCCTTAAAGAGGGTATAGTGATACATAAGAGCAATGCACAACATAAACTATGCAGTACATAATACTTGACAGAAAGATCCCTGAAAACACACGCATGCATTAAAGAATCTACAGCTAACTCAAGTAAACTTAATTCAAAGTGATCTACGCAATATTTCTTACACCAGTACATCTGTACATGATTATTCAACCCATCAAGTGAAACTCAATTGATATATAAATAAAAAATATATATATGATCAGAAATGACTTTTTTTTTTTTGAAAAAAAAAATTCACTTTAAAGAGACACGAACTGTTATCACACTCTGGAGCAATGAAGTTAAATAGTGCAAAATAAATTCATTCAAACAATCCTTTACTGTCAATTTTGATTCAAATAATGAAAAGTTACAACACAAAATATAAAAGGAAAGCAGCTCAGTACAACAGTTAAAACTCAAATAATCAAAACATGAAGGCCCCAACATTAAAAATATAAAACTTGATTCACCATGACTTCTGTTTTCCAAAAACTCAGATAAATCCACGACTAGTTGAAGAACAATGGGAAAGAGCTCTTAGAGTCACTTAGCTTTTAAACAGGAGCGCTTTTGTCCCTTGCTTATATTTTTAAGGTACATATAAGACCATAAATAATGGGTACATTTATAAATATAAAAATATTTATTTTTTCCTCCAAAATTCAAGAACTCTTCTTATTTTCATTAATAATACCCCTCATTTATGCAAATTAAAATAATTTAACCTAAAATAAATTTATTTTCACCTTACAGCCTTACAGTGCACATTTTAAAAAATTATTATTAAAGTGCACATTTTTCAATGGGTAAGGACTCCAAATGAACAATTAAACCTCGCCTACATTGGTAGCTAGCATGACGAAACTTTCAACTAAAGTAACGTATCCAAACAATACTTATTTCCATATAAAGTCATTTCCAGAGAAATAATTTGGATTATAAAGGACATACCGTCATTAGAACACCAATAAATAAAAAAGCGTGCATATAATAAGAAGCGCCAAAAATTTAAGAGCTTATATTTGATTAGGCAATCTTTTCCTTTCATTTTTGTTAGGGAAGAAACCGAGGCAGTAGTAAAAAAAACGAAGAAAGTTTAAGCAAATTTACCTCCATCTTGAAGAAGACAGAGTTCCCCGTGAGGAAAATAGGGTTAGAGAGCTGAGAGCAGAGGGACAGAGTAGCGGTTGGGCGAGCTAAAACGCAGCGTTTAGGAAAGCGACGAGTATAATGATGAATATGGTAGGAGTGGTGGTGAAGGATGAGGGTAGTGAAGGTTAAGAAGCGGTTCAGAGGGTGCAAACGATAGCGGCAACCATACGCTAATGTCTTTATTGTAGTCGCTGTTCTCTTTGCTGGGTTCGGAAGAATTAGATTCATCTGCTCGTTTTATCTAGTCGCTTCTATTCGTTTTTGGGCTTAATTTTTAAGTGAATGTGACGTCCAAATTTTTTATTTATTTTAAAAATAATATTTTAACTTTTTTAATTTTTTTAAATAATTTAATCTTATTATTACTAAAAATAGCTGTAAATAAATAATTTTTTATTATTATTTCGATTATAGTTAAAATAATATTTATCCAATATTTTTTTTAAAAAAAATTATCTTTATTGAAGTTAATTTTTAATAATAATATAATTAAACTATTATAATAAATAAGTATAAAATTTAATTATTATTTTTATAATAAATAAGAAATCTCAGTTATATTTTTTTAAATGATTGTAGACATTAAATGCATCGTAATTATTTTAAGAAAAATATTCTTGAAATTTTTGAATTGAAAATTAAAATATTATAATTTATAAGAAAAGATAGATTTAATCCTATTCTAATATTACGTTCAAAAACTAACAGAGAAGATGATATCATAATCATGTAATATTATATTCTTCTAAAGAGAAAATGCAAAATAAATAAGTTTTCTACTATGCAAATATTTCCAATAATTCTTCAGTTTTAAGCTTAAAATCAAACACAATTACCTTTCTATAGTAGTATTTATTCTAATTTTTTTATTAAAAACAAAAAACTTCATGAAAATATCATTGAAGCTCAAGGAGTATTGGTCTTGTTAAAATCTTGATGTGATTTGGTGTAATTTGGCTTTTAATAGTTGAAAATACTACAAGGGAAAATTTATGCAAGAATTGCAATAACCAATAAAACATACATATAGCGATATGCATGAATAAAGGCAATAAAAAATAAGATTAAACGCAAAAATCATTCTTATATTATCATTTGTACATTTATTTTAATCTTTATATTATTATTATTATTTATCATTTTTATCCTTGAATAATTTAGTCTCTATGTTACCATTTTTTATTCATTTTCTTCCTTATATAAATATTATTCTCAATTAATAATAACACGAAGATTATTTTAATCCACCTAAGATCATTATCTATCCATTTTTATCCTTCTATAAATATTATATTTATTTTAGTTCATTATCTATCCATTTTTATCCTTCTATAAATATTATATTTATTTTAGTTCACAATCAAATTGACTCAAATATTAATTTTTCATTAAATATAATAAAATTTAAACTTTTGTTACTTATTCTCTAACACGTGATTTGTACATATTTATAACATAAAAATACAAATATATTTTTATTTTTAAATATTAATAATTTTATTTATTATTTCAAAATTTTCTATAAAATTCAAAAATAATAAATCAATTTTTGAAAAGTTAGTTTTTAAATTAATAATTGAGATATTGAATAATGAGTTTTAAGAGAAAATAAAATATTGTTAGATATTTATTTATTATTTTTGAATTTTTTATAAAGGAATTTGAAATAATAAATAAAATTATTAATGTTAAAAAATAAAAATATGATTTTACCCTAATTTTTGAGACATATGTAAGTAAAAAAATAAACGACAAAAGTTTAATTTATTAGATTTAGCCAAAAATTTGATAATTTGTTATATTGTATTGTAGTTGTGATATTTTATGGGAATTAAAATGACCCTAATATTTATATAAAAACACAAATAGATAAGAATGATTGTATTTTGATTAAAATAGATATAATATTTATATATGGATAAAAATAGATGAAAAATTATAACATAGAGATTAAAATAGGTATAATATTTTTATACGAATAAAAATGAATAGAAAATAATAATATGATTATATTTGATTCATTTAATTCATGAAAATTAGCATGCTGTTATAAATCACAATCTAAGGATATATACAACTATTCGGAACCTTATACAGTTTTACCTAATCAAAAGTTTTTTAATATGAATTCAAACTATTTTTTACCCCCTTCAAAGCATAACTACTATATATTGTTCTCCAAAAAAAAGGCACAACTCTTCGACTTTCTAACTTAATTAGCATCATAATTGAGTTCAACAACACTTTTACGAGACTGTTGCTAAAGAAACTGATGAATTGTTAACTAGTTGAACGACACTTAAGCAAACTGATTATACTACAAATTTAGTAATGCCCATATCCAGACAAAACCATACTCCAACCAAATTGTACATAACTGCTGCTTTTGGTGACATTATAGTTACCTTCCAATTCGATATAACTTCAATTTTTAAATTATATAATGCAATCTTATAACTTTTAAAAAATCACAATATTTATATTGTCTATTAAAATACACATTTTTGTTTTAAATTTTTAGCATAAATGTAAGAAGTTTCCAAAACTTTATTAAAGTTTTAAAAATTTAAAAATCAAATTTTAACTATTAAAATTTTGAAAAATAATTTGTAAAAGTTAAAAGTTAAGTTTACATAGTTTAGTCAAATTTGTCCCGTATACTTAAGATTACTATATTTTCATTTAAGTTATATGTTTTTGCTGTCTAATTATATAAAAACAATATTGCATAATAATTTAAAATGATATAAGTAATAAAACCGTGTAACTGAGTAGGAAATAAAAGTAAATAATGATGCTAAATGTATAGGTTTGAATTTTTCATAAATTACGGAGTTTTAACTTTGAGGTAAATATGTTATTTTTAATTTTTATCAATTTATAATTTAATAACTTAAATAAAGTGGTTAAGTATGCAATCGCGTGTACGAACAAAGTATGAAAATAAAAAAAATAACATATGATATTTTTAGGTGAAAACAATCTAGGTTACAATCAAAACTTAAAAAAAAAACCACCGATCAATCGGACCACCTAACTTTCCACTATAAAAAAAAACTGTTCAAGTACAAACTTGATTTTATGCTACATTCCTTAGGATACTATTTTAATGTACCTTACTTACTAGCCACTACTCTGTTTTCATAGTTTACAATATTAGCATGAGTGGTTTCTACACCAACGTTCCAATAAACTCTCCGTCAATCAGATACATTTATGAATCAACTACAAAATGTTAGCAAAAAAAACACAAGTATCTGTGTGTGTTCTACAATGGATTTAATAATGAATAATCCTAACTAGATGGTTCAAAACATATGTCACTTAAATCAAATCAACTAGCAAATCCTAGAGCAAAAATATTAAGCCTAAGTTTAATAAAAATAACTTATTTAAAGATTAATAATCAAATCAAATAATTATGATATGACAAATATAATTATTTGTAATTGATAAATAAATTTTTTATTACAAATATGATTAGTAATAGTCACTAATTAAGAAGACTCATATGTAATTGATAAATATCTTTTCTATTACAAATAGAATTAATAATACTCACTAATTAAGAAGAGTCATATTTAAAGAAGAATTTTTTTAAAGTAGACTCATTAATCATAAAGACTCTTATTTAAAGAAGAATTCTTTTATGGTAGACTTATTAATCATGAAGGCTCCTATTTAAAAAAGAGTTCTTTTAAAGTATATATTATGGTATCTTTTATGTTAAAGTTTAAACTATAATTTAGGGTATATCTTTTATGGTAGACGTATTAATCATGAAGACTCCTATTTAAAAAAAAGTTCTTTTAAAGTATATATTATGGTATCTTTTAGGTTAAAATTTAGGGTATATCTTATATAATATTTTAACATATATTTTATTATATATTTTAATAGCAAAAATAATTCTAGATTTATGTATTATTAAATGTGTGAATGCAATCCTATGTGTTATAGTTATAACAGATATACCTAAAGTACAATTATATGAAATTATGACTTCGAATTTGCTTGATAGACTTGATAACGAGCTTAAAAACAAGTTTACATGCAAATATTTTGTCCACGAAAATAACCAACACTTATAATTCTTACAAGATTTTCCTTGGTGAAAGAGAACACATTATTAATTGTTGCCTCCCCAACACAGGCTGTTTTGTGTGCAACAGTTGCCACTCCGTGAGATGCTACAATGCCAGTTGAAGATCAACCCCAACCTATTACAAAGTCTAAGGAAAATAAAAGCACAATACAATGGAAGCTTTTCAAAAGTTGACGAAATTTTTTTTTAAGAGAAAATTCTAAAAGGATATAAAAAGGAGATTTTTTAGGAGAAACGTGTCGAATGTGATAATAATATATGGTTAGAATTATTTCTTAATTTTATATTTGTGTGGTGTAGATTGTATGGTGAGGACTATAAATAGCCTCTCGTACATTTGGGTTATGTATCCTTAAAAAAATAAGTCTTTGTATTCTTAGTTTGAGTGTGAGTTATGAGTTTTCTTTTTGAGTGTTTGTATTTCTATTCAAATTGTGAGTGGTCTTTGAAAAATTTTGTTGTGTATTTTATTGTAGGTATCATACAAGTAATTTTTTTACTTGTTTGGGAATATTAGTAAGCTTAGAGTTGTGTACTCTAAATTTTACTCAATAATTGGTACCAGGACGGGACAGTTAGAGATCGTTCTTCGTGGAGCTATTTTGAGTAGTGAGGTGTTTGATACTCTACACGTTTATTAGTTAAGCTTGTTCAGTATAGTCGAAGTCTTATCGGCACGATGGGTGACCTTCAAGTAGTTGGAGGAATCAAGAAACTCAACAACAAAAACTACAACACGTGAGCAACATGTATGGATTCTTACCTAGGTCAAGACCTATGGGAGGTTGTCGATGGTGGCGAATTTACACAACCAAAAACAGAAGATGCAAACGACATCTTGTAGAAATGAAAAATTAAAACAAGCAAACCGATGTTTGCTTTAAATACTATAGTTGAAGAGGAAATATTGGAGCATATTCAAGAGGCCAAAACACCAAAGGAAGTATGGGAAACTTTTGTTACACTTTTTTCAAAGAAGAATGATACAAGACTACAACTTCTTGAGAACAAGTTGTTATCGATGGTGCAATGCAACATGATGATTTCCCAATACTTTCACAAGGTGAAGTCAATATGCTGCAAAATTTTAGAGTTAGATCTGAAAGCTCCTATTAAGAAATCTTGGATAAAAAGAATAATTATCCATGGTTTAAGACCTGAATATCGAGGGTTCGTTAATGCTATACAAGGATGGCCGACACAACTTTCTCTTGTTGAGTTTGAGAATTTTCTGACCGGTCAAGAAGTTATGGCTAAGTAAATGTGAGGAGTCTCATTGAAGGGTGGGGAAGAAACGCTCTACACCAACAAAAGTATAGGCATTTTCCAACAGTACAATGGTAGTGGATCTAAAAAGGATCGTGACAAAGGGAAAATTCTTCAAAGAAAGGGAGACTCTTGTCAAGGGGAGCTTCGAAGAATCACGATAATAATAGAAAATTTGATGATGAGTGTTACAATTACAAAAAGATGGGTCCCATAGCGAAATATTATTGGACCAAGAAAAATCATGTTGAAAGTAATATTGCTACTTTTAGTTCTACGAAAAATAGCGAAGATAGTTGGGATGTCAAAGCATTATTCACTACAGAGAAAGAAGAATTAGCTTTTATAGTAACAACACTAGAACAAATTGACTACAAGAATGACTAGATCGTAGATTCAAGCTGTTCAAATCATATGACAGGTGATAAATAGAAATTACAAAGTTTTTCTAAGTATAAGAGAGGTTATGTAGTGGTGACAGTTGACAACTCAAGGTTATCGATAGCTTATATCAGTAAGACGATAGTTATGCCTTGATATAATTCTAACTAGGTGCCACTTCAAGATGTTTATCATATTCTAGGAATGAAGAAAAACTTGTCATCTATGACTTAATTGACATTATCAGGCCACTATGTTTTGTTCGGTTCTTAAAATGTGAAGGTTTATCATGATCTCAAAATCTCAAAAACATCAACAATGGAGGGCGACGATTGGTTAGGTCATATTAGCTATTCCAAGCTAAGTATGATGGTGAAGAAGTCGATGCTTAAAGGGCTTCCTCAACTAGATGTGCGAATAGACACAGTCTGTGCAGGATGCCAGTATGGTAAAGTTCACCAATTTTCATATGATGAATCAAAATTTAAATTAAAAGAACCATTGGAGTTAGTTCACTCTGATGTATTTGAGCTCATTAAGCAACCATCAATTAACGATATGTGATATATGGTGACATTTATTGATGACTTCTCAAGTTACATATGGGTTTTCTTTATGAAAGGTAAACTTGACACATTCTCAAAGTTTAAAGAATTCAGAGAGTTAATTGAAGGAAAAATAGGAAAGAAGATCTATTGCTTGTGCATAAACAATATCGAAGAATATAGCTCAAGCGAGTTCTCTCAATACCTAAGGGAATGTCAAATACGTCAATAGTACTTTGTGCCAACATGCCATAACAAAATGGTGTAGCGGAGAGAAAGAATCGGTATCTTATAGAAAGTTTTTAGAGTATGCTACATGAAAATAATGTACTTGGAAGGTTTTTCGCTAAAGCAATAAGAATTGTATCCTTTGTGATCAACAAACTTCCTCAACCGAGGTTAAGATTTGATTCACCCTTTGAGAAAGTATGGAACATGAAACCTATAGTTAGATACTTTCGAGCATTTGGTTATGTATGTTATGTATTTGTTCCTAATCATTTACAGAGCAAGGTTGACAAGAAAGTTGTTAGATGTATCTTTGTGGGATACAACAGCTAGAAAAAGTGGTGAAAATGTTGCGATCTAATGAATGGAAGATATGTTTGATGAAGCATCTTCTTGGTGGTTCTCAGAGAAGGAGGTATTTCCATACTCGAGAGAATTTGGAGATAAGCTGCAACAAAAGATGGGAGATGATACTATTCAAATCCAACCAAGTTTAGATGAATCAAGAGATTCAAATGGTAATGATGTCGAACAAAAAGTAACTCAGAATCCTTAGCAAACTGGGGTATATCAACAATCAAATGAAAAAGGTGGGCCTAGTGAAATGGAAAAATCAACTCCACAATCTCAACTTCGAAGGTCAATAAGAACACGAAGGTTAAATCCTAAATATGCCATACAACCATAGTTGAAGGAGAAACTATAGTAGAACCTGAGACGTTTAGAGAAGCATCGTAAAGTTTTGAGTGGATGACAGCTATGAAAGGAGATATCCATAAACTTCAACAAAATCAAATTTGGGATTTGGTGCGAAAGCTAGGAGATGTGAAGCCTATATCTTGTAATAGATTTGCAAGATAAAGATTTATCCATATTTTTTAATTGAGAGGTACAAGGCACGGTTGGTAGCTCGCGGTTTCTCTCAACAGTATGGTGGTGAAACTTACAATTGTACGAGTCCTACTTGCACTTACAGCTAACAAAGATTTGAATGTGGTAGAAGGATGTGAAGGATGTTTTTCTTCATGGAGAGTTGGATTGGGAGATCTACATGATTCAACCAATGGGTTTTCATAACCAAGATCATCCTGAATATGTGTCTAAGCTGTGGAAGCACTTTACAGATTGAAACAAGCACCTAGGGCATAGTATGGTAATATTGTTGATTTTTAACACAAAATGATTATTTAGTAACACGTGCAGATTCTAGCTTGTTTGTTAAAGCCAATGAAGGAAAGCTAGCTATCGTGCTAGTGTACATAGATGATTTAATCATAACCGGTGATGATGAGGCAAAAATTCTTCAGACAAAGAAGAATTTATCAGTCCGTTTCCAAATGAAGAAACTTGAATAGTTCAAGAACTTCCTTGGTCTAAAGGTTGATCACACGTAAGAAAAAATATTTTTTGTTAGCAAAAATATTCCAAAGATTTGTTGAAGAGGTTCAAAATGCTTGAATGTAAGCTGACTTCGACGTCGATGGAACTAAATGCCAAAATTTGTGCACATGAAGGAAAAAGATTTGGAAGATACGACAATGTATCGAAAATTGATAGGCAGTCTGATCTACTTAACCTTAACTCAACCTGATATTTCTTATTCAGTTAGTGTGATGAGTCGGTACATGCAAAATCCAAAGAAACCTTATTTGGAAGCAGTTTGACGAATATTGAGATATGTAAAGAGTATAATTAACTATGGTCTTTTGTACAAGAAAGGTGGAGACTAAAACTTAGTTGGTTACTATGATGTTGACTATGCAGAAGATTATGACATTAGGAGATCAACAACTGGGTATGTATTTAAGCTTGTTTTGAAACAATTTCTTGGTGTAGCAAGATATAGTCGACAATATCATTATCAACCATTGAGTATTGAGCAGCGGCAATGGAAGCTCAAGATAGTACACAATTGATATAGTTAATAAATAATTTACATCAACCAATAGATTATGCAATTTCATTATACTGTGACAATTAGTCGGCAATTCATTATGCGGAGAATTCAATCTTTTATGCAAGAACTAAGCATGTTGAAGTACACTATCATTTTATCAGATAAAAGATTTTACAAGAAGAAACTGAGATGTTACAAATCAAGACAGATGATCAAGTTACAGACTTGTTCACAAAAAGCTTAAGTATTAACAAGTTCGAAATGTTTCGTTGTCAGCTCAGCACAGTAAAAATAATAAGAGTTGGTGTTGAAGGTGAATATTGAAGATCAATCCCAACCCATTGTGTTTGATAGTTTTGGAAAATCACCAAATTGGCGCACTTCAACCTATTTTGGCAGCACCACGCCCCCAAATAATATGGCTAATAGTCTCTCGTCCTTCTCACACACCTGACAGCGCAAATGAGTCACCAATTTTTGGCGATATAATGCTATATTAAACAATAACACCCTTTTCAACAGCCTCCACATGAAGTGCTTCACTCTACCAATTATACTTAGCCTCCAAAGTCTACAACAGAACCTTTGCACCATCCCCTGTTGAACTACCCACTCCACTATGCTCTTGTTCTTTCATTTCCATAGCCAGCCTATAGTCACTTCTCACCACATAAATTCCATTATTTGAGTAGTGCCATACCAATCTCTTCCGATGTGCTGTTGGTGAAAGTGGGATAATATGTTGACCCATTTCCCATCATTTGTATGCCATCGGATACCTTTAGCTAGTAAATCTCATCCCCACTCCTCCAAACAAAGCTCTCTCGACTCTCACAATTAACAGACCATAAATTGCCACTTCTAATATATTTAGCGTTTAGGACACGGCTGGCAAGCAATCCTGAATTTTGAAACCACTTCCACATCTGCTTTGCTAATAAAGCCTGATTAAACTCCGATAATTTTTCTGAACCCCAACCCACCCATGGCTGCTTTTGGTTCACACAGCATATCCCAATTCACCCAATGAACGCCACCACCTTTTTTCCCATTAGATCTCCAGTAACGCACACCCATCTTCTCAATTTCTGAACACAAGGCCAATGGCAATTTAAATAAGTTCATAAAATATACCAAAATAGCCAGATAAATTGACTTGAGCAATATTTCCTTGCTGGCTTTAGATTAAATATATATATATATTCCTTTCAACCCTCTTAACCGTCTCATATACCGATCCCCAATTAGTTGGAAAAAACTTCTCTTTTCTCGTTTGAGCTCAGTTGGAAGTCCAAGATACTTCTATGGCATTGGACTTGATTAACTGCTAAATATTGTAAAAATTTATTCCCTCACTTCGAACCGTATTCAGACCGAAGGAAATGGTAGACTTCTCAAAATTTACCTATTGTTTGGTAGCTTGCTCATATATCTTCAATAATCTCTTTAGTTAGTGGCATTGTTCTACAGTGACATCACAACAACATGAACAATCAAGTCGCCATTAAAAAAATAAATGGGAGACTCTCTGCCCAACCAAGCTGCTTTGGTACCCATATAATCCATACTGCCTCGATTGTGACAAAAATTTGATACTTAAATTTTATATTTTATAAAAAATTTATAAATTCATAAATATAAATATACTTTCAAAATCTATCCCAAGAATAACTATTTAATTTTAAATAATTCGTAAATTTTTTTAAAAATAAACATGAAAATAAAAACTAAACATCTTATCATAATATTTTAATTTTTAAAAAGATTAAATTAATAACAAAAATAATAAAATGATGAAAGATAGATTTGACTAAAATAAATTTAAAATAAATATGAATTTAACATTCAAATGATAAATCAATAAAAATTTAATTAGTTATCATAAATGACAGAATTATTTAAGTTAATTAAATATAAATCTAGATTATTAAATATTATCTTTTTTATATATAAATAATACTTTGTTTGAATCATTATTTGTTATTAATTAAACCACTTAATGCAGTCATTAGTTAATTAAATTAAAATATGTTTAATGTTAAGGAATTAACAAACTATTTAATTCGATACCTTCAATCGAATTAACAATTTAAACTCCTATTCAACTTGTTTAAATTAGATCTAGATAATGTATCTGAAACTTTATTTTTATATTTTAAATTTATTATGAAAAACATATTGTAAATATATTAATCAATAATAAACTTTGTAAAAATCTTGCAATAAGAAATCAATATTTATTAATTATTAAAAATATTCGCTTAAATAAGTTTCATAAATATATTAACAAAACTAAAATTTTATTATAACAATTAGTGCTCAAAATTAATAAATAATTAATAAATTAATTTTAACAAATTCAAGAAATACAAAAGAGTTTACTAAAAAAATTATAAATCATATCTTAATACCAAAAAGTAGATGAACGGATATGCCAAAGTTGTACTATTGATCTTTATAGTAATCTTTAATTTCTAAACCTTTTGTATAACTTGATTTGAAAAATCTTATTGTTGTTGTCTTTTATTAGTTATTGCATAATATAAATTATGTATAAATTAATCTTAAACTAAAAACATAAAACACAAACAACAGTTGTTGTTTTGAAAACTAAGAAAAATAATACGTATATAAAAAATGACTCTATTTTAAATGCTAACTTAAATAAAAACAAAACATATTTATAGGCTAAGATTGAGGCTAACACACGGGCTTCAAAAAAACAAGCACTTCATGGCCTAGTATTTCCATCGCCATGGCTCGAGATATGTAAAGCTTTGCCAATGCAATCCGCAACAGGTCACGCTGTGATAAACTAATTACATGTTGTGGCCCAAAATGAAAAACATGAACAATGAATCTATGTAGAGAGGAGTGCACCACAGCATGCATTGATCCTCAACGTGATACAAAATGTTTTACTTGAATTTTTACCTTGTAACCCTTACATACTAGTTGATTATTCATGTAAGGCTTACATACATTATTTTTTTAAGTTCCTAAGGTAAATTTAAGTGCTTCAAGTGATGTTCTTTATATGTTGATTAATTTATATTTTTGAAGTTAAAAATACTTGAAATATAAAAGAAAATATCGGTGATTTTGAACATATAGATTTGCATAGATAATAATAAAAATATGCATAACCAAATCTATTTATTTACATTCAAATACAATAAATTACGAATAAGTTACTGTGTAAAGACATGTACAAATTAATTAGCACTTGTGTTAATGATTTAGGTGCTAGTTGAACAGGTTCGATACTTGAGTTTATCGGAATGTTGGTCCAGATCTGAATACCTTGCTTGTAGAGACTATGGAAGAAAGCAAAAGGGTTGTAACTAGGTTAATTGGGAGCATTACCTTGATGGATAGTTTGAGTCATAATCTTGTAAATGAACATTATTTTCACAATGGATAATCAGGTGGCCTAGTGGACCAATGGTTTTCCTTTTAGGTTATTGTTTTGGCCTAGGTTTTTTTCACCTAAAAATCTCATGTGTTATTTAATTTTTTTAAATTATTTTATTTACACGTGATTGCATGTCTGCGAAATTTTTTAATTTTTCATGTTTCTATTAATTATTTATTCACTCTCTCAAGCTAATTAGATATGTAACTAAAATACTTTCAATTGGTATCATAATGGGTCACTAGATATACTTAATATTGCCTAGGATCTTGTTATGGATCATTTGAGGGAAGGTTTTTCTACAACCCTTGCACCTTACTTTGATGGGTCTAATTACACCTATTAGAAGGCTCATATGATAGCCTTTATACTGTCTATATATGAGAGTGTGTGAAACTCTATGCTTTATGGTTACGAACTACCTACAATTACCAAAGATAATTTAGTCACTCTTATACTTAGGAAAGATTGGACCATTGAATATAAATATTGTAGTAATTAGAATTAGAAAGATATTAATGCTATCTTTAATGTTGTGTCTACTGATGAGTTCCATCATATCTCTAATGTTGATACTGTTGCCCATGAAGGCACCATACAAGTTAAATGAACTAAACTTCGCATGCTTAGTACTCAATTGAAAACCATAAGATGAAAGAAGATGAGACATTTTTTGAATTCTATGTTAAACTATGTGATATTATTGACACCTCTGTCAATCTTAGAGAGAAAATTGATGATTTTGGGATAGATTGAAAGATTCTCTGCTCACTACTAGATTGCTTTCATGAAAGGTTACTACCATTGATGAAAACAATGATGTAAATACTATCAAAATAGAGGAACTCATCGGCTCACTTCAAACTTTTGAGATGAGCTTTTGAACACCTTCAAAGAACAAAGATATCATTTTCAAAACTGTCATGACTAGTGATGATAAGGATGACAATGATGAAAAATTGAAACTTTTAGCCAAAATACTTAAGAAACTCTTCAACTAGAATAATTCACAGAATAATTGGCAACCAAATCATTCAAGGGATCATAATCTAAGAGAACTCAAACTTACAAGTTTAGAAGATAAGAAAATTAAAGCCACTGGACCTAAATATTTTGAATGCAATAAAATTGTTCATATTGCAGCTGAGTGTGCTAAAAAAAGAAGAGAATTAAAAGGGCTTTCAATGCTACCCTTAGCGACTTAAAAAGTGAGAATGATAATCCTAGTTACTTAGAAAATTATGGCACAAACTACTTGGAATTTACTGTAACTGTTGGTGGAAAATCTAGTAAATTTGACATTGATTCAGATTATGAGAAAAAAGGATTCTGAATTCCTATTCAATAAACTTAATGCAAATAATCTTAATAATTAATTATTTATAAACTTAATTGAAAATAAAAGACAAAAAGATAAGTTACTTGTAGAAGTAACTAAACTAAATGACAAACTTAAATCCTATCATGCATGTTACATCTTCATTTAGGATGAATACAAAATCTAAAAGTAATGTTAAGTTCAAGAACATGCCTATGAAGACTAAAATAGTTGAGTTTCAACTTAAAGAAATAGATAAACCAAAATTCAAGAAAGTTTAGGTTAGGGAAGATTGTCTCTTTCCGATCACCTGACCATCATTTAATGTTCACCTAGGTACCTTTGTTTGAGTGCTTAATTAACTCTAGGTGAGCATCTTTAGTTAATTAGTTTGTTTTTGTTTATTTTTATTTTTATTAATGTTTCTTTAGTTTTAATAAAAATAAATAAAAAGGTTGTAGGCATGTTTTAACAATGACATGAATTTTACATATTTTTTCATACTACCTCATTTTTTTGGTTAACTGTACATTGTATAACTAGATATTTTGACTCGTGCATTTACATATTTTTCACATCTGGTGATTGATGTTGACATAAACCTAATCACACACTCACTGAACACATATGTATGTCATGTTTGAAGTTTATAATTAATTATGTGAGATTTTATGGCTTAAGATAACCTTAAATGTTAAATTGTATTTGAACTCTATATTTCACTTTATAAAATGTTGTTATAGAAAGACATCTAGTTTTGAGAGAGTTACCTACTATGATATATAAAACTATCATAGTAAACAAAAAGGATTACCTCATAACTAGTGTTAAAATCATTATACTAGGTATTTTGACTCATACATATTTTCTTAAAAAAATAATATTAAAGGAAAAAAAATACAAAAACTTTTACATGCATAAAAAGAAAGAGCCACAAATGATCATACAAAAAGAAAATAAATACCCAATACCTTACAAAAACTATAATAGGGAAATACAAAAAAAAAAAAAAGTTAAATTAAGTTCTTTCATGATAAGAAATTTTTTACTACGTGTAAATATGAATTCAATTGTAATTTTTCATGATGTGTGATACTTTAAAAAGTTTGACTTGGCTATCCAAAATTAAAAATCTACAAATTATTTGATGATTACCAAAGACAGCGAGCAAATCAGATGTATAAGCATTATTTTACAGAGCACACACTCTATGTAACTGATATTGCTATAGGATCTAGAGGATGCAACACAATTATAGTGTTATCTTCGGAGGATCGAACTTGTAAGGTTTGGCTTACTCTGTTGTATTCAATACATAAACTGAATCTTGAATATCTCAGATGGTATTGTTACAACTATCACTTGATATAATGGGAAAAGAATATGATGTATGTGGATAAGTATGATGCTGACTTAGATGTGTAGTTTTCAAGTCCTGAATGTTACATATGCAATCTTTCCATTTTCTTAGTTTGCCTGCAAATTTTGTGTGGCTAAATTCATCTATTTAATTCCATCCACATTCTCATTGTTGCAGTAGACATGCTGTGATATTTTCTATTAACTTATGCGCAGGCATCTTAAGGCTGGGAATTATTTGGTTGACCCAAAAATGGAAATCTATATGGTAAGATTGCATAGTATAAACGAGTTTTATTTTTTAACTTCCCTTCACGTGGTGCACATTTTTTTTTATATAACATAAAAAAAAATTTATTTTTGCATGTTCAAAAATCTATTGCACACATAAAATCATTGATTCATATAAAAAATCACTTAATAATATCTTTTACAGTTAGGTAAAAAAGGATAAATTGTTGCTTATTAAAGCTTTTCTGTTACTAAATTAGGAAAACAGTGGTTTGGTATTTCTATTTGACACTAAAGATGATATTCATATTTCAATTGGTATAAGATTTCTGTGGTAGTTGGTTTGTATAATAGTGCTACTCTATGCGCAACTGCAACCAAATTGAATGACTTGTCAGAAAGGGTTTAATGCATAGCTATTTTATTTTGGTGTGGATTTTGTAGCATGAACCCATGTTCTTCAGGAGAAGCCAACAAAGTCAGTCGGGCATCTAACTAATTTGACAATTCTTTTATAAATAAATTTATTGAAATGTTAATAGCAAAAGATAAAAGTATAAAGTGTTGTTAATGTTGCTGTGTATTTGTGTATTCTTAGAAATATGAGATATGATGGATACTTATTGCTGGTGAAGAAAAGATAATATGAAGTTCTGAAGTACGTACGGTATCTTTTTCTGCTGCTCATGATTTTTCTGAAATTACAAATATATTGTTGTTAATGTTTCTGTTCATGAATAGCCTTGTATGAATGTTACATATGCAATTATAGTGTCAGCTTCGGAGGATCAAACTTGTAAGGTTTGGCATACTCTGTTGTATTCAATACATAATCTGAATCTTGAATTTCTTAGATGGTGCTGTTACAAATATCACCTGATATAATGGAAAAAAGAATATGATGTAGGTGGATAAGTGTGATGCAGACTTAGATGAGTAGTTTTCAAGTCATGAATGTTACATATGCAGCCTATGACTTAGGTTGTTAGTGTGATGCAGCAAGTATGGGTTGCATATCATCAGTTCGTTTCCTAATCACAGGTTTGTTTCCTGTTTAACCATTTTAAAAGACATAGGCTGCTTGTAGGTTGTTTTTTCCTAGTAGAGAAAGCAGATTGGTGTATGTCTCCATAAATGTGATCCTCACCGGATATGTGACATACAGAGCATGCATCTCTGCTACAATTATATGCTATTTTTTTGCCCTAACGATTCATTTCTTTAATTTTGAGCAGCAAGGCTGTTGCTTACTTGACATATTGTATAAGTGGAAACTTCTTGATATCTGGATTAGAAGATGGCTTGGTTCGCATTTGGGATGCTAGGACCCGTAACATTGTTCGTGTGCTCAAACATGCAAAAGGTTTTTCCAATGCTTTTTTAATCTTCCCTCCTGCTGTTTAAAATACTCTTCTCGTGCCTTGTGGTTACATAAGCTTTTGTTATTTTTTTTCTCTTTCTCCACCTCTATGGTTGTTTTATTAATTTTACAAAACGAGGAATACATATAATTACGAGAACTATTATACATCACAAATTTATCAAACATAACTGACGTGTCAAAATCTCATTTGATATATAACCATGTGTGCCAATTATATTATCTAATCATATTCCGATACATCATTTTGACTTATATGATAAATATATATATATATATATATATATATATGATATTTAAGCTTTTTTATAATTATTACAGTTTTTTATTATTTATCATAAGTTAATAAATGTAAATAAATGCTTTTAGATATGTAATCTATACATTTTAAGAATCTTATTTAGTCACATTTTTCATGTGTTATTTTTCTCTAGTGAATTGAATATCATTGTTTAGTGACTTTTTGTTGATATAAATTATAATAAATAAGATGTTGATGATATGAATATCATTTTTTAGTGACTTTTTGTTGATATAAATTATAATAAATAAGATGTTGATGATAAAGTAGGGTGCATAAGATGTACTAGAGGATGACCATGTGGTGGAGAAATTAGCAATGCACATAATAGATGCTATTAAAGAAGAAGATTTTGAAGAAAAACATAATGTGTCATGTAAAATATCTTTCATATTGATTTAGATTGTGAACAATTTAATTAATATTATTATTGGTAATTTTTTTGCATATATTTCATATTTTAGAACATTTTTATTAGCTAATTAGTAAGATTTTATTATGTTTTAGTGCATAAATTCTCAAATGTAATTACACTCTTAATTTTAATATAATTACTTTTAATATTTTCAATTGAAAAATTTATATTGAAAAATAAGGTTAATTGAGATGTATATAATCATAATTTAAGTAGAACCGATAAAATAGATATATCATTTGGTCTCAATCTTTTAAAAGACTGAACAAATGATCTTTTCTAAAGATATTGCATAACTCGTTGAACATATGATCTTTTTCAAAGGACTTAAACTGTATATGAATTTATGAAGAACACTATAAATGTTATTTCAAAAATATTTTTCAATGTTAAGTTAGTAAAACATACTTCTTCTTCACATACGACAACAAACATATTTTTCATTTTTCTCCATCCTTTTGGCCTGTTATTGTGAAAGGAACTTGTTAAGATCTTGGACCACTACAAGTGGTAGTAGTCAAGTGATTTTAGTTGCTTAGTTCAGTATAGAAAATGGGTGAAACTTGGTAAGTATTTGTAATATATGTTTTTCATTTAGCAAACTTATCTTAAGGAATGTTTGTTTGGTAATTGTTTGGCTTTTTTACCTATTATTACTTTGGGTTTTCTCTTGAATTTATTGCTTTCTTGATGCTTTGTTTAATGAAATTTATATTGGTTTAGGCAGTTTGTAATGTATATCATTTTTTAACGAAAACTCTCAACTGGTTTTCTTTTTTTCTTAAACTGAATCAATACTCCTTTAAAGCCTTTTGAGCTTGGGTCATATTACCCATCAAATGTTTGCTTCTAAAACTGAGTCCGAAAAACATTTTATCAATTTGGTTATCAATCTCTTGAATTTATTTTATAGTATTTTTTTTAAATTAGAAGTTGCACCAATACGCCAGGATGAGCACCATCATGCCAGTACCAATACGAGCACCAACACCAACACGCTAACGCTAACACTAACACCAACACCAGTAGCAACAAGTTATATAACCTATTATTTTACTAGACAGTCTTAATATATTCAAGTTTTTTTACATATTTTTTTATATTTTGGAACATTTTAATTAGCTAATTATAATAACGTTTTATTATGTTTTAATATATATAAAAACTCTAAAATGTAATTTCATTTTTAATATTAATATAACGATTTTTAATTTTTTTAATTTATATTAAAAAATAAGATTAAATGATATATTTAATAGAAAGATCGATGCAATAAACATATCCTTTGGCCTCAGTTATTAAAAGACCGAGGTCATAGACTTACCTTATGGCCTCGATTTTTGAATAACTAATGTCATAGACATGTATTATAGTCACAGTTATTTAAAAACCGAGGTAATAAGATATGTTTATAGCTTCGATTTTTTAACTGAGGTTATAGGTAATAATATATGATTTTTTTACTTAAGTTTCAGTTTTTGGTTCTTAAAATCGTGATAATAGATCTACGATCATAATTAAAAGACGAAATCATATGTATGTATTAATTGTAGAAGGTTATATGAATATTGAATTAATTGTGATTTGATATTAATTTATATTCTCTTCACTTTTATATCATTGGGTTAACGTAAACATATGATTTATCTGATTTTGAGGTAGCTTAATTGATAAAATTAATTGAAATTAATTGGGATTATTGTTGTTCAATGATAATTTTTCTTAGGGAAGATCGATAATTTGAGTTTCAGAATCTCCTCGTTCAGACAAAGATAAAAATTATCTATATGTCTCGGCTGATATTCAACAAAAATGAAGGTGTGGTCACCACCTCTTTTCTAACAAAAAACGAATATAAACATGTGACTTCATTCTATGCTTTTAATTCATTTAAAAGAAAAAGAGGAACGCTAAAGTGCAAGGGTCTGTTTGTTTTAATTTATTTTCTATTATAATGGTATAAAGTAAAATTGGTTTAAGAAGAAAACGTTTTCAAGAATAAATCTTTTTTAATTATAACAAAAACAAATATAAACATATGACTTCAAGTTATGCTTTTAAGTTATTTAAATGAAAAAGAGGAACGCCAAACTACAAGGGTTTGTTTGTTTTAATTTATTTTCTATTAAAATGGTTTAAAGTAAAATTGGTTTAAGAAGAAAGCGTTTTCAGAATAAATCTTTTTTAATTATAAAAATGTTATATGTGCTTTAATTATGAATACATAATATGCCTTTTGAGTCTCAGAGGACTATGATAAATTTTTCAAATTATTTTTAAAATGCACGCAATTTTATAATTATAAACAATTGTCTAGAATCTCATAAATGAGTATTGCTATAAAATATTAGTGAAAATGTTTACATATTTAGATGTATCTTAAAGATATAAAATAAGATTAATACGATAAAAATATATCATTTGTAAAATTTTAATACCTAAATAAAAATTGGGTAATATAAGTAAGGCAAGAAAAAAAAAACATTTTCACTAGTAAAGTTTTTCTCTTATAACTTCTTTTTTTCTACATGGCCTTGTAACTTGAAAGAATAGACTTCATTAGTCTAACAATCCCTAGTCATCTAATTGTTAATATTTTTAAAAACATAATTGTTATATAGGATTTAGAGTTAAAAATTTAGTATTTAAAATTTAAAATTTAGAATTTCGAGGTTATTATTTAGGGTTTAAAAAAGAACTTAATATTTAAGATTTAAGATTTAAGATTTAAGATTTAATATTTAAAGTTTAATAAACAATAAATTAGAATAATTTTATACAAATAAATACAGGTGAGAGAAAAAGAGAAGAAATAATAAAAAATAAAAAGAAAAATAGATAAAAAGAAGAAAAGATGAAAGAAACTAAAAAATAAAATAAAATGAATAAATTATCATTTTATTATGTCGTATATTATTTTAATCAAATGGGTACCATTTGAAAAATAAGAATATTTTAAGGTATTATTAAAAAAAATTAACAACATATACCAAAATAATAATATGAATACAATAAGATATTTGTATCCAATTTTTCTATAATTATAAACACTTGTCTTGAGTTTTTATGTAGAAGCAAACATAATTTAAAGAAAAAATTTATTTATTATAAATTGTGATATTATCACGTTAATATACCAATTAATTATAATTTTAAAAAGTAAGTCTCAATAATTATCTAACATATCATTTATAACACAATTTATGGAATAAAGAATTGCTTTAATCTAAAACAATATTTTCAAATAAAATTTTATCTATTAAATTTTTTCTTGAGAAAAGTATAGTTAAGATATTTAGATTAGATCCTTTGTGTTATTTAATTTTTTTATATTATAAATTATATTATTTAATTATTTAATTTTAAAAAAATAAATCAATTAATGATAAATTATATTATTTTAATATTTTTTATATTAAAATATTATATTTTCTATAAAGTAATTAAAATACTATTAAAACATGAGTTTTGACAGTAATATAGTAACAATTAATATAAAAGATTCACACAATATTTATTTAAATATTTTATGATTTTAGCATTTTTATTTAAATATTTTTATGATTTTTTTAAATAGAATTATATTTAAATAACTTTTCATTAGAATATTTTGATTTTTGATTTTTAAAATTATTTTTATAATAAATTTAACATTTATTCTTGTTAAAAATTTATTTCTTAATCATGTTTTAATCACTTAATAAAAATAATATTTTAATAATAATTATTAAAATAATATATATAATCTATTTTCTAAAACAATTAAACTAAATAATATTATTTTTAATTAATCAACCACAATCACTTAATATAAATACTTGTTTATAACTTAGAAAGCATACACTTTATTTGTCCTACTCCCCAGTCATCTTTAATTATAGTAATCATATGAACCGCATCATCATTCCAGATCACTACCTAGCCTTCTTTAACAACCCTTACTTCTCTTTCTTACCAAAATAGAAAAACAACCCGTGCTTTTTCTATTTTTACTGTTTTAGGATTAAAGATTCATAAGTAGTTATATGCTACACGTTAATTACAAAATGCAAATTATTGTTTTAACAGGAAATATAAGCAAAAAATCAAACTGTGACATATTAGAAATGTAAACTAAAATAATATATCAATGAAATTTATGAAATAATGTGTTAATATTTAAAATCGATCTCATCTTATCTAAGATGGTAATAAAACAGTATTAATTAAAATATTTTATTTATCCTTAAATAACTTAAATTAGATAAATAAAAATATAAAAAATAATATGTTTAAAATTAGACTCTTTAGCGCTACAATCAAAATAAAATAAGATGATATTTATGTAAAATAACACAATATTATATCATGAGTTTATTAAAGACACTAAATAAGACATGAGATAAAATATAACAGCTCAATTTATATCTATATGTACTGATAGATTCAACATTTCAAGTTAAGAGAGACACCATATAAATAAAAATATATATAGTACTAATTATTCTTCAATTACTATTTACTTCTCATTAAAAATAATGTTATATATATGTTTTTTAATTATAAATATGTTTAAATTATTGAAATTATAGTGAGTTCTTAAATTATAAAAACTTAAAATTTAGGAGACACAATTCCATTTTATGTATATATATTTTTTATTTTTTCTAGACCTCATTTGTATATACCTTGATTTTCTATGTAATGTAAATTCAACATAAGTCTTTATGAATTTCATTATCATTATTTCTTTTTTTTTATTTATTTTCTATTTCTCTATTATATTTTTTTCTCAATATTTTCATTAAATATAATCCCTCATTTCACCTACACATATCCCTTTTTTCTGTGTTTTGAAATAATATGCTACATGTTAGTAGTAAAAATGAAAACAATATTATTTAAAATTTATAAAAATCATGAGTCTTTGTACCTATTAAATTAACCTTTTGAAATTATACTGTCCATAATTTTTATAAACTCTATAAAATTAACATTGTATTAGAGTTTCAATTAGTCCATTGAGCTAAAAACTTGTGGGACTTTCGTTACAATGAATAATTAAATGAGTACCTTTTGGTACTTATTTACGCAACAAAATTGACCCAATATCCAAAAAGCATTGGAAAATTAAAAAAAATTTAAAATTTATAATAATAAAAATGTCATCCCAATAATATTGAGTGAGATCCAATTAAACAGTATTTAATATTGAACGGGTTTAAATGGTTGTAGTTCACTTTGAAATAATTTAATTGAACAATGTTAAAAATAAAATGATGTATTAGACTTTTTTTTATTAGTGAAAATGTACGAGGTGAACATGAAAGAGTGAAAGAGTGTTATTTTTATCGTTATAAGTTTTAAAGTTAATATTTTGTTTATTTTCCCAAAATCATTAGGGACCAGCATAGTACTAATTATTAAAACCTTATCCCAACGTGCATGGCTTTAGCTTTGTCTAGACTCAACTTGCAAGCAAGGTACTTGTTCTATAAGCCTTACAATTTATTCCACATTTTCATCACTATAAATACAAGCAAAATCTGCCAAGTTATACAACATTAATTCATTTCCCTCTCAAAGTTTTGAAAGATGGAAAGCACTATTCAAGCACTATCCAAGCAACTGAGCACCAAGAAAGATCGCAGATCAATGCACTCATCTTCTGATGCGAGTGTATTGGTGAAACAAGTTAGGGATACTCATAATCCTGAATCTCACTTTCTTGATGTTAGGCCTGTTTTCCTTATCTCTGAGTACATACTGCACCAGAGTACTACTCCTCCTGCCATTGATGCTGTCACTAAAGTATGAATTCTCTCTCTCTTTGTGTGAGTGTTTATGTTTGAGTTTGCATGCTAAACTAGCAACCTAGCTGCCTAAAAAATAAGAACTTGAAGATTTGTAATTCACATTTATATATCTTGGTTGCTCATTTGCTTTGATATTGATGCAGGAACAAAATGAACATATATCTACATTGGATGACAGGACTAGATTTGAAGACTTTGATGGAATAATTGAGGATCTACTTTCTCATTTTATAGATAAGATCTCTTGTGAGGTATAATATCTCTAATTGTGAACAAAATTGGTTAACATAACTCCTCATTTATTTTGAGGCTCTATTCTATGCTTTAGCTCATAAATGACACGTCATACTCAATTCAACATTAAGCCATTATATATAAGAGAGCCTAAGTAACGTAGGTACTTATGCATATGCAGATCTTTTGCAAGTGCTCAGGTAATGATTTGCATGGATCTACTATGAGTTTATTCAAGATGCTTTCAAGCTATCCATGGGAAACGAAAGTGGTGTTATGTCTAGCCGCATTTTCTGCCATTTATGGAGAACTTTGGCTTGTAGCTAAGCTTTGCACTACAAATCCATTGGCCAAGTCTGTGGCAATACTGAAGCAAGTATTTTACATCATACAGAATAACAAGGAACTAAGAAATCAACTTGGTGCACTAGAAAAACTCATTGAAGCCATTATTAATATAACTAAGAATATTGTTGAGGTCAGTGAGCTACCGTCGGAGTACCTTTCACTAGATGTATCACCAATTTTGGTTACCAAGAGCTATATTCCCGTTGCAGCCTATTGGACAGTTCGAAGTATCATTGCTTGCGCCTGGCATGTTTCTACTCTTCCAGGAATGAAACAAGAGTAAGCTATCACACACCATGATGTAACTATCCAACTTATTTTTAAACTTTTAAGTAACAGAAACTCTGTCTCATTTCAGGTACATTTCATCAACCACAGAGGTATGGGAATTGTCAAGCTTGACTCATAAGCTACTCAATATATATGAGCATCTTGGAAACGAAACAGAAAATTGCCGCCGATATATTAGTAAGATCTTGAACATTTATCTTTTAGAGTACTAACAATGTGGTATTATACATAGTATATACTAAGATAATAACACCTGCTATAAGTACTGAATAAGACTTACCTGGATCCAGGGGAGAGGAAATATGAAGAAGAGTTTCTTGCACTATTGCATCTTATCACGAGCAACCAAATGGACAACATGAAGATACTAAGGGCACTATTTTGCCCTAGGGATGACCAACATCCATTTGTCATTGGTTCCAATAAGACAAGAGTAATTTTTTTATTGTTGCTAAACTCAACTTTATGCATTTTCTGACTTTATATTCCTACTAAAGTTGAATGATAACAGAGTTTTTCTGGCTAAGACAGATCGATATTGAAGAGCTAAGGACAAAGCATGTCTTATTACTAGTATCTGATCTGAGCCTATTAGACGAAGAGATTGCATTTTTGTCTCAAATGTACACGACGAGGAACCAGTTTCAAAATTGTGAATATGAAGTGGTGTGGGTGCCTATTGTGGATAGCTCAAAAGGTTGGACAGAAGCGCATGAATTTAAATTTTCTAACTTGAAGGCTATGATGCCATGGTACTCGGTGCATGACCCTCGGGTACTTGAACCACATGTCATCAGGCTCATCAAACAAGAATGGAATTTTCAAAAGAGAATGATTTTAGTATCATTGGATCCACTAGGAAAAGTAATCTCCAAAAATGCACTCCATATGGTGTGGATTTGGGGAAATTTGGCTTTCCCTTTCAGTGAGGAAAAAGAAGCATCTTTGTGGAATGCAGAGACTTGGAAACTAGAACTACTTGTTGATGGAAGTGATCCTGACATGCTTAAAAGGGTATCTTCTTCTTTAACAATTTTACTAATCATATGTCAGGGTCATCGTTGTTCATAACTCATACACAGTGTATAATAATGAAAAATCGCGATTTGGGGTCATTTTCACTCAAACACAAATATTTTGGGCCTAAAATCCATCCTTAATGAATCTATTTTTTTATTTTTTATTTGGCTACAATGATGAAATCGTATAACTTGAAACTTCATGATTTAACAGGTTGATGATAGGAGACACATATGCTTGTACGGAGGTGAGGACATGGGATGGATTCGGGATTTCACAAAGAAAGCAAAATATGTTGCAGAATCTCTTGGCATAATGTTAGAACTGGTTTACGTGGGAAAAGGCAATATTAACAAAGAGCGATTGAGGAAAATCACTACAACTATCATGCAAGAAAAGCTTAGTGATGCCTGGATTGATCTATCAAGCTGGTTCTTTTGGTCCAGGCTCGAGAGTATGAGGTGTTCAAAGACTAAGCAGCACAAAACAGTAGACAATGATCATATAATGAGGGAAGTAATGACACTACTTAGTTATGATGGTAGTGATCAAGGATGGGTACTAATATGGAGAGGATTAACTAAGATGGCTAGAGCCAATGGGAAACTTGCTCTTTTGACGTTGAATCAGTTCGAAGTTTGGAGAGCAGCAGCTGAGGCTGATTTCATGAATGCATTCATACAAGAATTGGAAAACCGCCACACTGCAGAACACTGCACTAGTCTAATCCTTCCAGGGATTGACAGAGAGATCCCTGAGAGAGTGACCTGCACAGAGTGTAACCGTCTAATGGAAAAGTTTTACCTCTTTCGCTGCTGCGCTGATTGAGTAGCCATGTTTGAGCTGAATCTATGAGCATGTGTCTCTTGTTGAGAAGGATTTTGTGCTATATTGGTTTAGTTTTTGTGTGATGCTCTTTCATTAGAGCTACGCTTGCTTTGTAACAAATAAAATGATTTGTGTAATTAGGATAAGTTATGTTTGTCTAAAATGTGTTAAAACTCTTAGAGCACCATTTTGGTTGGATCACATTGTATTTGTTTAATTGAGATCATGTACTATTGTTCCATTTATTTAATGTTGATTTTGAAGGCGTTGAATAAGATGTAGCCTAATTTTGAGACACAAAAATATCTATACATATAAGGCTAAGCACACTTCAGAGATTAGTTTACAAAGCTATACTGTGAAAGATAAAATTTAGAAAGAAAGGTAGGAGGAAATCCTGGAGTAACAGAGGCAGAAGGAAAGGAAATGAAAGAAAGTCCATGTTAGAACTGCAAACACCCAAAATGTAACCATATTTGCAAGCTTTTGTTCTTTTCCATTTGAAATATTCTCTTTGTTTAGATCTCCATTTGTATTGGTAGCTGACTTGTCAGGAGAGTTTCCAAACTGCTGAAGGGTCAGGAGGGGATCACCAAGAAATGAATCTTCCCCAAACGTTGCCAATTGCCCAGTTTTAGGAATTACGCCGGAGATGAGGGGATTGTAAGATATGTTAAACTTGCTTAGTCCAGTCAATTTGTTCAAATTGGGAGGAAATGTTCCAGAGAAGTTATTGTAGGACAAGTCAAGACTCTGTAAGCACTTTAGATTCCCAATAGAAGAAGGAATTTCATCAAAGAATTCATTCACTGTGATGTTTAAGACAACAAGTGGCACTTGTTCAATCTGTGGAGGGAGTTTCCCTTGAAACTTATTGCATCCCAAATCCAACAATCCAAAATTCTTCATCTTACCAATGTTTTGAGGAAGCTCTCCTAATAGATCATTCCCACTAACTTGAACATAACCCAAGATTTGTAATGTCCTCGTAGTTGTACTAGAAGCACATACAGGAAAAAGACCAAAGCCCTTCAGTAAGCTGTCCCATATGCTTCTACATCTCTTTCTAGTGAGCATGTTATACACAAAACTGAAAGGAGGAGGGTCTGCAGGAATCCACCTCTTCATTGCTAAGCAGTTTCCTGTGCCAACATTGATTAGATTAATTTCTCTTTTATTAAACTCAAATGTTCCAGTAGCATCCACTCCGATGCTTGTCAACTCAGGAGGGAAGTTACCAGAAAGTTTGTTATTAGCAAGGTTAAGCCATAACAAGCTAGTACAGTTTCCTAATTCGGGTGGAATTCGACCCGTTAGAGAGTTGTTAGCAAGCATCAACCACAAAAGAGATTTCAATTTTCCAAAGTCAGCTGGTATAGACCCTGTTAACTTGTTAAAGGAGAGATAAGTGCTTGAAGTAGCAGCGACTTTCCAAACTCTGCTGGTATTGTTCCACTGAAATGATTGTAGGCAAGGAATAAGAACTCCAAACTTGGCATTTGAGAGATTTCTACAGGCAAAGTCCCTGAAAAATTGTTGTAGCTTAGGTCTAACATTTAAAGGTTTGATAGATTGAAAATTCCAGATGAATATGAAGAAATCAATATTTGAAGAAATAATCAGAAGAAGAAATAAACGTTTTTCTCCGTATATATTTTCTTAATTTGTATCGGATATGTACATTGTTTATATAGACAAATATCAATTACTATTTCAACAACCACCATGATTGAATTACATGGTTTACAGCTGTTTGGTAGGCGCTGTGTATATTGGTAGGCGTTTGGCGTCGGTGCAGTATTTGTTGAAAAGAGTTGCAGTGTTTGTTGAATTCAACACTCCCCCTCAAGTTGGTGCATAAATGTCTTTCATGCCCAACTTGACTGAAACTTCTGTGAATACTCGATATGAGACTGCTTTAGTGAGGATGTCAGCCAATTGATCTTCTGACTTAATTTTTGGCAATTCCAATGAATTTTTTTCTAACTTTTCCTTAATAAAAAATCTGTCAACTTCAACATGTTTTGTACGATCGTGTTGAACTGGATTATGAGCAATATCACATGCTGTTTTATTGTCACAAAATAATTTAATTGATTCTTTAGTAGGATATCCCAAATCTTTTAAGAGAGATTGTAACCACAAGGCCTCACAAAGCCCAAGTGTCATGCCTCTGTATTCAGCCTCTGCGCTTGAACGGGCAACAACACGTTGTTTCTTACTTCTCCATGTTACAAGGTTTCCCCCTATAAAAGTGAAGTAGCCTGATGTAAATCGTCTATCATTTATTGATCCAGCCCAATCAGCATCAGTATATACTTCAATTATAGAAAACTCTGAGTTTTTAGTGAACAATACTCCTTTTCTAAGTGCAGACTTTAAATACCTCAAAATACGAATAACTGTATTCATATGTTGTTCTCTAGGATTATGCATAAATTGGCTGACAATACTTAAAGCATAGGCAAGGTCTGGTCTTGTGTGTGCCAAATACATCAACCTTCCAACAAGCCTTTGGTATCTTTCTTTATTTGTTGGAACTTGATCAACCTTGATACATAACTTTAATCCTTCCTCTACTAGTGTATTAGCTGGTTGACATGCCAACATACCGGTTTCTTTTAATAAATCTAAGGCATACTTTCTTTGAGATAAGAAGATTCCTTCTGTTGATCGAGAAACCTCAATCCCAAGAAAATATTTTAAGGAACCAAGGTCTTTCATTTCAAATTCTTTGGACAAATAAGTTTGTAGATCTTTCCTTTCTTCAAGATCATTTCCTGTTACTATCATATCATCAACATATACAATAAGTGCAGTGATCTTACCATACCCTTTTTTTAGAAATAAAGTATGGTCTGAATTGCTTTGCTTGTAGCCAAATGCCTTCATTGACCTTATGAACCTGTCAAACCATGCTCTTGGGGATTGTTTCAATCCATACAGTGATTTTTTTAATTTGCACACCTTTTCATCATGGATTTTGGATTTCTTGATTCCTGGTGGTAAATCCATGTAGACTTCTTCAATTAAATCTCCATGTAGAAAGACATTTTTTACATCAAACTGATATAATGGCCAATCTAAATTTGCAGCTAGAGATACCAAGACCCGAACAGTGTTAATTTTGGCTACAGGTGCAAATGTTTATGTATAGTCGATCCCATATGTTTGAGTGTATCCTTTTGCCACCAATCTTGCTTTATAGCATTCAATCATACCATCTGCTTGATACTTTACTGAAAAAATCCATCGACATCAAACAATTTTCTTTGTTGGTGGACGATTGAAAAGTTCCCAAGTTCTATTTATTTCTAAGGATCTTAGTTCTTCATTCATAGCATCTTTCCATTTTTGGTCAGCTAAAGCTTCTTGCACACTGTTAGGAATAGATACAGCAGATAATTGATTCACAAATGATACGTTTGATTTTGACAAACGATGTTTAGACATATAGTTACTCATGGGATATTTGACTTTACTAGAAATCTCAGGTTCATACATGGCTTTAGGAATACCTCTGTTAGGACGTGATGGAAGTATTTTTCTAGCTAGTTCAATAGTTGGAACATCCTCTGCAAACGATTGGTTAGGTATATCAGCAGCTTGTGGAGAAGGAAACTCGTACTCACTTAGTGGTAGTAAGGAACTTGCTTGATGATCTTGAAGTTGATGAGGACTTGATTCTATTTCCCTTGAGTCTTTTCTATATTGAGAGTTATTACCATCTGAATTCAAATTATTTGTATTTTCCTCACATATAATGTCTTTCTTCATAAGGAAATAATTTATATGTAAGGGTCTGAATTTCAGCATGGTTGTACTCCCCATAAAATTCAGGTGTAGAAGAGAAATACATTGTATCTTCATGAAAAATAACATCCATGGTAGTAATCATTTTTTTTTGTAGAAGGATGATAACAACGATACCCTTTTTGTTGCATGATATATCCCATAAAAACACAACGTATTGCTCGTGGATCCAACTTGCTACGTTGTTGTTTATGTAGGTGTACAAATGCCACACATCCAAAGACATGAGGAGGTAAATTGGGAATACTTGGTGCAACAATTGCTTCAATGATGGCTTATAGTGGTGTTTGGAAGTTAATGAGACTGAAAGGTACACGATTGATCAAATATGCAACAGAAGTAATTGCTTCTCCCCAATAAGATAATGACATATTAGCTTCGATCAATGAGGCACAGACAACTTCCAACAAGTGTCGATTTTTTCTTTCTGCAACTCCATTTTGTTGAGGTGTATCAACACAAGTAGTTTGATGAATAATCCCTTCTAATTTAAGATATTCTTGAAACTCAGAACTTTTATATTCTCCTCCATTGTCACTTCTTAGAACTTGAATCTGTGTTTTATATTGAGTACGAACCATTTTATGAAACTTTCTAAATAATACATTTACCTCACTTTTAGATTTCATTAAACAGACCCAAATCATTCTACTAAAATCATCAATAAATGTAACAAACCAACGTAATCCTCCCAAAGTAGAGACTTTGGAAGGACCCCATATATCAGAATGTATAACCATAAATGGAAATGGACTTTTATTTAAGGTTATAAGAAATGAGGAACGATGACTTTTTGCTAGTTCACAGACATCACACTTTAAAGTAGAAAGATCTAAGCTCAAAAATAAACTTGGAAATAATTTCTTTAAATATCCAAAAGAAGCATGACCCAATCTCCTATGCCATAGCCATATATTTGATTCATCCTTGTTAGATCCAGTTGCTACCAATGCATGATTTGTTGAATCCAAGTCCAAATAATACAGGTTTCCTTGCCTAACACCACGACCAATCGTTTGCTTTGTTTGAATGTCCTTGAACACACAAAAGTCAGGCCAAAAAATAACAAAACAAGATAAAGCAGTGGTTATTTGAGAAATAGATATAAGATTATACTCTAAAGAGGGAACAACTAGTACTGAGTTTAAATTCAAAGTACTAGTGAGAGACAAAGATCTTTCCCCAATGACTGGGGTTGTGTTACCATTGGCAGTGCAAACAGTTTTGTGTGAGGATGGTTTTGAGATTTGTCTAGAATCGAATGTCATATGATCAGTTGCACCTGAATCAATTATTCATGTATTATTAAAAACAGGAGAAAAAACTTTAAGCATCTTACCAACATTTGCTGAGGAGTTTGCAACATGATCCTTTGTTGTTTCAGCAATGGTGGTAGTAGACATCTGTCGTGGATTTTTCTTCCGAGAGTCATGGTTGTGATCCCACCAGTTAGGATATCCCACAAGTTCAAAACATCGTTCTTTTGTATGACCCTTTTGATGACAATGGATACATTTAAATAATGATTTATCAGTCACCCTTTGTTCTTGCTGATTGGAAAAAGAACGATTTTTAGATATCATGTCGGAAGCGTCAACATCTCCAGATTTTTCCTTCAATGAGATTCGACGTACTACCTCCTATCGAATCAAGGAATAAAAACCTTCTAAATCTGGGATAGTTTCTTTTCGCAAAATTTCTCCACGAACCTGCTCAAAATCATCATCTAATCCAGCAAGGAAAATATGTATCCGTAGTCTTTCAATAGACTCTTAATATGATATTAGATCATGGGGGTCTTTCATGACCACCTTATCACGATGGTCTAGCTCTTGAAAAATTTCAATCAACTCTCCATAATACTCTGAAAGTGATTTTCCATTTTGTCTGGAAGTAAAGGCTTTTTGGTTTAATACAAATACCTGTAATTCGTCACTTCCATCATAGAATGCTTTTGCCAAAGCACCCCAAATTTCAAGAGCAGTAGGTATGCGTAAATATCGCTTCATGATTTCTGGACTCATTGACATAAGGATCCATCTCTTCACTTTTTGATTTTCTACATACCACTTGTTATAATTGTTTGATGTTTTTTTTGGTTGCAAATTTTTGTCATGAATATAAGAGAGTTTTTCTCTCTCTACAATATACATTTCTATTATTTGAGACCAAACATCATAATTAGTCTTAGTAAGAACAATTCCAGCATTAAACATACCTTCAGACTGAACAGATTGTACAACAATTGAAGTTGATTGCTCCATAGGTAATGAAATTATACCCTCTGTCATGATATTATGGTAAACAAACTAGAAAATGGTGTAATAATTTTAGAACTGATTTTTTTTAAATGCACTAAACTGGATAAAAAAAACCACAAAATTGGGTAAAAATTGGTTTAAAAACAGGACCAAACTGGTTTTAGAAATCCAAAACCGAAAAAAACAAGTTCAGACCTTTAAAATGGACCGAACTGGCTCAAAATGGAAAAATTGTGAAAAACCGGGTTTAGACTGAACCGTTGGTTGAACCAATCTGAGCCGAACAGAGGTGCGGGCCAGCTACGCCTTCGAGCCGAGCTGCGCCTAGCCGCGTAGAAACAGCTGAGCCGAGCCGCAATGAATGACACGTTATCGTCTTCAACCTCCAGATGGCGCGTGACAGCGCGTGGAGCGCGTGAAAAATGTTTCCTTCACTTCAAGCGGCACGTGGGGGCGCGTGTTGAACTTTTCTTCTACTCTATTTTTACCAAAATGTTCATAATTGTGTTTAGAATAATCTGGTAAAATTAGGTAGGATAAATACCGCTTCAAAAATGATGTTTGTTATTAATATTTGTAAGGGTGTTTGAATGAGATTTTTTTTCACGAGAAGAAATATTTTAAGAGAAAGAAATCTCTGTTTTAGAGAACAAGAGTTTCAAATTTGTATAAAGCAATAACTTGGCTCTGATACCATAAAAAAATCAATATTTGAAGAAATAATCAGAAGAAGAAATAAACGTTTTTCTCCGTATATATTTTCCTGTTTGGTAGGCACCGTGTATATTGGTAGACGTTTGACGTCGATACAGTATTTGTTGAAAAGAGTTACAATATTTGTTGAATTCAACAGAATATATTCCACCAGTGTACAAATTTGAATGTAATACCAAAAACTTCACCTTCTTGAATTTCCCAAAAATGTTTGCACCTCCCCACCAAATTTATTCCAGCTCAAATCCAAAAAAAATAGTTTGCTCAAACCCAAAAGAGATTCAGGTATTTGTCTAGAAAACTTGTTCCTACCCAAAAACAAAACTTTCAAACTCGAAATGTTTCCGATTTCAGATGGGATTTGTCCCAAGAAATTGTTTCCAAATAAGTTCAAAAGCATCAATTTTTTGCAGTACGATATCTCTCTTGTAACTTCACCAAAAAAGGCATTTTCAGATAAATCTAAAACTTGCAAGCTACAATTCTGCTGAAAAATAGACCTTGAAAGAATACCACTAAAATAGTTCTCTCAAGAACCTATAATTGAATCAACCCAGATAAGTTGAACTCACCTTGAAGGATATTACGAGAGAGATTGAAGTGTTTAAGGCTTCGACATCGTTTTATGTCCTGTGGAATTGGTCCATTAAGAACGTTGTTAGAGAGGTCAAGGTGTGAAAGTGAAGTAAAGGCTGAGAAATTTGTGAAAATCTCACCGGAGATGTTATTATCAGAAAGAATTATAGCACTGACTCTATTTTTACTGCAAGAAATTCCAGACCACTCACAGGGGTTGCTACCCTTTTGGTTCCAATCTAAGTAAACTCTTCCTTGGTTAATGGGATTGTGAAGATACAAAAAACTCTTTAAAATTGAGAAGAACTTCTCTGTCTGTTTCTAAAGAATCTCCAGCTACAATAGTACCTGTGACTCAGACATAACAAATAACTAAATAATCAGGAAAAATAAAAAAAAAGGGTAAATAGAAAGAGGGTTTCATTTGTACCTGTAATTAGTATTATGAATAAGGAGGAAAAGAAGATATGCCATATAATGCTTTGACTGCTTTCCATGTTATAGTTTCTTCTTCTTTGTACCGGCTGTGGTGGTGGTGGTGGTGAATGGTGATGAAGCTAAAGCAGAACAGAGCTTACACACTATTAACACGCCATTTGCACTTTCACTAATTAATATTTTGTCAAAATGAATATGTGGTGAATCAAAGTGTTTATCCTAAATTTTAGTTGTAAAATTCATCAAACTGTTTTTTTATTCATTTGATCACCTCTTTTGTTTTTGTTTCTTCTGTTCTTCTTTTATTTCTCTTTATTTTTTTATTTTGAATATTAATAGTAGTTGTGATAAAAATTTATTTATTCTATATTTTTGAAATAAATTTATCTTAATATTTAACATTATAAACAGCAACAAATGTGAATCGTGCTAAATAGTAAATACATGTAAATGGAAGGGAAAAAATTGAGAGAATTGTTTGACAAAAAAAAAATGAAAATAAGTTTCTTATTATATAAAAAATGTTATGTATCTTAAATTTTAAATATAAGATAAGTAACATAATTAATAAATATATGTTCATTCCTGATCGATCGATGTCAATGCGAATGCCGATTTTTGACGAAGGCCTACCAACTTGTCGATCATTATTCATTTGATTCATTTTGCCTTGCTTCTCTGATCAAATCATATTTTGCACGACGGCTCTGCAACCATCTAGTGTAAGAAAAATTAAATATTGAGAAATATTTGAAGTGGAAATAATTAAATTACCTTCGATCATAATTTCCTATTTTTGAAAATAAACTCTCAATATATACTAGAAAATAATATCAAATAAAAGTATTTTATTCTATCTTTTATATATATATATATATATCCAATTTTCTTCCCTAAATAAGATTTTATCTCAATTTAATTAGAAGATTTTATTTTTTAATATATATTTAATTATCTTCTTTAAAATACTTAAATAATTAAATAATTATAAGCCATATTATAAATTTTATTTAAATATTCTTTGCTTAATTCTAAATCACTTAAATTTGTTTTTGGTTTTGGTATTATTTGGATGTATGCTACTTTATCTTATTACTTTCTTTCTTTGTTTTTTTTACTGTTAGCATTACAATATAATGTAATTATATCAAAATTAACTAGTAATAAATTTCAATTATTTTGATAGAATTTATCGATATTTGAATCGTGATTGTTATATTTTCTGTACAAACATTTTTTTTTCATGTATTACAGTATATATATATATATATAATTGTTGGAGATTGTTGTTATAAAGCTCATTAATTTAAGGAGCAAATTAAGGAGCAAAACATGGAGCAAAACATGGAGTAAAATATAGAGCAAAACATGGAACAAAACATGGAGTAAAACATGGAGCAAAACAAGGAGTAAAACATAGAGCTTAATTCAAGGAGCAATTCAAGGAACCATTAATTTAAGGAGTAATTCAAGGAGTGAATTTTCCTATAAATAGATGTGTAATTGTAATGAATTAATCATCCAAAGTGTTCATTCCAATTGAGAGAAAAACTTAGAGAGAAAAGCTTTTGTGAGAGAAAATTGAGAGTAATTTTCTTGGGTGTAATTGGGTTGTGGGTTTTGAGTGTTGTAAACACCTTGTGTAATTTCTCCTCTTTCGGTAAAAAGATCATGCTTGGTCCGGAGACGTAAGCAAGATTGGCCGAACTCCGTTATCAAATTTGTGTGTTATTTTTCTATTCTTGCTTTCTCATAAGTTTGGCTTATCGGGAATTTGTGTTATTTTCCAACAACTGGTATCAGAGCTTTTGGTGGTGATTTCTGTCAATTTCTTGCAAGGTTACTATTCACGTGAATAGTGAATTACGTGAATAGTGAAATTTTGTTGACGATATTTGTTCGTTGACGGAGGTGTTCTAATACACGGTAGTTTGCAGAAATAGTCAAAAACGATCTGGAGAAAGTCAGATTTGAGTGGGAGCAATGGCCGCAGATGAAGGAAGGGTGAAACTCGAGAAATTCGATGGCACAGATTTCGGGTTTTGGAAAATGCAGATAGAGGATTATCTGTATCAAAGAAATCTATATCAACCTCTCTCAGGGAAGAAGCCAGAGGCTATAAAGGAAGAATATTGGAATCTTCTAGACAGACAAGCCCTCGGAGTTATTCGATTGACGTTATCCCGTAATGTTGCTTTCAACATAGCAAAGGAGAAGACCACAGCGGGTCTTATGGAAGCTCTCTCCAATATGTATGAGAAGCCATCAGCCTCAAACAAAGTGCACTTGATGAGGCGCTTGTTCAATTTGCGGATGACGGAAGGCGCATCGGTAGCTCAACATCTCGATGAACTCAACACAGTCACAACCCGGTTGAGTTCGGGAAATTGAATTCGATGAAGAAGTACGAGCATTGATACTTTTGTCTTCTACCGAGAAAGCCGGAATGCTACTGTCACATGGCCGTGAGTAGCTCATCGGGAGAAGCAATAAGTTGAAATTTGACGATGTTCGTGATTTGGTTCTCAGTGAAGAGATCCGACGTAGAGAGACAGGTGAATCGTCAACCTCTTCAGTTTTGCATACAGAGTCAAGAGGAAGAAATTCAACCAAAGGGAATGGACGTGGTAGAACAGACTACCGTGGTAGATCAAAGGACAGGAGGTCCAAATCTAGGAATCCTAATAATTCTATAGCTCAAGACTATCGAGTGTTGGAATTGTGGAAAAACCGGGCACTACAAAAATCAGTGCAAGAGTGCACCGAAGGACAAACAAGTGAAGGCAGAGGCAAATGTTACTTCCACCTCAGGAGAAGATGATGCATTGATATGCTCTTTGGAGAGCAAGGAAGAATCTTGGGTGTTAGACTCTGGAGCATCGTTCCATGCTACTTCACAAAAAGAATTCTTAGAGAAATATGTCCCTGGAAATCTTGGAAAGGTATATCTTGGTGATGATCAACCATGTGCTATTATTGGCAAAGGTGTAGTGAAACGGGTCTGTTTGGGAGCTGAAGGATGTCAGGCATATTCCTGACCTCAGAAGGAACTTAATCTCAGTGGGGCAGTTGGCCAGTGAAGGCTACACTACGATCTTCCATGATGATGATTGGAAGATTTCAAAGGGTGCAATGACAGTTGCTCGAGGCAAGAAAAGTGGCACTCTTTACATGACAGCAGAAGCACGTTGTTCAATCACAATTGCAGCAGGCAATGAAACACCAAACCTATGGCACTAGAGATTAGGCCACATGAGTGAGAAGGGAATGAAGATTATGCATTCAAAAGGAAAACTTCCGTGTCTGATCTGTAGAGATGGACATGTGCGAAGATTGCATACTAGGAAAGCAAAAGAGAGTCAGCTTTCAAACAAGTGGCAGACCCCCAAAGAAGGAAAGGCTAGAGCTTATTCACTCTGATGTTTGGGGACCAACAACCGTCTCATCCATTGGTGGGAAACAATACTTCGTGACTTTCATCGATGATCACTCTCGGAAGGTATGGGTTTACTTTCTAAAGCATAAGTCTGAAGTATTTGAGGCTTTCAGAAGATGGAAAGCTATGGTGGAAAATGAGACGGGTTTGAAGATCAAAAAGCTCAGATCCGATAATGGTGGTGAATATGAAGACATCAGATTCGAAAATTTCGGCTATGAGCACGGGATCAGAATGGAAAGAAGCGTACCGTGCACGCCTCAACACAATGGTGTAGCTGAGCGTATTTAACCGAACGTTGACAGAAAAGAGCGAAAGCATTCAGATACAGTCGGGTCTCACGGTTACGGGGCGGAAGCGTCCAACACGGCAGCTTACTTGATCAACCGAGGCCCATCTGTTCCATTGGAGCATAGAATACCAGAGGAGGTATGGAGCGAAAAAGAGGTGAAACTATCACATCTAAAAGTTTTTGGCTGTGCAGCATTTGTGCATATCAGTGATCAAGGCAGGAATAAGCTTGATCCCAAATCCAAGAAATGCACATTCATCGGCTATGGTGAGGATGAGTTTGGCTACCGCATTTGGGATGACGAAAAGAAGAAAGTTATCCGAAGCAGAGATGTGATTTTCAACGAAAGGGTGATGTATAAAGATATGCATAAAACAAATGCCAATGACTCAGAACAGAATGAGTCAGTATTTGCAGATGCAAATGATGTCCCAGATAGTTCCATAACAGAACCAATTGTAACAAGTCCTCAACGAGAGGAACTTGTTGGACAGAGCAGTACACAGCATTTTGACACATCACAACCTCTTACTCCAGCTCCTGTATTGAGAAGGTCTTCTCGACCTCATGTGCCCAATAAAGAGATACATGAACTATATGTTGCTAATCGATGGAGGAGCCCGAATGCTATGATGAAGCTTGTCGACTCAAGATTCCAAGAAGGGGAGTTCTGCTATGAAAGAAGAAATGAAATCTCTCATCTCCAACCTGTATACATGGAACTAATGAGTTACCTATGGGAAAGAAGCGCACTTCACAACAAATGGGTGTACCGGGTGAAAGAAGAACATGATGGTTCCAAGAGATACAAAGCACGCCTAGTTGTTAAAGTGGTTTCAAATGTATGAAGGAGTTGACTACATCGACATTTTCGCTCTAGTTGTGAAGCTCAATACTATCGATCGGTGTTGAGTATCAGAGCTTATCAAGATCTTCATCTAGAACAATTGGATGCGAAGACCGCATTCCTTCATGGAGATTTAGATGAAGAGATATACATGTACCGTAAGGTTTCTCGAGAAAGAGGGAAGAAAGAATATGGTGCAGACTTAAGAAGAGTTTGTATGGCCTAAAACAAGCCCCGAGACAATGGTACGAGAGAAAGTTTGACAGCCTTTACGCAGGAAGGTTTCCAAGTGCAATGCACCAATTATTGTTGCTACTTCAAGAGATATAGGTCCGGCTTATATCATTTTACTACTTTACGTTGATGATACGTTAGTAGCAGGTTCAGATATGGATGATATTAAAAGGTTCAAAGAATTGTCAAAGCCGAGTTTGACATGAAAGATTTGGGTCAAAGAAAGAAGATTCTTGGAATACAAATCACAAGAAATAAGAAGAAAAGATCCTTGCAAAGCTATCTCAAAGGCAGTACATCAATCGTGTTTGCAGAGATTCAACATGGGCGATGCCAAGCCAATTAGCAGACCCTTGGCCAATCATTTTTGCCTATCTAAGGATCAGTCACCTCAGACAGAGGAACAGAGAGAATTCATGGCTAAGGTTCCTGATGCCTCAGCCATTGGAAGTTTGGTGAACGCAATGGTCTCATGACGAGACTGACATTGGCACGTGGGAATTGTTTGTTAGCATTTATGTCAAATCCAGAAAACTCATTGGGAAGCAATATGGATTTTGAGGTATCACAGGCACCTGCAGAAAAGTGCTTGTACTTTTAGTAAAGGAGAATTAAAAGTACAAGTGGTACGTGAGATCCAGACTTTGGAGGTGAAGTTGATCAGAAGAAGCACCACCTGTGAGTTATATATTCTTGTTGGAACTACAGGTAGTTGGATGTCACAAATACAGAAAATTGTCACTCTATCCACTACTGGTGAGTAATGTAAAGCAAGAATCAAGCTAGTAAAGAGATGATATGGCTTCAAGGTTTGTTAAGCGAACCGATTCAAACAGAGAAGAATGTTCTCGCATAAGGATACTAAAAGTGCAATACACTTGGCAAAGAATTCAAAGATTCATTCTAGAACCAAGCATATTGGACGTTATCACTTCATCGATCTCTATTGGAAGATGATGTTATCACCGGAAAAGATTCGGAAGCAAAATCCGCAGATATGTTAACAAAGGTGGTGATCTTCGACAAACTCAAGTTGTGCTCAACTCGGTTGGTCTATTGTAGTAACAAAGACTAGAAAATCTGCTGCATTGATCGAGGTGTGAAGACAGATTAAAATCAGTCTTCAAGTGGGAGAATGTTGGAGATTGTTGTTATAAAGTTCCTTAATTTAAGGAGCAAATTAAGGAGCAAAACATGGAGCAAAATATGGAGCAAAACATGGAGTAAAATATGGAGCAAAACATGGAACAAAACATGGAGTAAAACATGGAGCAAAACAAGGAGTAAAACATAGAGCTTAATTCAAGGAGCAATTCAAGGAACCATTAATTTAAGGAGTAATTCAAGGAGTGAATTTTCCTATAAATAGATGTGTAATTGTAATGAATTAATCATCCAAAGTGTTCATTCCAATTGAGAGAAAAACTTAGAGAGAAAAGCTTTTGTGAGAGAAAATTGAGAGTAATTTTCTTGGGTGTAATTGAGTTGTGGGTTTTGAGTGTTGTAAACACCTTGTGTAATTTCTTCTCTTTCAGTAAAAAGATCTGCAGCAGGTCCGGAGACGTAAGCAAGATTGGCCGAACTCCGTTATCAAATTTGTGTGTTATTTTTCTATTCTTGCTTTCTCATAAGTTTAACTTATCGGAAATTTGTGTTATTTCCCAACAATAATATCTCTTATGTGAGTATTTTATGTAAAATATAATAACTTTGTACTTTTAATAAACTATTTGCGTCTAACTTTATTACCCCGTCGATGTCTTAAACATAAAATAAGCTTAATTATATCAGTGTTTATGTGCTCCATAGTCATGGGATCTTGTTGTAGGTCTCGTTATTGTTATTATTAGTTATTTAAATGACATATATTTCATAAATAAAAATACTTAAAAATATATTTGGTCTAAACAAAATAAGATTTATGATCCTACCTTCTTTATTTTATATGTAATTCATTATCTTATTTTAATTAATTCTAAAAAATCAATTACATATTTTAAGTATATCATTAAAAAACTTAATATAATCATTTAAATGGTAAACTTTAAGAAATTATTTGAAACTCATTGGAACAATTTAGCATGACGGGGCTACTTTTTAATGTACTTTAATGAGGCATATATATCTAAAACTATTCTTTATCAATCAAAAACTTTATGTTGATAAATCATGATTACTTTCATATAACTTTATTACTCACTTTAATGAATCCAAAATCTCTATGGATACGAAACGAATATGTTTGTAAAATCTAAAAATTAATGAGAATCTTATTTAATGTTAAATATATCGTTAAGACTTTATATATAATTGAATGTTAGTAAAAATTGGCTCTTTCAATCATGGACAGAGATATTGATATCCACGAAAATATCTAGACTTTAAAACAAATATGCCTGATAGTTCAAATCATGGAGCGTTTGAAATATTAATATTAATAATTTTATTTTATAGTTATTAATATATATATATATATATATATATATTGTTTGATCTCTTTCATATAAAATAAATTTTAAATTATTCTATTTTTTATAATATTAAAGATATTCATTCAAAATTCGTGTTGTTATATTACAAATTGTATATTTAAATCACCACAATTATTATTAATAATAATACTCATAATTAAATCCTATATAATTAGATTTTTGTCAAAAAAAAAATATTTTAATTACACAAAAAATTTATATGTCATATGGGTTGTTGCAAATTATTTTTTTATTTATGTTTTAACTCATATTTATCCATATTATCGAAGTTTTTGACTATATTTTAGAACATAACAAAGTAAAAGAAATACAAAAATTGATATTTTGATATTTTTATCAAGATTTTAGATATTTTGAATGAAATTGATTTCTATTATATACAGATATTCATAATACAACTTTACCAAAATTTTGAGCAATATATAAGGATATATCGTGACTTTTCATAGTTGTTTTCAATAGTAATAAGACTCTAAAATAATCTAAGATGTTAAGCCACTCTTATATTAGAATAGTGTACTTCATTAAGTTACATTTAAACTAATCTTATCAACAAATTCTTTTGTTTATAGTCACTTAATTATCAGTGTTGCCAAAATGAATGCGTATTGATATATGCATGCAATACTCATAATCAAGTACGCTACTCACCGTGAAAGCAAATAGAGACAAAGATCATCATATATAAAATTTTACGCTCCAATACAAAAGTAGTTATTTACATGTGTAATATGAAGCTAATTAAATTATATATATATATATATATATATGAAAAACTTATATAATAAAAAATGGTATCAGTTATTTTTCAACTATTACTTATTTTTTAAATTGAAAATGATGTTATGTTTACGTATTTTATTTTAGTAATCTTAGAAACTCAAGTCTAGTTCTGAACCTTAAAATCAGTTTGTGAGTTAGAAGGTCGTCCAGACTTATAAACAGTACTGTTACCTAACTCTTGACCGAAGTGGGACTTAACATCCCCTCTCTACATCGGCTGGGGTGAGTCCAGATTTACGACACTGGAGAGTCAATGGAGGGTAAAGAAGCCAAGAGTCTAGCTCTGATACCATCTTAGAAACTCAAGCCTAACTCTGAACCCAAAAACTAACTTGTGAGTTAGAGGGTTGCCCAAACTTATAAGCAGTATTGCTACCTAACTCTTGGGCGATATGGGACTTAGCAAGTAAAAACATTATTCAAATTATTTAATTTTTTTTAGATATTTAGCATTAAAAGCTTAAAAACTAAAATTCAATTGAGACACGGTTTTATTTTATATATGTAATTTTTTTATATTTTTATAAATATTACAATTAAAAATTTGTTTGTCGAAAATTGAATTGGGACACGTGACACTCCTCACCTCTAAATATATCGTTCTTTGAAATCAACATACACTACTACAAAAAGTACATATGGTCTTGGTTTTTAATCGTAACCATAGGTCTATGGCCACGATTATAAGAACCGAGGCCTAAGTGAAAGAGACTATAGGTAACGACCTATGACCTCGGTTTTCTAATAACCGAGACCATAGAGGTACCTATGACCTCGGTTTTCTAATAACCGAGGTCACAGGGTATACATAAATTAAAAAAAATAATTATTAATTATAATATTAAAAATTAAATCAATATAAATTACTATAAATTTATTAAAAACAATACTAAAAATCATATTATATTAAAATTAAAAGTATAATTACATTTGAGAGTTTATTATACACTAAAATTTAATAAACACATTGTACAATAGAAATAACTTGAGTATAGTATTTATTTTTATCTATTTTGAGACTCAAAACACAGTGCATTTGTTGTTTGGTACGCTGGTGCGTGATGCATTAGTGCCCTGGTGTGTGGTGCACCTGTTACGCTGGTGCACCTGCTATGCTAGTGCACCTACTACGGGGGTGCGCCTATTGCGTAGGTGCGCTTGCTGCCTTGGATTAGAAAGAAATCTATTTGGACCTAGTACATCTCCCTGTACAAAATTGAGCCCTGGCCTTGTAGCACTGTGACTGAACCTCTGAAGTGGTCAACTGTACTAAGACTTCCACCAGTCATTTTTAAAAGCATTGTCAAGTGTACTTCAATTGGGGAAAACCTACCAGCCAATCCCTTGAAGGCGTATAAAGAAGATCCCTATAAGAATATCTATATCAATCAAAGCATTCATTTTGAATGTTAAACCATAAACGTGAAGTTATAATAGAACATCAATTGTTGATGGAACACTACAACTAATATCCTGTCAAACTTATACTTGCAGTGATAACAACTATAAAAGGAGACGTGCATGTATATGCAAAATTAGCTTGAAAGGAGAATATAATTCAAAGGGAAATTGGATCACAACAACAAATAATCTCATTTGTACCCCCTGAAATACATATATATTTTCTACACAAACCAAAAAAATTATGAAATAAGATACCATACTTGGGATATGAACCAAATTCAAGAATAAGAGTTGAATACAGAACTACAACAACCAACTTGCAGGTCATATCAGGAATATTTCATTTTATTATAAAAACTTTTATTTCCATATTATATTTTATTAAATTTACAAACTTTAACAAACGAGATTTTAACAGTGATCTTCAAACATCTTTCTAAAATTTCATCATGATTAAATAACAAGAGGTAATGAAAACCAAGAGGATTTTAGTAAACAATCATCAAAGGTGGCGCACTAAAGGTGTAAATGTTTGATGAAATTTGTGATAAAAAATAGCCTTATCATAACGAGAGAGCTAAAGGGTATTTACCCTACTACTGAAGCCAAAGAACATCATAAACAACCTTCAGTAGTAACACACGTTTAACCAACACAACTGTACAAGAATTATGACATTTGCATCTAAAGTTAATAAAATAAAATTAAAGCATGAGCATTAACTTACCCCTATCAATATATGGCCAGAGAATACATCAATTGCTGGCAAAATGCCACTACAATAGTATAAACAAAAAAAATTATAATCAACAATGAACTTTTATTTTTTTATCGTAACAGAAGAATTTATATGAGAACTCAAATAGTAAAATGAATTTACTTCTCTCAGGATTAAACAACTGAGGATTAAACTATAGGATTTCATAAATTCAAACTAGTTATCACCCATTGGAGCATAATTAAGATAGGTAAAAATAGGGCCAAATACTTTCTTCAATTGTTCACCAGCTCTAAACTTTGGATCTAGATCTTGTCCAGCATAATGAGAGCTAAGAAAAATCTATCAAACAAACAAGAGCCAACATGACTAGATATTATAGCTTTAATGTAAACTAAAACAAAGAGTAATGATATGATACCCCAAAAATTAAAACATGGGTTCCATTACTCAGATTAAAGCATCCCAAAAATTATAAACAAGAATTTTCAGTAATGGGTTCATCGCTGAGACAAAACAACAAATAAGAAATAATGACATAATGGCACACAAAGAACAGATGTTGCAGCAGGAGGGAAAATAAGATGCAAACCATCCATGGGATGATTACCTAATAAACAAAATTTGAATAAATCTACCTCAGTTAAAGTGAATTCGAAGAGTAGACCAATCGTGCGATGAGGAATACATCTCCAGCACGTGAGGGGGAAAAGGAAACAAAGGAACGAGAACAGATAAATGATGATAGCTAGACGAGACGAGACAAGACGAGACGTAGAACGACAACTAAAGAGGGTCAATTGATCATCTCTAAAAATAATGTATATATATATGCTATGTACGAATACCCTAGGATATATTAGGGCCAAGAAAGGAAAAAAAAAGGAAAACATAAAAAAATTGATAATTTTTTTGTGTTAATTTGGTGTAAAAAGGTAGAAAAAAAGAGAATAATATAAAAAAAAATTTATAAAGTTGTTTGGTGTAAAAGAGAATTAATAGGGTATGTCTATGGCCTCGATTTTTAAATAACCGAGGTCATAAGGTATGTCTATGACCTTGGTTTTTAAATAATCGAGACTAAAACCCTATGACCTCTGTTTTTAAAAAAACCGAGACTAAATATCCAAAACTATATGTATGTATTGTAGTAATGATGACTTATTTCCTAACTATTACACTACATGACTGTCTCTCCATATAGAGTAAACATACATGTTATCCCAAAATTTTAATTAACCAAAAACTTCGTACAAATCATTGAGATACATATTTAATAAGAATGCTTAATTCATATTAATTTTGTAATCACACTCAACATGTTTGAACAAATTTGTCAAAAACATGGCTTATTTCCTAACTATTACACTACATGAGTGTGTCTCCATATAGAGTAAACATGCATGTTATTCCAAAATTTTAATTAACCAAAAACTTCATACAAATAATTGAGATACATATTCAATCACAATGCTTAATTCATACTAATTTTGTAATTACACCCAATATGCTTGAACAAATTTACCAAAATTATAATTGAATAATAATATGGTAACTAAAGTCGAAAAATCCACAAATTTATATCAAGATACGTATACATGATCAAAATAGGTAAATATGGAAAACTTTGAATATATACGTATTGGCAATTTAATACATTTGACATGCTCAAGTAGTTTAGAATAACAAAGTTGAACAATTAGCACATCAATTTTAATAAAAGTCAAAACAAAACAAAATTGAGCTTTTGTCAAAAGTAGTATACTTATATAAAATTCAAAAGATCGATAATAGTCATATATTAATTTGATATGCATGAAAACATCTTTATATTAGAGCCCAAGATCAAAACTTTAACCTGATAAAATAATTTGAACTTTAACATTCATGGAATCAATACATCTACTATAAGAATAGATCACATGGGTTGAGATCAATACATCTTATTTAAATATAGATTTTTATCAAATCATTTAAACTTATTTTGGTATTATTTGAATGTGAATCACTTTATCTTATTTATTTATTTCTTACGATTAACATGCAGATCTTCGCGAAAACCCTAATAGGCAAGATCATAACCTTGGAGGTTCAATCCTCTAAGACTACACGACAATGCTTTGGCCAAGATTCAAGATAAGGAGGGAATCTCACCGGACCAACATATGTTAATCTTCGCCGGCAAACAATATTTGGAAGATGGCCAAATCTTAACCGATTATGACATCCAGAAAAATCGACACTTCACCTTGTGCTTCGTTTCAAAGGAGGTGCCAAGAAGAGAAATAACCAAATCCAAAAAGATCAAGCACAATAAGGAGAAGGTAAACCTCCTTGTGCTCTAGCTTTACAAGGTTAACGACTTTGATAAATTCTAGAGGATCAGGAAGGAGTGCCCTAATGCCAAGTGTGCTGGGACTTTCATGGCCAACTTACTATTCCCGTAAGTGTAGCTCCTTAAAAAAATAGTTTATGATGTTTTCTTTCTTTAAATTACATCCAATGCATTATGGGTTTTGTTTTAATAGGATGTGACTTTGAAAAAACGATTTAGAAATGGAAAAGACAAGGATATGATTTGTGTAAATTTTGGAACAGTAAGAAAGTAATTAAAAGGAAAGAGCATTAAGATTTGTATTGAAATCTAGGATACTTCTCTAATTGAGTTACTGAATTGAACATGTGTCTTATTTGACTCCAACTAGTGGTTTCGATTCTTCAAGAGTTAACCATAAGTTATTTAATTGTCCAATTTAATTGAAAATGTGTCTAAATATGTAACTAGGTATAGAGATGAGGGATAAGCTTTCTAGATAGCCAATACATCACTATCACAATGCAATGTGCTAACATACTCTGATGAAGTAGTTAGACCACCTAACTCACTAGGGACGATCCGTTAGGCATAAAAGGCTAATGTTGGGGAGAAATTGCACTAGGTATATATGACACCTTGTGATTAGGTCGACGTCATCTTTGATTGATCCAAATGGGTATAATCAAAGTATAGTTAGACTGTATGATCTGTATATAGGTTTGAATTTAAAAATAAGGTATATTTATAATATATTTTATCTATAAATAATTATCTAACAAATAAATTAGATATTATCATATATTAAGATATTTAACTATATCTTTTTTGAGTTTATTTTATATCAGTTCAACCCTTATAAATAATCTCTTTATACAATTATAAGGTATGTTTTTCTCTAATTAATCTTTATAACTATTTAAGTTAAAACTCTATCAGAGTATTGACTTATAGGCATCAGAGTGGATTCTTTCTAAGCACTATCTTATCCATATCAAGATCAAGATTAACAACTTAGTGGTGAACACAATGAGCACAAAAAATTGTTTTATAACGATGGAATTCCTCTCCAATAGATTAGTTTATTTCTTTATTTCTTTGTTATTATTGTTTTGAATAAAAATACATATTAGTGTTTCTTCACCTAGATCTTAATCTAGGATGATTTTTTTTCTAGATATTAATCTAGATTGAATTGTGTTATTTTATGTTCGTTTCTTGTGTTTTATTGAAAATATAAATTTTCATCTAAAAGTGTTATGTTCAAGATCTTAAAAAGTATAAGATAGTATCACAATTTAAAACTCAGGTTTTCTCCAAATTATAATAAATTTCCTTAATTTTGATTTATCAAACTTGATTATTGATTTATTTTAATAACTAAATTTTTATCTAGATTGTATATTTGATATTTATTATTATAATAAAAAGATTTATTTCATATTAAAAAAGGTGCAATTATGTAAAGATATCAAGGGATCCAATTTAAATGAAGGTTGTCTAATAGTTGCAATAGGGACAAAACTTACATCCTTTAGGGAAGATAATAAATATATATAACTTATTTCATAGCTATTAATAACAAAACAACCTAATTTCATAACAAAACTATAACAACTTGAGAACATAAAATTCATACATAATAGTCATTTAGTAATTAAAGAAAAACAGTACTATAAGGTGATGTTTGGTTAGTAAGAATGAAATGAAATTAGAATTAGAATTAGAATTGAATCCTTACAATTTTATGTTTGATTATGCTATAAATTGGGAATGAAATGTAATTAATTACTAAAAGAGAATAAATCATGATTCAAGTTTCCCCCTTAAGAATTATGATTATATCCTAATGTTAAATTTTAATTCTAATTTTACCTCAACTCCAAATATAACCCTAAACCCTATACCTTATACCTTATATTCTAAATCTTAAACTTTAAACCCAAAATCCAAAAACCCTATTTAAAAATAATAATTTTAACCCTAAACTCTATTTAGAAAAATAATAATTTTAACCCTAAACCTTAACCCACAAATATAACCCTAAACCATAAACTCAAAACTCTAAATCCTATTTAAAAAATAATAATTTTAACACAAACTCTACAAATATAACTCTATGCCTTAACCTATAAATATAACCCTAAACCTTAAATCATAAACTCTAATCTTAAACCTCAAAACCCCAAACTTAAACCCTAAACTCTAAACCTTAAATCCTATACCCTATATCCTAAACTTTAAACTCTAAATCCTATATAGAAAAATAATATATTTTATTTTTAAGTAATAATTATTTATAAAAATAATGATTTCAATAATGTATTTTTTTTACGAAAAAATAATAATTAAATAATATTATTTAAAATTTACTAAATATAGGGATATTAAGGTAATATATAATGTTTTTCGTTTCGTCCTAATTGTAAACTAAATACTATAATATTGTTTTCTTTTTTGATTTCAATGGTCAAACCATACAATATAATAATAATGCGGTTTCTTTTTCGTTCCATCCAATTCTCATTGTTATTCTTATTTTAATTTTATTTTGTGAACCAAATCTGACTTAAATTTATAAAAAAATTGAACCGTCACTATTCTTTATCCATTAATATTACAGTCGTCTCCAGCTTTACTTTTTGACATCCACTCCACGTGTTTGTCCCACCTAATAGAATGCTTATCTTTTCAATCCAAAACCCCCCACAAATGTTGAATCAAATGCAATTTCCAAACATTCTATCAATAGAAGATAACTACACGTAAAAAGAAAATAAAACCTATAACAAGTTAAAGAAACTAGACAAAGATAGTTATAACGTTCTGCAAAATAGCTTGTAAGTAAGAAAAAATGTCAGATATAAAACCATATGAACCACACAACATCGAAACTTGAGAAGCGAAGTTTCATACACACAATAATATTCTTCTATGATACTTTTAAAATTTTATTACATATATATACTATAGCCAGATAGAATAAATATTCATCATCATCATCATCATCGTTATTAGCATCATCTTCAAAATTCAAGCTCAACAAAGAATGAAAGATGAGTTTTTTTGTCTAGGAAATATGCGAGAAAATTAAAGGCACACTAATATAGAAAAAATGATAAGGAATTCAAAGAGCAAAAAAACTTTAAAGATTAGAGACAAGTAAGACTGTTCCAAACTACTAAAATTCAATCCTACGTAATTTTCTCTCTTTCATTAGGTCAATTTTAAGGACTTTTTCTCTTTACAAATACTCTCAAGTGTCAATTTTATTTTCTCTCTTTCTTTAGTTAAATTTTAATCACTTTTACTCTTTACAAATACTATCAACTTGTTTAGCGAAGGCAAAAAACTAGAACAGAATATATAAGTAGTTTCCTAGCTTATATAAGTGTATTATAGGGCTGATAGTTTTTTAATAGATTACATAAATTATGTTATTTTAATAAAATTTACACTAAAATTTCAATTTGACCATAAATTAAAAAATTAAATTATATTTTATGGTCATCTAATGATATTTATGATGTTATTTTTAATCATTTATCATCATTTTAATAATCTTAATAAAATTATTATTTTAAAAATATCTTCTTAAAATTGATAACATAATTAGAAAATTATAAAATTTAACCAAATTTCTTTGTTAACAATTAAAATAAGATTTTTGTATCAATTTTCAAAAGCAAAATGTTATAGCTTATAGAACGGGTGAGGAAGACTACGAAAACCTCCGAATTGACTTGACCGCCCAGCGCTAAAAGACTCGGGACAAGTTTCCAAGTAATTTTGAACCTTTTCATATATGTCACTATTGAATTGCGCGTAGAATGGGGAAGAGAAATTATGGAGACGTTTCATAATTTATTTGAAAATAAAAGTTACTAAAAAAAATTAACAAACGTATCTATTTGAATTTTAAACATCTGCCATCAAAAATCACGCAATTAAGAGATTCAATAAGACTTACCAAGTCTTTTAAAGGATATTCCGTAATCACTCCAAGAAGATTATTTTTTGGGATAAAAAATTTTGTACTTAAAAGCCAAGATTTTGTCTCAAACTAAAATTAGTGAAAAAAATATTAGTTAATTTTTTTTATTCAAAAATAAGAGTTATAGAAACAAAAGAATTAAGGATAAACATTTTTGTCTTTCAATTCTATAACGTTGTCTTTGAAAACAATAAATAATTAGCTCAAAAATATTTTAAAAATAGAATATTTGTCCTTAAAAATTAAAATTGTCACACATTTTTGTTTTCGAAAATTATTTTATAAGATAAATAAATTTATTCTAATTTAGAATAAATTAATCCCTAAAACAAATTGATTCTCTTTATAAGGTTTTTGGGATCAATTTTTGTTGTCTAAAAGTGACAATTTTGGAACAATATTTTGTCCAAATTTATTTGTGATAAATTTTTAATCTTAAAATATATTTATGGATAACATTTATAACAAAAAAAATATAATTTCAAAATATATTGTTGTACAAAAATTGCAACAATTATTTTTTTATTTCACCAATACAATAACAATTTACAAGCAACAAATGTATAGTTAAAATTATACATATATAGATAATAACACTTAAACATATTCAAACATATTTATATATCTGTGTAATATATTTAAAATTTAATTGATAGCTTATAAAGACGTTAATAGTACAACAAGCCTTATTTATGATGAAAGTTTTTAGTAATATAGTAAGTTTACTGCATCTCTATCATCTTTTGTTGTTATTAATGCTTTTCCTACAAATTACTAGCCAACATTAAGTTTCGTAACACCTATATTTATATTGTATTTCCTATTCAATATTAAAGAGCTAGCTAAGTAAAGGAAAACTCAAAATTCTTTTAGCATGTACCATATAACTCCATTATAGCAAGTGTTGCTTTGAATAGCATGACACGGTTTCCTTTGAAAAGCAGCACATCTCACAGTAGAACTGAATCCAGTAGGAAGACATCAAAATTATTGATTTTTTTTATAAAAATATTACTAATCTAGGATTCTAGATTAAAAGAGCTAGAAAATAGTAATAAATAATCAATGAGAACCTCCGCCGCACCGACAGCAACTGTCTTGTTTCTTATTTGCTTCACAAAGAACAACGCAATGAATGAGATTTATTGTTTCGCTGAGGTGGATACGATCGGAGCTGGGTCGCAAGCGACCACAAAAAGAAACGGCCAACGAAGGGAGTACACGAATGGGGAAAAGGAAGAAGAGAGGGGTGTGCGTTGGGAAAAAGGTAAAAGGAAAAGAGAGAAAGGGGTGGTGAGTGTTAGGGAAAAGGGAAAAGAAAATGAGAGAAAGTTACGTGGTGTAAAAGAGAGAAAATACATGAAATTAAATTAATAGATAAATGAAAAAGTTATAAAATAATTTTTGTATTTTTTTAAAATGAATAACACACGTACATAATATATTATTTGATTTCAGTTTTAAAAATATGAGGAACTCTTTTATTAATTAGAACACAACTATATAAAATCGTTTATATTTAAATAATTTTTATAATTTAACTTATGGTCACCGTTACTAATTTTTATAGTTTAACTCATGTATACACTATTTTAGTAGTGTATGTTTGGTTATAAACTCATTATGTTCTACATCTAGTTAACTCTACATGCGAGTCACTTTATTGCAATATTAGTAATATTTCATATCGATGATATGAGTTTTAAAAGTTTAACATAACTGTAAAATAAGAACCAACTAGAGAGACTAAACTTTCAATAAAAATTAACAACTTAAATATCTCCTTTTCTCATCAATTTTCTTCTTAACTTTCAACATTGCACCTAGCATAAATGAAAGTTTATAAATTATAGACCTAATTAACCTAGAGAAGGGTGAATAGGTTATTTTTAATTTTTACCAATTTATAATTTAATAACTTAAACAAAGCAGTCAGACATGCAATCGTGTGTAAAAATAAGTGCAGAAATAAAATAATAACACACGATATTTTTAGGTGGAAACAACCTAGGCCACAACCATGACTTAAGAGGAAAACCACCGGTCCACCGGACCACCTAACTTTCCACTATGAAAATCAAATGTTCAAGTACAAACTCGGTCTTATGCTACCCTCCCTAGGATACTACCCCAATGTACTTTACTTACGAGCCCCTGTTCTGTTTTCACAATTTTCAATATTAGCGTGAGCGGTTTCTAGACCAACGTTTCAATAAGCTTCCCGCCAATCAGATACGTTCTCGAAGTAGTTGCAAAAAAATTAGCACAAAACACAAGTGCCCGTGTGTGTTCTAGAACGGATTTAATAATGAATAATCCTAACTAGATTATTCAAAACATATGTCATTTAAATTAAATCAACTAGCAAATCCTAGACCAAAAAGATCAAATATAAGTTCAATAAAAATAGCTTCTTTAAAGATTAATTATCAAATCAAATAATTATGATATGACAAAAATAATTATTTGATCTAACAATTTAAGAACAAAAATAAAGAAGAAGCCATAAGAACATAATATCAAAATATCATAAAATAATTAGGCTTATTAATGAATCAAATATAACCACCAATATTTGATAGATTAACTAAATAAAAAAGCCTAAAGAATTATAATATTATATTTGTAAAACAAGAGAGAGAAACAATGAGTAATGGGTTTTATTTATAGGAAAAATTAAAATCCTTAATCTTATGTAATTAATAGATATCTTTTATATTACAAATAGGATTAATATTACTCATTAATTAAGATAACTCTTATATAAAATAGATTTCTTTTAAAATAGATTTTATGCTATCTTTTATGATAAGGATTTCAAATATAATTTAAAATATATCTTATCTAATATCTTTTAGCATATCTTATTTTAGAGTATATCTTATCTAATATCTTTTAGCATATCTTATTTCATATTTTAGCACTAAAAATAATTTTAGATTTATAAGCATGTGTTATTAAATGCATAAATATAATCTTATGTGTCGTAGTTATCTGAAACTCGAGTATTTGTTTGGTTTTTCTTGATAATAGGCCTAAAAACAAATTTACAAATAAATATTTTGTCCACAAAAATAGCCAACACTCATAGTCCTGAAAAAAGACTATTAGTAGTCGCGTCAATAGAAAGATAGAACAAGTAATTCCAAGAATTTAAATGTTATACGACTTTTAAATTGTATATATCTTTCGTAAGTGTATTGAGTAATATAGTAATATTTCAATATGTTGTTGGATTATTGCCTATATCAACAAAACAAAGACCAAAGGAAAATATAATATATGTGATGTTTTTCAATGTACACTGGACTTTTTGAATTTAAATGCCATCGTATATAAAATGGGAAGAGAATGGTTATGACACTACAAGAATATGATCCTATATCAGCATTTCAAAAATGCTACAATTTGGTTTTCATGGCATTTTTGCAAATGTTGTAAATCAAGGTGCAATATTTATGTTAAGTTTCGTAACAATATTTTGTAAATTCAACAAAAATATTATTTTCATATATTAATAAACCATGTAGATTTTAAAACACATAAGTAATAAACTAAGAATCAAACATTAATTATATTTATTAAAATTCATAATTATTTATCATCTTTCGTTGTATCAAAATAACTAAAGTGTATAAGAATGTATATTTTAAAATTACAATATAACATTAAAAAATTAAAAATATATCATAAAACATTATAGATTTTTTCTTCTCAATAACTAAATCATTTTGCTTTTATCTTATAAAGAATTAAATCAAAATATTTATGATAATGTTTTAATTATATCCATTTATAAAAATTGTCTATAATATATTGCAATTTTTTATAATATTTTGTCACAAAATTTTTGTCCTTCGTATTTTATCCCAAAATTTAATATTTTTCAAGGATAAGAATCTCATTTTAAATATATCGTAAATTTTTTCTCTTAATAATTTCGATTTTCAAAGACATAATTTAGTCATAAAATTTAAAATAAATTTCTCACCATTTTTTCCATTTACAATGACAAATTTTTTGTTGAAATTTTTTGGTGAGAAATTCTCGCTATCTTTTCAACGATCAATTAAAGTGTATTTTTAATAATTATCTTGTGATAAAAATTTTATCCTAATTTTTTATCTTTTTTTAATTTTTATTTGTTAAATTTATAATTAATATTATCAAAGACAAATATCAAACTTTTGTCCTTAATTATGCTACTTTTAAGAACTAATTTTATTTTTTGTTAAATTTTTATCTCAAATATCGTATTTTTATTGTAACGAAGGACAAACAAATTTCTTATAAGTTTGTTAAGACCATTCAAAGCTACTAAAAACACCATACTTATAAGAGATTTGCAAAGTCCTACCAAACTTGTGTCGTCGGAAAAAAAGTGAAAATAAATTATTATGGGCAATTTTTTATTGCATGTTCTTCTAAAGTTTTTTCTTCATTCATATATTTGATATATATAACATAGGAAGGAAGATAAGGATGTATATGATTTTAGGAGTAGAAGATTTTTTTAGAGAGAAATTTTTTAGTATGTTTATTGAACAATTCCATCATTTTACTTACAATTAAATTAATTTTAAAATGTTTTAGATTTACTAGAATATACTAAGTAAATAATGATAATCTCCAGAATTTCTCTTTAGGCAATCACCCACCTAACAAGTACGATAGAAATTATTTGTAAGTTAAAATTAATTATTAATTTTTTTATATTTGTAAATAAATTAATTTTTTTAATATTATAAATAAATAATCTAAATATTTAATGATGTAAAAAAAAAAGTAAATTTGAGTTGAAAAATACAAAACACGCACAGCACAAAATAATGCGATTCAAACTCCTAGGTAGAATAGTCAATTGGATAACACTGCACTTGCTCTAAACCACAAAAAACCTATAATAAGATAATAACCAAATAATAATAACATTATAAAAAACTCGAGTTAATATTACTAATTAGTGATGGTGCTTGATATTGAAACTTTCAAAGCGAACAAAATGCCCTATATAGGTCATATTTTTTATAATTAATCATTTTTATTTAAATAAAAAATTTTAAATTTTTTCATTAAGCTAAATGACAATTTTACCTTCCATTATATTATCTTTGTTTTAAGTACGTAAAGGTTACAAATTCTTTTATTAGGATTTGTAAAACTTATTAATTAACTATTTTTTTTCTTTTAAATATTTTTTATTTTTATTAACAAACAAAATATAAAATTGTATTTAATTTTACCTTATTTTAATGAATATGGGTCTATCTTTGATGTAATCAATTTCCTTATATTTGAATTTTAGTTAATTTGTTAGAATCGTCTCAATTTAAGTTGGAAGTTATAGCTTTTTGTCTTCAATTATGAATAGAATTTATATTTTTATTTAACATATAAGAAATATATTGGATTATATGGAGAAAAGTAAATTTTTATTTATTAAGAAAAATAAGATTATTACAACCTTAGTTTTCTGTTAATTTACTCCATAAAAATTTGTCTAAACATTATCTAAGAATAAAAGGATGTTTGGATTATGTGGCTAGAACTTATTATACCTCTCTTCCTTATACAAAAGCCTTTTTTTGCATGCATAAGAGTAATTATTTTACACACTTATCTTAAAGACACATGGAAAGATAAAGATTACATTGTAATTTAATGGTACTTTATAATTGTCAATTTTCTTAATATCTTCTTTAATTATATTCACGTTATAATGTAAAATCATTATGATCTTGCTTGTGAAGTAATTTGCATTTGAGAAGATGTTCCTATTTTTCTTGTTTCATGATATATATGATTTAGCATGACTACTCTTTCATGATTAATTGCTTCTTCATCAAACTCTACTTATGGTAAAACCTTGGGTTGGTCTATTCTTCTAAAAGATGTCATTCTTATTTTAATAAAATGATAAGGACTAATAGGCTTTCCTTTGTACCAATTCATTATAGAACTAAAAAATCTTTAAAAGATTGGACAATCATTTACTTTTACTCTTTTCACATAAGAGTAGTCTTTTGAGATATAAGATCTTTTCTTGATCTTTTAGAACTTTTATTTCTTTTTCTTTGATCTTGATTTCTAGGTCAAGATTGTCTATCTTTCTTACAATTGTAAAAATTGTTAGTGGGGCTAATTCTCTAGTTAAGGCATCACCTAAACTATTCTTTTATTTGTAAAGGTTTTCTCATTTTTACTAATTTCCCAATATATGCTTCTGTATATGTCAAACATCATAAAAATATTTATAATTGATTTTTGTTGGTGATAATACTAGAAAATCATTGTATATTATTTAATATATAAGGTTAAGGTGGTGTTTTTTTAATCTTTTATTTCAAGTTCTAAATACTTGATTTTTTATCATGTTAATACTGTCTTTTTCTCAAATAATATTATTCATTTTTTCTTATATTATTTTAAGATTTTTAATATGTCTAGATAATGATAGTTGATATTATCACTAAAGATTAATACATCATCAATAGAGACACAATAAAAAGGGTGACATTCCTTAAAAATATTGTTTATATATCTTTCAAATATTCTCAGTGCATGTTTTAATCCAAATGATACGACATTTCATTAAAAAATTTCATATAGATAACTAAAGACTGTTAGCAATTGTGATTCTTTATCTAATCTAATTTGTCAAAATCTACTCTTGTAATCAAAACTAGAAAAAATTATTTCTTTTGATTAAGGCTAATAGCTCTTCCTTTTTGGGATAAAATATACATCATATATTGTTTCTTTATTTGGTATTTAGTGATTTAAAATTTATTTTCTTTTTTATTTATCTTTTTCAACTTCTTTTTCTACCAAAAATATTGGGTTTGAGTGAAGACTTATGCTTGGTTCAATTACTCTTGGTTTCAAAAGTTTTTGAATTTGTTTATTGAATTATTCTCGATCTTCTAGAGTGTAAATCAAAATTTTTACTCTTATAACCTTATTAGGATCCTTTACTTTGATACTTGTTACATATTCAAGCTTATTAATATTTGGATCTAAAGGATTTTCTAAGCTTACTATCTTAAGTAATTTTCTTATTTTTAGTAACTTCTTATCTTGTATTTCTTTTAAGAGTGAATGTTTTTTTATTAAATTCTAAATTATCTTTATCTTGTAATTTTATATATTTTCTAAATATGATTTCTATTTTTGGTACATCTTACCATGTTTTTGCCTTTTGTGTTGTTCAATAAATTTTTCTAATGACACACCCTAGGTATTTCTAATTTTTGAAATGTATATTGTATCTTATCTATATATTGTGTAAATAATTTATATAAGTTTAAAAAGTTATTTTCCATCAAGAAATCAACTCTTGTTTCTTGTTGATATATGATAGGAATATAAAAAATTTCTCTTCTTACTATAATATCAATATCTCTTTATAACCTTGTTAAAGTTTATTGTTGTATTATTTGCTATTATTACTATCAAGTCTTTTTAGTGTTGTAGTCCAAAGTTCTTGTAGAAATACTTATTTAATGGCTATAGACATACTAGTTTTAGTATCTATATAAGCATGTAAATGATATATATTATATACTTGGAATTCGCATAATATTTTTATGTAGGTACTATTAGAATTAGTTATATTGTATATGTTATTCATTCTCAAATATTTTTTATGAATTTGTTTCCTTTTTTTCAGTTTCACTTATTAAGTATATTGATTATGTTTCATTAATGTCGGATTATTTTATGGATTCTAATTTCATCTTATAGGCTTCTTCTAAAATATTTTAAGTTTTTCTTATATTTTTTTATGGGTTAATCTATTAGAATATTCATTGGTATAATAAACTTTTTTATCACATATCCAACATCTATAAATTTTCTTACCTAATGAACAATAATTTCTTCTCTATGAAATTTTATTCTTCTAAGATATATTTTCTTATATGGTTTCTTGTTATGTCTTCTCTTATATTTAAAAAAATATTATTTTCTAAATTTACATTTCTTGAACCTTTTATATTTTTTATTTATAAGGTTTTATATTACATCCATATTTTTCGAACATCTAAAAATTACTACTATCATAACATATTTTAGAATTTCTTTTAGCATAGTTATATTCATTTCTTCTTTGACATTGTAAAATTATCCAAAATTTTAGTTCTTTTATTCTTCCTCTTAAAGTATCTAATACCACTATAGTATTTCTATTTCTCTAACTTTCTTCAAGAGTCTTATATAGAGTTCCTAATAAGTTTTGGTAAAATGCTTCCTTAAAATATTGTTGTATTTTGATATCTTGTAATAATACATTTCATATTCATATATAAAATAATCAATGTAACACATATCACATATGAAATACCATTTAGCCAGCTCATTTATTTTTAGTTTACTTGTTTTATTAATATGGTTTCTTTTATCTTCTCCTATATATTATTTATATATTTTATTTACTACTTTATCTTAATACTATCTTCCTGTTTCTGAATCTCCTTAAATCCTAAGATGTATATTATATGGTAAATTATTAAATCATACTTTAATATTTTCAATCATTGGTTTAATAATACTATACAGATTAATACGTTTGTACTAGTAGTTCATGATGTTTGGATTAGTACACTCATTGCTCTAACTTATTTATCTAATGTCTTTTTACTATCTCTGATACAAGCTAGGTCTAGATAATTAGTTTTTTCATTATTTTCCTGAAGCTTGATATCTGATGGTATAGATCTTCTAGTACCCCAGTACGATCCTTATTCTATTTCTAATTATTTCCTTATTTTATTTGAAGGGTTAGGTTTTTTTTATCTTTGCCTATTCTTTTCATTTCTGAGAAGATCAGAAGTTTTTTCTCGAATTATAAGGGCATTATTGTGTTTCTCTCAATATAAATTTTGGAGTTTTTTAGTTCATAATTTATTTTACTAATTACTGTCATATCATCATCTTTTTTATCAGAGCATATTTTTTCCTCATAATATTTTCTCAATTCCTCATATGTTAATGTTAATAGACTTACTAATATTCATAGATTTTTTTTATTCATAAATTATTCTTCTAATTGTTTTCTATATTTTATTATGTTGAAACTATAGATTTTTTTCTTATTTTTTCTTTTTTCATTTTGGTGAATCATCCATCAGATCTTCTTGATAGTTCTTCCTTTAATCCTTCTCATGGATATCTTTTTGGAATATCTAGTTGCAATATTTTATCATAACTTTTTTCTCTTATTTATGCAAGAGTTTCTTCTTGAATTTTATTTATATTTTGTAAGTATTCTATTTTTTTAAGAATTAAGGTTTTCATTATAGCTTTTTAGTTATCTAATATGATTATTAAGGTATCAATATTTCCTAATTCCATTCCTTACAACTTTGACATTTTTAAGAGATATTTATTTTATAATTTATTAGTTTTTACTATTGATTTTTTACTCTATGAATAAGATTTTTGACTTCTTTAATTTCTTTTTTAAATTCTTTTATTTCTTTTCTTATTCTCATTCATATTTGCTTATTTTTGTTTAATCATTTATAAATTATATTCTTAGTATGTTACTTTTTTTTACTACATTACTTTTTCTTCGTGGTATCAAAAGTTTTCTTTAACATCTATGTTACATTCTTCGGTTATTTGAAAATCTGTTAATATTTTTCATTTTATTATTTATCTATTTGTTTGAAAAATTTTATCTATTTTTATGAATTCATTTTGTCTATATATTATACTATTATGATTTTTTGTTAATAAATATCGTACTATATAATGTACTGAAAATGAATGGTTTTCTTCTTTCATTAGATCTCATCTTTTAAATTCATAAATCAAAATTAATATTTGGTTTAAATTCTTATCATTAATATTAATGTTAAATTTGAGATATGCTGTGAATTTTTATTTTTGATATATAATAAAACATATTTTTTATTTATTATTCTATTATTTAACAGTAATAGTTTTATTGGTGTATCAATTCCTTTTCTAAAATGTATTTTTATTAATATTTAAATTCTTTTTAAATGAATGTATCCAATTTTCTTTTATCTTTTTGAATTTTTTTAAATAATTTATCCACAATAGTTTCATTGTCAATTAATGATATATTACATTCGTTTTACATCAATAATATTAATACTTAATTTTTAATTACTTCTTTCAAAATAAACTATATCTTTTATTGAAAATATTTTTCTTATTTTTAAAAATGATAAATATTTAAATCTATCTTTTTCTTTAAAATTTAGTCTTTCTTTTTATATTTTTTTAAAATTTATTCTTACTTATCACTATTTCTTGTGAAAAGCATTATGAGTTTTCTTGTGTTTCTATTTTTAATATTTTTAAGTTTTTTTATTTTATATTTTCCATTATATCTCTTATTATTTTATTATTTATAATATTTTGCAAAAAAATATTATTATATGTAAAATCTTACATAAAATTTTTTAAATTTAAAATCTATTAAAGCATAAAATAATATTTTTATAAGGAATAAAACTACCTTTTTTATAATTAAGTAAAAGATGATTTTTTTTTCTCTTTTTTAAGTCTATTTTGCCTAAATAATATCTTTCAAAGTTGTCATTTTCTTTCTTTAAAATTTAGTAATTTTTTTTTTGTATTTTTTCAAATTTTTTCTTACTTATTTCTATTTCTTATGAAAAGTATTATAAGTTGTCTTGTGTTTAATCTACTTGTCTTAAATAAAACATGTAAAAAAAACCAACATCTTCACTTTGTTAATATATTATTTGATAAAAAAATTTACTAATATTTTTTTAAAACATCAAAATTACTTGTAAATTATTTGATAATATTATATTTTTTTCAAAAACTTAGAACTTAAAAAAATTATTATTATTTAAAAAAAATATTTTTAATTATTTTCTTCAAATATTTATAAAAATAAAAATCGTAAGACGTAATTGTTTCTCTAAAAAATTATATGGTGAAAATGAAAAAAAAAATCAAATATCAAATATCAAATATTATAAATCTAATTCTAAAATATTATTTTTTAATATTTATGAATTATCCTATATTTTAGTAATAATTTTTTAAAAATGTGAAAATTAAAATAAAAAATTGTTACTAAGCATATTTGATTAAAAAATTATTTGAAAAAATCAAAAATTCTTATCAAATAAATCATAAAATATTCCATATTCAAAAAGTAACATTACCAAACTCACTGTTTTAATAATCACTCTCAGCTCATGGAACTTCTTCATATCAATTCGAATGACAAAATGAATTTCTTACGGGAAAATATATGGTAGCAAACTAACTCATGTAATTTTAACATTCTGATGTATCGACCACCTAATAATGCTACAGATAATAAGTTAATAACAATAGCGCATTAGTATATGCTACAAATTTGTCTTTACCAAAAAAAAAATTTAACAAATTTGTAATCACAAATTAAATAAACATTTTTCAAGGTATCTAAATTTTGATTCATTTTAAACAAAAATACATGAATTTTTATGTATAAAAAGATACCCAAATTCTTATTTTGTTTATATATAATATATTTTGTGATTAAGTTCTATCATATTAATTAATTAATATAGTAATTAATTAATTATCACTTTAGTTAATTATTTAACGTTACAATTAATCAGTACAAAATTTAATCAGGGAAAAGAACTTACGTAGAAACAAAATAAGAGGAGAAAAAAATTAAAATATATTTATGTAAAATAAAATAAAATTTAGGTACCTCAACGAGTATGTTACCTCACAAGTAACTTGCAGCTTATTCCTTACGGTTTTGTGTACTTAATTGTGATCATCAATAAACAAATAAACAGTGACATTCATTTGTGATTCGTACAAGTTTATGATGAATATATTTTTCTAAAATATAGGTATATGCACTGTTATATGAAACATGTTAAGATATATTATATTTAAAGTTAAATTTGAAAAATGAGATTTTAAAATGTTGTGATATTTTTTTATAACAATTAATTAATTATATTGTGATATATAAATAAGTATAAAGTGCCCCACAAGGATACTAAATATCTTAAAAATATATAAAAATCGATTAATTATTAAATAAGTAATAACGACTATAAACAAAATCAATCAAAATAATAAAAATTTAAAAAATATCAAATTTGTATCATGTGAGAGAATGAGAGTACATTTTTAATAAGGACAAAATGGACATTCTAATCTCCAAAATTAAAAATCCTTAATTCTCAATTTTATTCTTCGTCCATCTCAGTACTGAGAATGAGATGAAGAGAGATAAATCCACCAAAATTAAAATAGTATACCGTAATGAACAGAGAAGAAAATCTCATACATCTGAGGAAATTTTCTAAGGATTGGTAAAATATCTTTTAAATCAATTAGGAACTGAAATGAAAATGACCTAAGATAAAAATTAGAAGGAAGGGTGTAGATGCGTATTGGTTAGTAGGGAATTGACGTCGCCAGACCAAGCAAGAACAGCGAAAGGACGAAGAACATTGCTGAGAATTAGGGATTTTTAATTTTGAGGATTAAAATGAACATTTTGCTCTCATTTCTTTTAAATTTTTATCCATCTAATATAATTTTTGTGATATATTTTTTCATAATCAATAGACCATGATATTTCACTTAATAATTAATAAATTTTTATGTAATTTTAACATTAGTCTCTTTTTACTACCATTTATCCAAATTAATACATGCAATAAATTGTAAAAAAAAAAAAAAAATCGTTCATAAAACTAACATAGTACAGGTTGGGATAGCTATGAAACCAATTTTCCACACACCAAAAAGTCAATTTAATGGGACCCATATAATTCAAGCCAACAAAACCAGCTTCTATATGAAGTATGATTCCCAAGTATTCCCCTCCCATTCTAACAGACGATTCTACCCAGAAAAGCTAGCAATGACACTCTTCCTAGGCAAAGCCCAGCTCTCCTTCTTCACCTTTCTCTCCATCCTTTTCCTCATCCATGCAAAGCTTCATCTAGACCCATCAGATTTCAAAGCTCTCTCTATCATCCAAAAACATTTAGGAGTTAAAGTTCTATACCCACCTTCCACCAACCCATGTAATATTATTTCAGGTATATTCTGCGAGAGAAGGCTTTCAGACAACACCACCTATGTTCTAAGAATTACTGGGCTTGTCTTCAATTCCCAGAAACTCATTGGGTTTCTCTCTCCTGCTATTGGACGTCTTTCCGAGCTAAAAGAGCTCTCTCTTTCTAACAACAACCTCACTGATCAACTACCACTCCAATTACTTGACTGCCGGAAACTGGAAATTCTCAACCTTGCAAACAATCAATTTTCAGGGGAATTTCCAGCCAAACTAACCAAACGATTTCGTCTCAAAGTCCTCGATATTTCTTCAAATAACCTTAATGGAAACATCAGCTTCTTGAAGTATTTTCCCAACCTGGAAAACATTTCTATTGCCAATAATCTATTCACTGGGAAAATCCCAGAATCCATTCACTCACTTCGTAATCTCAATTTCTTCAACTTCTCAGGAAATCAGTTCCATGAAGTTTCATTGTTCCCAAGACGTTACATTTATGCAGAGAATTCTACCTCAAGAAGCAACAAAACTTCTGCGAAGGAACCCTCAGGAACTAAAGCATCAAGTGCTCAAGCTCCAGGTGCAGCAACGTCATCACATCCAAAGCATAAAAAAAACAATAAGAAGACGCTTGGATGGATACTAGGATTTCTAGCAGGATTCATAGCTGGTACCATATCAAGTGCTATCTTTACCATGTTATACAAGATGATCTTGTCTGCCGTAAGAGGTGGCAGGAAGGACTCAGGTCCTGCAATATTTAGTCCTTTGATAAAAAAGGAGGACTTAGCTTTCTTAAAGAAAGATGATGCCCTTGCTTCCTTACAAATGATAGGCAGTGGTGGATGTGGAGAAGTTTATAAATCTGAATTGCCAGGAAGTAACGGAAAATTGATTGCTATAAAGAAGATAGTTCAACCACGTAAGGATGCTGCAGAGTTGACGGAGGAAGATAGCAAGTTGTTGAACAAGAAAATGAGGCAAATCAAATCGGAGATAAATACGGTGGGTCAGATTCGACATCGAAATCTTCTTCCTCTCTTAGCTCATGTTTCTAGGCCTGATTGTCATTACTTGGTGTATGAATTCATGAAAAATGGTAGCTTGCAAGACTTACTTAATGATGTCTCAGAAGGGAAGAAAGAGTTGGATTGGCCAGCTAGGCACAGGATTGCTCTAGGAATAGCTGCTGGGCTTGAATATCTTCATATAAATCATAACCCACGTATTATTCACAGAGATCTCAAGCCTGGAAATGTCCTTCTTGATGATGATATGGAAGCTAGAATTGCAGATTTTGGGCTTGCAAAGGCAATGCCGGATGCACACACCCACATCACAACATCAAATGTAGCAGGAACTTTTGGGTACATAGCACCTGAATACCACCAAACCCTGAAGTTCACAGACAAGTGTGACATATACAGCTTTGGGGTCTTGCTGGGAGTTCTGGTGATGGGAAAGTTACCATCTGATAAGTTTTTTCACCATCAGAATGAGATGGGTTTGGCTAAGTGGTTGGGGAATATTATGACTTCAGAGAATCCTCAACAAGCAATTGACCAAAGGCTCATGGGGTATGGCTATGAGGAGCAAATGCTCTTGGTTCTAAAGATTGCTTTCTTTTGCACTAGGGATAATCCAAAAGAACGGCCTAACAGTAAGGAAGTAAGAACTATGCTGTCTCAAATTAAGCGTTGAGTGTATAAGGTAATTGTGACAATAAATTGGAATGATTAGTAAAAGTTGTAGCTAGTGACTAAGAAAAGATCCAAAATGGTGTTGGGTATTATTAGGTGAATTTATAAGTGTAATGTGGACTTGCAATTTAAAGCAAAATACTAAGAACGATATGTTGAATATCTACTGCTGTATTATCATTCTCTCAATCTAATATAACAAAATGCTTTGCGCTACAACAAGCTGGTTTCTAATTAGGATATGATCTACATATTTTGTTATGTAGAACATATGCAGATTCTATTACTCTCGTAGTTTGACTTAATAGAATATATATATATATATATATATATAACGAGCTTGTCAAGAAAGAGTTGAATCAGAGGACAATATCAGATGGCCATGAAACTTGTACAAACAATTGAACAAAGCACCAGATAGATAATAGTACAATTTTATTGACAGCCTTCAAACAAAATAAAATGACTCAAACAGACCCAAGGGCGGACGGGGGGAGATATATTACATTCATCACAAGGGCAGAGTATCAAAATTCATGTATGATAATCATCCATCAATACATATAATCAGTAATCTCCACATGGAACCAGTTAGAGTAATATTATTCACAAAAAAAGGAATTGTTTCTTTTATATGCAACCAGACAAACATCAATCGTGAAATATCCTTGTCTTTGAATCTTGTTTAGTACATATCTACCTGTAGGAAAACCAAGAAAACCAATTTAAATTTACCATCTCCACCTATAGTATCGTCAGCCTACTTCCCAAGCGAATGTGAAGTTTCAGATTTGTATATGAATCTTGAACTGTGAAATTTTAGCATTCACTAAGATGAATCTTGAACTGGCCCGGGAATCAATCCTCTTATATGATTGCTTTATAGAGTTTGTTCTGGGCAAGCATTGATCCATATGTTTATGAAAAAAAATTAAAACAAAAACTGCAATTTCAGTTAAGATAAAGAGAGTTTTATGAAAGTTTTTTCTGACTCTGTTATTATCCCTCAAAACTAAAAATTTGATTTTCTAAAGCAACACAACTTAATTTTGGATCACTTTTTGTTTCTCATCACAATGCCCATTTCATTCATAAAATAATTCTCCATTTTTCCTCTCTCATTAGACATTAGGAGATATTCCAAGTAGGAATTTCATGAAAAGAAGCCTAACTTTACGTATCCCTCATGTAATACAAGTAGACACGGAATATTACTGACAGTCAAGACATTCTGTATTCATGATTACTACAACTTGATATGAGCTCGAAGCATACCCGTAATCTTTTTCTCTCTTTACTTTAGGATGAAGATATAGACTTGAGACTGAATATTATTAACCTGAGGGTTTACATAAGAGAAGAACATGCTTCTACATCTCAAAGACTTAAAACTAATAAGGAAATATTTTACTGAACTAAAACTGAAAATTAGGTAGTTCAAGTGCAAGCGTAACACTTTTAAAAAAGAAAAGGGGAAAAAATGAAAGGATCCAAGCTTAATAGGATAAGCTGATCAGCACAAGTCCAATCAATCTATATAAACCTAAAATGATATATTCTCATGTATGAAACTGCTGGTTTCATTTTTGCCCCACAACCAAAATTAATGTCCATCTTATTTGTACAAACAATATGATAAAACTTTACCTCAAAAGTCCAGGAGTAATTGTGGAAAATCCTTTCCAAATGAGTTGCTTCAATTTTACTAACACCATCTACTTCTGCGATTGTAGCAGCACACTGTACAGCCTCTTCAACATTAGAAAGGTTCTTGTCAGCACATCTGTCTTGCATAATTGCAAAATTAACATCATAATAAGTACCAAACATGTCCAAATAGGAAAACCTGTGGCAAAGATATGAAGCAATTTAGAACTCAGTTTCAATGTCTTCCCATTAGCTGCATCAGAATATCACAGGGAAGATTAACAATTTAAACAATGGACACACCGAATAACCCCAAGCTAATCTTTCAACTGACGAGAAGTCATATAAACTAAAACTCCATGGAGCAAACACAAGAAGCTGCAGCAATAGAGCATAGAATTAAGGTGAGAATTACCAGATGTCTGTCAATTCCTCTTAGATGTTCCAGCTCCCACCTGCAAACAAAACTAGCTGTATTGGACACAAAAAGAACAAGGAAAGCTGCAAAATCAACTTTTTTTTTCTTCCAAAAAGGATTGCACAGCCAAAAACAATTCAATTGAGGTTGAACTTATTGCCATTGCGTCATCTCTCTTGTTGGAGGGAATCGGGGCTTTACAGGTTCGAACGAGCACTCATCCATCGGGGCTAAAGCCAACAGAGACAACAAAAATTGGTGTCTATACACATCTTTTCTTTTACCAACTTCAAATTTGATAAGATTATTGCGTGCAATTTTGTTCTCATCCTGGAAAGATGACTATGCGCCTGCCAGATTTAAAAGGTAAAGATCCGTAAACGACGTCATTGCGACCGTTCCTTTTCTGTTACATAACCTAGGTAGGTAGCTTAAGTACGGAGAAATGCATACAAATTGAAAGGTTTTTTAATAAACTTAAACCCTAAACACTACACACGAAAATATAACCTAAATTAATAAGCCATGACATAGTATTGTGTAATATCAAAATTATAATTAATATTATATATATATATATAATTATATAAAAATTACATTTTTAATGATAAAACATATAATATTTAAAATAATTAAATTAAATTTGATTTATTCTTATTTTTATATTTTTATTTTACTTAAAAAATATCTCTTAAATAATTAAAATGTTAAAATTAATGTCAATATTTAAATAACATAGTTAAGTCATAATTATAATAACATTTAATTTGTTTTTAAATAAATATACTTTTAAATAAATATTAAAAATAATAAGCGTTTTTAAACCTTAAGAAAACGATTATCTACTCATGATTGATTATTATTACGCAAATGTGCCAAAAATTGATGCAATATAATTACCATTATTAATATAACCATCCTTGAACATCTAGTAGTTGTATAGTTCGAATGTTCAATATCTCAAATTAGGACATTCCAATTCAAAGACTCAAAAAAAAACGTCATCATAAAATAGTGACTAAATTGTACGTGATAATTCGTGCAAATTATATTAAATCGAGTTGATTCATATTAATATATTTTAAATTGATCCAACCTTAATTTAATTCAAACTTAATTTGAGCCAGCAAAAATGAGCCACATTCCAAACTATACACAAATGAACTGGCTCAAACTAACACAAATTATTAATTATATTTTTTTTGTTAATTGAATTTTTTTATAAATCAAAAAATATGTTTAATGATTAAAGTTCATTAGCTTAAAAATTATATGAAACATTAAAAATGAGAAAAAAATATTATAATAACTAATTGTTTGAACAAATAATAAATTAACACTCAATGAATTATTTATACACACAATAAAGTCTACGGAGATAATATAACTCCTCACACACACCAATTATGTTACAATAACTAGTTAATATGCATCTAACCCATATCACATGTATCCTTAATAGCACACTTATTATGATGGCTTGTGAAAGTACTTGTTCAATTCTCAAATCTATTCAGGTAGATTTTTTCACAATACTTGCACTTTTCTCATGAAATATTATAAGAAGCCAAATGGTGAGTCACAAAGTGTGGTTATATCCATGATCTTTTTGACATATTTTTTTTTTTTTGCTTCTTTGCATTTGGAAGAATTTGAATAGTTGTTTCATCTTCTTCTACTGTGTTTTCCATTACGTTAATTATGTCATCTCCATCTACCTTCATTTTTTTTTTACTGAAATTGAACCATGTTTGCAAGTTAATAACCAAAAACTAAAATAATAAATTAATTAATTAATCAAAAGCTATAACATACAATACAAATTTACCATATATAATAGAACATTTTTTCCTAGTGCATAATAACTAACCCTTTCTTGGAGAATACAGATATACCAACACCAACTCATAATCATAAATCATGAATATAATATAGTAATTACTAACATACGTCTCATTTTAATACTATAAACACCAACTCATAATCATAAATCATGAATATAATATAGTAATTACTAACATACGTCTCATTTTAATACTATAATCTGAGTGTTGTTTTTACATTATTTCTTTCCTTAAAATGAATAAGTTATAACTTATTCAAAACTCATATGAATTTTGAGATAATGATTTTCTGTTTTATTTTTAAAAAAAATGTCCCTTGTAAGAATTGCAATATAATATGAGAGGAATTGAGTTTCTCCAATTTTAAGTTCTTAACATAGGTTGTAAGTCGTAATGTGTTATAGTTTTTTTTATTTCATTTCTGGCCAACAAGTTAGCTTAAACCCAACTCGATTTTTTTTAGAATATATAAGTTGATTCAAATTTGACCCAATTTAATTTGATTTGTATTCAATTCGAGTTTTACAATTCAAGTTTAATTCAGGCAATCAAACTACAACACAAACTACCACTCTATTGAATGAATAAAACACTTTTTCATATCAATTAATAGAAAATGAAGGAGGAGTAGAGATTTTATCCAATCGAAATTGCTATTAACCTTAACCAATTTAGCATAAAGGCTATAAATTCAAAATTATGATTAAATTTATATTAATATTATATTTTTATATTTATAATTACAAAATAAAAATATTTTTAATATTAAAAATGCACCACTTCAAATAAATTAACAAAATTGAAATATTTGCCTTAATTTTTTAAATTTAAAAAAATTATAATTAAATTAACTAAAAGATTATATATTAAATTATAATATATTAAATAAATGACCAGAGATTTATAATTAAGAATAAACAAATAATTCAAAAAATACACTTAGGTTAGAAATCTGATTCAATATGTTTGATTCAAAATATGATTGGATTGATAAATTTTTATTGTTCGGTCATATTTGAAATATTAGAAATTACATCATTCATTTGGATTCATATTGGGTTCAAATTGGTATATTTTATAAGCCATTTAAATTGATCTCATCGAATTACTATTAAAAATATAAATAAATGCATATTTTATTTTATAATATGTTATATTTAAATATTATAGATATTATTATTAAATTAAATTTCTATTCTATTTTAAACAATAAAATATATAAAGATAATGGTATTTTTGCAATAATCTTTGTTATTACCATAATAAAAATATATGAATTATCTAATTTATTTCTATAATTAATTACATTTTAATGTCATTATGGTTAAATAAAGTTTTTATTAAATGAAAAGCTATTGTGGCAATAAAAAATTGAACTATGTAAGGTGTAGAGTGTTGACGATATTTGTGAATAAAGTATTTAAATGTAAACTAGTTTCAAGCCACATTTTAATATATTTTAAGTATATACTTGTTCTTAAACACATTAGAATGCATATATATACTTAGGAAATTTGGTATATATACTGGTTGACTGATCGAATAATCAATCAAAGTCTTAGATTGATTGAGGATTGATCTTGTACGAACTATGTCTTCTTAGGATGATTTTCATATTGGCATAGATTCGATGGATGTTTGGGTTTGATCGATTAACAGCTTGGATCGATCTAGAATCGATCATGTTCTATCCATTTGGTCTTGGGTTTATTTTAATCATTATTAAATTGATTGAAAAATGTCTAGATCGATAAAGTATGTAAGGTTTCTACTTAAAACCTAATTATTTACTCGAGTCAAACTATTCTTTTACCATATTATCCTTATTAACTATTGCTATTTGAATTATTTAATGGACATAATGATAATTGCTTTAACCTAGTATTAGGGTTTCATTTTTCCTATATAAATAACATAATGCTCCATATTTCAAAAAACCACATTTATTCTATTCATCTTGTGCTTTCATTATTGAACATAGGGTTTGCTAAATGTTTTAATTTAACTGATTTATTCTTGAATCTTCTAGGTAGGAATTTTTCATTATTGAATCTAAACATTAGGACACACTTTGTACTCGTGTTATTTGTGCTAACTTTTCAGGTGCTAGTTGAACAAATTCAATTTCTCGTGGGACTGGAGTGATTAAAACATTGGTCTAGATCCATACGCCTATCATATAATGAATGTGAAAGAAATAGTGGCTTGTAAGTAGACCACTTTGGGGGTTTTATCTTGAAATATAGTATAAAACCTAGCCTCATAATTAAACATTGATTTTCATAATAGATAGTTAGGTGATTCAATGGTTTTCCTCTTAGGCCATCGTTGTGGCCTAGATTATTTTCGCTTAAAATATCACTTGCCAAGTTCTTATTTATTTTCTCTTTATATTATTTACACACGATTTTATATTTGGCCACTTATGAGTTTTTAATTAGTCGTAATTCAAAAAATTATGTATTCACTCTTTTTAGTTTATTAGATACGTAACTTTAAACTTTTAAATTGTGGTAATATCATCACCTATATATTTAGTTGTAAATATCAATAATGAATTATGCTTAGGGTTTAAAAATTGATGATATAAGCTACAATATCATCAAAACATGATATCTATCTTTTGAATAAATTATCGCAAAAAGTTTGAGATTGTTACCAAATTGTTGTTTAATCATCATTATTGTAAAAATATCATTTTTTAGCTAAAACATTGAAGAAGTTATGGATATTGTGGCTTAAATATTATTATAATATTGATAGAAGCCGACAAATATTGTTGTTTAATCATCATTATTGTAAAAATATCATTTTTTAGCTAAAACATTGAAGATGTTATGGATATTGTGGCTTAAATATTATTATAATATTGATAGAAGCCGACAAATATTGAACTTATATGTAAGATGACACTACGTCGAAACCGAGCTTTAAAGTCAATTATTAATCGACTTTAAATCAATTTAAAGTTAGTTCGGTGAACCGACTTAAAATTTAAAGTGAGTTCAACTCATGAATCGACTTTAAATTCTGTATTTTTTTACACATTTTACTCATTTTCTATTATACTCAAAACCTATATTTGATCACATAATAGCAAAAAAAACCAAAATCTATTTAACAAAGTTTAAATAATACAAATAATTAAAAAATTAAATATTAATTAATTACTTGAAAATTAAATTTATTACAAAAAAATAATTTATATACAATACATATGTATATTTATAACTTAAATTACAAATAAAATGATATCGTCTCTTTTGTAATGGATTTTGTGATATTCTCGGAATGGAAGCTTGGTTTGCTTAGAATCACTAGCATAGTGACTAGGAAACTAGGCAAGAGAGATGAGATGGAGTTTGAGCAAAAAACAACTGATTCATATAACAATTCAATCCACTAAATACATGAGCACGTAAACATCCATCAAACAAACAGCCGAAACTTCAGAGACATAAGAATGGAGAAATTAAAACATTATAAAAATTACAATGGTGTTTTCCTATGTTATTGAAGATCATTAGATTCTTCTCCTCATTCTTCTTGTGATATTATAATTTGAACCATGTGTTATGTCTATTTTTCTCGTTAATCATCAAATATTTGCATATCATAGCCTAACTTGTTCCAACCAAAAAACTATATGTAATTCAATTAAAAATAGAAATGTAATATCATGAATTTACAAAAAATAACTTATATATGTTAAAATATTAGTAAAAGAGATTACCACATCGACACCAGAGTGATATAATAATAACTCCATCCCTTTGAAATCATATTAGCACTGTATTAATCTTTTGTCTATAAATATGAAGCTATATGGAATCAAATTGGTATTTTTAATGCTATAATGAGCTCTAAATATGAAGTCAAGTGTAATTCCAATTTGTCACTTGGGTTGGTTGAGTTTTGGTGCCAATAAACTAATATTTTTGTATTTCCTTGGGGTGAAATAATAATTACTCTTGAAGATATAATGATTATTGGTGGTTTTACTGTACTTGGTTAGCCAATGACTACCATGATATTGTCATACCAAGGAATTAAGCAAGAGAGATGAGATGAAGTTTGGGCAAAAAACTGGTCCATATAACAATTCATTCCCCTAAATACATGAGCACATAAACATCCATCAAACAAGTTCCCCAAACTTTAGACACAAGAATAGAGAAATTAAAGCATAATAAAAATTACTATGATGTTGTCATATGATATTCAAGATCATTAGAATCTTTTCTTGATTCTTGTTATGATGATATAATTTGAACCATATGTTATGTTTGTTCCTTTTGTAAATCATCAAAAATTTACGGGTCATAGCCCGACTTATTCTAACCAAAGAACTACATGTATTTAAACTCAAAATAAGAATGTAATATCAAGAATTCACAAAAAATAACTCATATATGTTTAAAAGGTATATTAGTAAAAGAGATTACCACATCTTTAATTAGAATGGTTATATTTGTGATGATTTCACTCATAAACATTATGGCATAGTAACCACACATGACTTCATCATTTTGTTGTGAACCTACAAAAAAAAGTGTACATGATTTTCCATATTCGAACATCTTTATTATTCAATTGTAAAATTAATTAAATTATTAATATTCGCTTGTATATACCATAATTTTGTCCTATATAAGCTTATGAGATTTTTTAATGGTAATGCCCCTACTCTTATTCCACAGGTTCCATGCCCTATCAAATTTTAAAACAGTTAGTTTTTTATTAAATATTACAAAGAAAAATAGCTAGTTATAACTCTTAACATTTCAACAACTACTTTTGTATCTTTACTCAATTCTATGAAAGCTGAATCATAGTACCAAACATGCTTGCCATATAGATCAAAGACTACCAACATCCAATGAACTTGACCTTATTCAAACTTTAGTGGCCAAAAGATTATCAACTTCTAATTCTTGTTAAGTGTTAATGTCTTATCACATAATTGTTTAGCTTTGATGCTAACATCCTTCTCTTGATATTGATTGACAAATGAAAAATCATAGAACATTGCTAAATGTGATAAGTGATTAGCTTGAAGTCGATAATAACATGTCATATATAAAAGAAATATATAAATAATTAGATAATATAAATATAATTATATATTTTCTACATAAAAGAAAGTTATTTACTAATTGTGGACTCACCTTGTCCACACTTGGATTATACTTAAATCGATCATTTGATATTAAAATAACTGTAATATGCACTCGATCAATATATATATTTGGCCAACATCTACATTAGAAATTTCTATAGAAAGTGACACAGTCCATCCATCATTTTATGTTAGATGCCCTCATAATAATAGTCATCAAAGAGTCAAGATTTCTATTGAAGTTTATAGCATAATCATTTTATGTTAGATGCCGCACTTACTAATTCTGGTATAATAGACTAAAAAAAGTATTATATATGTTAGTAACAATAAAATAATAATAATATAATAACAGTAAACAAAGTGTTATCTTAAGTAAAAAAATAGTATCATGTCAAAATATATCACAACTTGACTCGATGACCAAGCCACACATTATCCAATGACTTCTTGGACTGTGGTAGCATCAGAAGGGACAGGTAGTGGATAATCATGGAGCAAGGATTGATTAATTAATATTTGCCAATAATTTGACAACTATTGATAATGAATCATTCGATCATCACTCAATTGTTTTAATGTTACCGTAGCAACAAAGTTCGTTGATGAAGGATGTTTCAACAAAAATTTCATATTTTGTAAAAACTTTAAGCGTTATATAAAATAAAAATAAAAATAATATACTATCGATATAAACTTTAAATCTTACCATAAATTATTCATCGAATAGAGGAAGACTCTCATGTGGGGTAGCTATTGGAAGGACATTCTCATCAAAACATTCATCATGATGTGAGGTAGCTATTGGAAGGACATTCTCATCAAAACATTCATCATGATGTGATGGATGGTAAGAATGCACAGATTGCATTAGAGATGTTGAACCATTACCTAATTGCATGTGCATTCCTAGCATAAAGGAAAGACCAATAGGATGATTATATCCTATACATGATATAGGTTGGGCGCCATAATATTGCATGGGTGGCATGTCTGGTATGGATGGTGGCACGATTGGCATAGATGGTTGCATGCCTAGCTAATAGGTCATACCCTAATTGTAGTATGTTGTCATGCTTGACATGTGTTGTGATTGATATTATTTTAAAGTGGCAGTCTCACTTAACATTGAGGCCTTAAAAGAGCTGAATTCTTCTTCAATTTTACAGTACTTCTCCTTACTCACCATCTGAGGATTTTGTTTTGGAATGTTAAAAAACTCTATATAACTATCATATTGGCTTCCTCCCCTAACAAAAGTAGGATGCTCGTGTCCGAATGCATGATATATAACATTTCTCCCTAGTTGTTCGATTATTTCACCCTTGGCTATTTGTTCTTGAACAGCTCTCTACAAATAATAAAGCAAACAAACATATCATACATTATTACATCAACTAGCAAAAATCATAAGGACTTTGTATCAAGTTAAATTACTAACCAACTTATTTAGTTCTTCTTCTCCTCGTTTAGTCATTGGTCTTAACTTCTTCGTTTTAGGGATCTTTGTTTCTATATACAATTCAAATCGGGTAACCGGTTTACCCAATTCAACTTTCTACATAAATTAAATAAATTTATTAACCATGATATCAACTTAAATTACAAGAAAATAAATATAAAAATATTTATAAATTAACAACTTAATTTGTCTAACTTCAGGATTTGAAGACCTCATAGTACGATTAGGAAGAATATTCTACATTTGTATATTCTGATGTTCTTCCTTAATAATTTGAAATTCATCTGTACGTCTATAATTCACGAAGTCTTTCCAAACTTTGGGTTCAATCCAGTGGTGTTCTTTAGGGATTTTTTATTATTCTACTTCATCAAGTGGTTCCAAATATAGAAACATATACTTTCTGGCTAATTTGGAAGTTTTGTATTCCTTCCATGCCTTATTTGCAATCTTATAACACTTGCTCATCCAAGTATCGGAGAATTTATAATGATTATGTAAAAACACACTACAAAAGATGAGATATAATACAAAAAAGATATAATATATGTAGTTAGTTATAAAATAAAAGAGACTTACACAAATGGTTTTCGATATTTTGAACTTTTCAGCTTTGTCAACCTTAGTCCAATCATTTATATTGATTGGTATACTTGACTTCACAAGTCTACCAATAGAGGATTTCAATTGTTGGCTATTTTTCCCTAATGGATTACAAGTAGCATTAAATAGAATGGGTACTCTATCATTTGGGTTAAGTGGAGCATTATGTATATTCACTCAACTTTTTCTTTTCAAATACCTCAATGGAACATTTGGATCTATAAGCTTTGGTACCCTAGAATCCATGAAATATCTACAAACAATGATGAAATATAAATTAATTGACAATTTTAAGTCCAGACATGTAAACATGTAAACATGTAAACATGCAAGAGTTATTAGAATAATATAGAACATACATTATGTTTAATTAGGTTGTTGACCGTATATATATATATATATATATATATATATATATATATATATATTCCTTCACAATCACTTCGAGTCCATAAAGAAGAATCATCGTCATCAACTAGATCATCACACACATTAGGAAATTTGTTTAAGAAATGAAAATTTGTTTGAGAAATGACTAATATTAGATAATGTATCAAGCATGTCATCATCTTCTAAAGCATTATAATGGTATAACTCTTTTTATGGAGGCGTTAACATAACAGATCATCTTGTGTCAATTTGATCATTCACGTAGAATACTTGCTTTGCATAAAGTGTTAACATGAAAGGATCATCAGTGTGACTTATCTTGGATAAATTTATAAGGGTAAATCCAAAGTCATCTATTTTATATCCAATATTGATAACATTTTCAACCCAATCACACAAGAATGTTATTTCATGAAAGACCTCATAATCGAGTTCCAAATTTCTTGAATTATACCATAATATGTTCTATGAGAAAGTACATGATTATCATCTTTTGAACTGGCAAATTGTATAGTTTGTGCAACCATCTTCACACTACTATTCTGATTTACTCAGACTTTGTCCCTTGCTTGAGTTGTAAACCTCGATCCATTAATTGTGAAACTAGAAAATGATTTGACATCGAATTTTGGATAATGTGCAAACCATTCTAAACTTTTTGTTATTTTATGATTGGGTTTATTGAATTCAACTCAAATATATGCATTCAAAAACATGAAATGTGTTTAAAACAAATTTTTAAAACATTGCATAGAAGTACTAATGAATTCTTGTATGTCACTTACATGGTTGCAAAACCAATTAATAAGCTCTCGCTTATTTTCATTATACAACCATTTTTATCCTCCTTTTTTTTATAATGAGCATTGATCTTCAATAAGTTTAAATGCATTCTGTAATGTTATTAAAGATATATTAATTTGATATCATTAATATTTAAATAAAAAATAATTTTATTTTAAATGAAAAGGTTGAACCTGTTATCACTTACTCTATGTACAGTTGTGCCTCATTATTATTTACCAAAATGATTTGGTGTGCTTTTTCCCATCAATGCGATCAATAAACAATCTCTTACTTCTACCAAGCATAGGGTTACCTACTTGGATCATGTGATGTTCTAAGAATAACTTGTGCGTAGGATTCCCAATTTTAGTGCAACCACTAAAGTATTCAACACAAAACTCAATAGCCTCTTCAGTAATGTAACGTTCCATCATGCATCATGTAGGTTGATTTCTATTATTTACATATCCTTTAAGGACTTACATGTATCTCTCAAAAGGATATATCCACCTTAAGTAAGTAGGACCACACAATTGAACCTCTCGAACTAAATGAACATATTAGTGAATCATTATATCAAAGAAAGAGGAGGAAAATATTTTTCAACTAGACACAAATTCTCTACAATATCTTTTTGTAAAGAGTTTAACTCACCAATTGATATAGATTTATTTCATATTGTATTGAAGAATGAACAAAGATGAATTATTGATAATTGAATATGTTTTGGAATAATTGATCTAATAAAAATTGGTAATAACTATTGTATTAAGATATGACAGTTATTTGATTGCAATCCATAAAGTTTCTTATTGGTGATAGACACAAAATTTCTTAAGTTGGATGAGTAACCATCAGGAACTTTCACAACCGCCAAACATTTACAAAACACATCCTTCTCTTTTTTTGACATTGTATATGATGTTGGTAGCAAGTATGTTGATTCTTATCATTTTTACCCATGGTGCCAATTCAGGTGACATGCCTAGTTTCTTTAAATCTAGTCTTGCTTTAATTCCATCCTTTGTTTTTCTAGGTATGTTAAGTAATGTACCAATCAAGCTATCATATACATTTTTCTCAATGTGCATGACATCTAAGATGTGATAAATGTGTATATTTTTCCAATAAGGTAATTCTCAAAATATTGATTTTTTATTCCAACAACCATGATCTACTCATTCAGTAACATTTTCATTTTTACCCCTTTTATTAGTTGATCTCTTTTGTTTCCCTCCATTAGTGAGTATTTTTTTTTTCATTTTTTCATATTGTTTGAATATCATACCATTCATTTTCCTTAATATCTCAACACCTCGCAAAGGTTAGGGTGTAGGATCATTATCTTCTTCACCATCGAACGGTTTCTTTTGGTATTTAAACTTATGTCTAGAGGACAAAAATATTCTATGTCTTCTATAAGACATCTTTCGTCCATGAACAAAATAAGTTGCAAAAGTGCCATCACTACATATAGGGCATCTCATATAACTTTTTGTTGCATGTCCTGATAAGTTCTCATAGGCACAAAAATCATTAATTGTCCATAAAAGGATCCTGATAACTGTATTTTATATAGTTATTTTCATCAATTTTATTAAATATAATTGCTATGTTCGTTTAATATTTATTAATTTTTGTTAAATAAATTAATATTTTCCTTTTATATGCAAAACAAAATACATTTTTAATAAAATTAAATAATCTGTATCGAAAATGTACTTAATTTCATATTTTTGTCCACAAATATAATTTCAGATAATATGTTTTCTTAATTACAATTTATAAAAATCGAAAATATAATTTAAATTAAATTTGGGCTTAAGTATAATTATAAAAAGTTTAAAAATTTAATTTAAAATTAGCAAAGGGCTTAATTGTAATTTAAGAAAGTGCAAAATGTAATTTGGATTAAATTTGTGGGTCAAAATATAATTAATAAAAGTTTGAATTTTCTGAGCAGGAAAAGAATCGCACTCGCACAAATCACCATGTTCATCACGCGCCGTTCGATCATCAATTAAACGGTCCAGATTTGGCGAGTACAACCAGACGAGGAAAAATCGCGTGTAGAATCTTCGTTCTGCGCTGCTGGGTCCCACGTGTCGCACAGTCGGCTGGCCGTCAGAGTGGGCCCCACATGTCGGCCGCGTATTCCCCCGAGGTGATCGCCGACCGTTGGATCGATCAACTATCCGTATTGAAAGGCGTCCATCCAAGCTGTCGTGCACCGAGCCGCACTGTAAAAATCCTGTGACACGGCCTATCCAAGTGGCATGCACCCTCACTCTTCAAATGGTAAATGACCAAACCACGTGTCTCTAAATATTCCAAATAATAAAATGATGACACGTGGCATGTATTTGGTGAAATAAAAACGCAGAATCAGCCACTTCCACCGTTAACCACTTCCAACCGAAGAAATCGTGTGCGATGAGTTCTTCTCGCGCTCGCTTACCGCCTAATGAAAAGCTGCCACGTGGCACTACATTTCTCTCAAAGAAATCACATGGTGACACGCGGCATACAAAAAGAAAAAATTCAAAAAATTTGCAGAGTGTGTTTACGCTGCTACTCCCATACAATGTTGTTCCCCACCGATGATAAAAAATAAAAAAAAAATAAAAAAGAAAAATAGGGGATATATGTTTAACATGGGGGATACGCGTAAAGAGAATTTTTTTTTCTTCTTTTTTTTTTGTTAGTTTTCCGCTCGAGCATTTTTCTTTCTTTCTTTTCTCTCGAAACTTTGGGAGAAAACTAGCAGCTTCTTGCAAGTTTTTCTTCCTTGTAACATTTTAATTTTTCTGCTTTTTTCTTGTTTGCGTGTTACACAAACACGTTAGTATTGATTTAACATTTTATGTTGTATTTTCTTAGGGAAATTACAGAGAAGAAGACAACAAAGAAGAAGAAAAGGGATGAAATTTATTTTTCATTGAGGAATCGTGAAAGAGTTTTTTTTCTTATCTATTTTCTTTTAATTTTCTTTCTCGCAATGTTTTATTTTTGTTGTGTTGTAATTTTAAATTCTGCTATGAACTAATACATTTGTTCTAGGATTGCAAGTAAGCGTAAATTATGAAATTTGAATTAAATTTTTTTAAATGAATTATGGGACTTTTTTAAGTTGTTTATTTTATCTGTGTTTAATGCTTTTAATTATCTGGAAGATTAATTAACCGACATGTGACATTTAAATAAACTTGAAAAGGCATTTTTGTGTCGTCAGTGATGAAATAACGTATATACATAAGAGATAGAAATATACTTTTATTGTATGTGTAATCAAGTTAGAGAATCCTTAACTTAATAAATCTGCTGAATTTAATTCGCATAGGAATATAGTGAATCATTTTAACTAGATGTTTCTGTATGGAGCTCGGAAGAGATATATGGATAAATTAGGAGTTCTTGGTTAACAACTTAAAACACGATAACATAAATCAAGATAAAATATAATGATTCAAGTGGATTAATTTGGTGAAACTGCAATCCTAGAATTTTCTTGCAATCTGTTATAAAAGTTAGTTAGTCAAACTGCATCAATAATCGACTGCTTGGATAAAATTAGGTTGAAATAATTTTAATAATTAACGAATACTAGTAACAAATCTGGGAACGATATTTTACTTATCATATTATTACTTGTGACCGTGTATACTTGCACGAGTTCGTGTGTTGAAAAACACGCAACAAGTTTTTGGCGCCGTTGCCGGGGATTTGTTTTACTAATTTTTGTTGATATTAATACCAATTAATCTGATTTTAATTCAAAAAAAAACAAAAATATTATTTGTTTAATTGCTTACTTTTACTTGCTTGGATTTGTGTGTTTATTTATGTTTTAAATGTAATTTACTGTATTAGATTTAATTTTGGATAGAGTGGGACTTTGTATGCGACGCATAAGAAATCTTGACTTAGTTCCCTTAGATCTAGAAATCCATAGAACTACTTTGAACTTAAAGAAAAATAATAAACAAGAAACCTTAGAACATTTAGCTATGAATAATGAAATTCCAGAAGTAGAAGAACCAAGATCCTTAAGAGATTATGCAAGGCTCCATGGTTGGCAAGTATCCAAATAAGCATTAGGAGACCTTGAGTTCAAGCTAATAATTTTGAAATTAAGCTCCGCAATAATTCATATGATTCAGACTCTGCTCAATTTGGTGGTTTACCCCACGATGATCCAAACTCCCATATATCAAATTTTCTTGAGATTTGGCGACACATTTAGGCATAATGGAGTCACCGATGATGCTATTCGGTTGAGACTTTTTCCCTTTTCACTTAGGGATAAGGCAAAGAGTTGGTTGAATTCATTACCACGTGGTTCTATCACTACGGGGAGGATTTGGCTCAAAAAATTTTAGCCAAAATATTTTCCACCTACAAAAGATCTGCACTATGAGGAATGAAATTACCACTTTTATGCAGTTTGACTCAGAGTCATTATACGAAGCTTCGGGAGAGGTACAAGGAGCTACTTCAAGATGTCCTCACCACGGATTACCGAAGTGGCTTCAAGTTCAAACATTTTATAATAGTTTGATGGGTCAAACTAGAAATATGATTGATGCCGCAGACAGGTGGTGCTTTAATGGGGAAATCAATTGATGAAGCATACAACTTATTAGAGGAAATGGCCTCAAATAGTTATGAATGGCCATCGTAGGATGTTGCCTAAGAAAGTACTGAATTCATGAGATTGATGCTATGACTGCGAATCGCACAAGTATCCGCTTTGGTGAAAAAGATGGATACTATCGAAGGCCCATTCTATTCGTAGTCCTTTTGTTGCATGTGAAATTTGCAATGGAAATCATGCCAAGGAGAGATGTCCTCATAACTCGACCGTTAATTTTGTTTCCAATTATAATAGAACCAAAATAATCAAAATAATCCCTATTCCAACACTTACAATCCAGGGTGGAAGAATCACCCTAATTTTTCTTGGAATAATAATCAAGGCCAATCATCTTCTATGAAGCCCACTCATCCACCAGGTTTTCACAATCAAGCCCCACAACAAGAGAGAAAGCCTTCATTGGAAGATATTTTTGCTCAATACATGGCTAAGAATGAGGCTATTCTCCAGAATCAAGCAACATCTATTAGAAATCTTGAAGTTCAATTGGGTCAATTAGCTACTGCTGTCAACAACCGCCTCAAGGAGTTTTACCTAAGATACCGAAGTCAATCCAAAAGGGAAGGAAAAGAGCATTGTAAAGTAGTTACATCGAGAAGTGGAAAAGAGTTAGAAGAAATACACAAGCCCATTTCTCCGCCAACTCTTATTGTCAAGCTATTGACCCAGAGAAACAAGAGAGTGGAGAAGAAATAGTCAAGAAAATGAAGCATCAACAAAACCCATAATGAAAACCAAAATTTTAGAAAGTCTCAAGTCATATAATCCACCAATTCCATTTCCTCAACGCTTCCATAAGCAAAAAGCTTGATAAGCAATTCTCCAAGTTTCTTGAAGTATTTAAGAAACTTCATATAAACATTCCTTTCTTGAGCCGATGCCTTGGAGCAAATGCCTAGCTATGTGAAATTCATGAAAGACATTTTGTCTAAGAAGATAAGGTTAGGTGATTTTGAGACAGCTTGCTCTCACAGAGAAGCCATCCTTCAAGAAGCTTACCACCTAAGCTTAAAGATCCGTGAAGTTTCCACCATTCCTTGTACTATTGGTGAGAAATTTTTTGGTAGAGCTCTGTGTGATCTGGGTGCAAGCATTAATTTGATGCCACTATCCATCTATCAAAGACTTGGATTAGGAGAAGCACAACCGACCACTGTAACTCTTCAACTTGCAGATAGGGCTCTGAAACACCCGAGAGGCATGATAGAGGATGTGCTTGTAAAGGTTGACAAGTTTATCTTTCCTGCAGATTTCATAATTCTGGACATGGAGGAAGATAGAGAAATTCCTATTATTCTGGGGAGACCATTTTTTAGCAACCTGGTAGGACTTTGATCGATGTTCAAAAAGCGAGAGCTCATGAGAGTCCAAGACCAAGAGGTAACTTTCAACGTCTTTAAAGCTATGAAATTTCCAAGAGAATCTGATGATTGCCTTAGAGTTGACACGGTGAATGCGTTAGTTGAAAGCAATTTCAGGGAAAACTTAAGTACTGATGCTTTGGAACTTGCACTTGTGAATGACAATATTATTGATAACTTTGATTCTCTTGAATATCTCAAGTTACTTAAGGCATCTCCACAACTCTTTAGTCCTCAAACTGAAGAAGATGCATCACAAGTTCTAACACCGTCTAAGCTTACCTATGGGAAGCCATCTATGGAACAGAAACAATTATTAGAGCTTAAGCCACTGCCTACCCATCTAAGGTATGCTTATTTGGGTGAAATGACTACAATGCCTGTGATTATTTCAGCATCTCTAGATGACGATCAAGAAAAGAAGCTATTGAGAGTGTTGAGAAATTACAAGCTAGCATTAGGATGGTCTATAGCTGACATTAAAGGAATTAGCCCTGCAATATGCATGCACAAGATCTTGTTTGAGGAAGATTTCAAGCCCACTATTGAGCATCAACGTCGTTTGAATCCAATCATGAAGGAGGTAGTAAAAGATGAAATCATTAAGTGGTTAGATGCAGGTATTATCTATCCTATTTCAGATAGCTCGGTCGTACCAATTCATTGTGTTCCAAAGAAAGGAGGAATTACGTGGAGACTAATAGCAATAATGAGCTGATTCCCACAAGGAAAGTGATGTCATGCAGGTATGCATGGATTATCTAAGCTCAACAAGGCCACTCGAAAGGATCATTTTCCCTTCCATTTATTGACCAAATGCTAGATGATTGGCAGGACATTCTTTCTATTGTTTCTTGGATGGCTATTCTGGTTACAATCAAATTGCTATCGCACCGAAGATCAAGAGTAAGACCACTTTCACCTGTCCATATGGAACTTTGCTTTCCGAAGAATGCCTTTGATTGTGTAATGCTCCAGCCACTTTTCGAGGTGTATGATGGCTATCTTCTCAAGTACGGTGGAAGATTTTATCGAGATATTTATGGATGACTTCTCGCTGGGGATTCATTTGATACGTGCTTGCATAACCTTTCTTTGGTCCTACAAAAATGCGAAGAAACAAATTTGGTTTTAAATTGGGAAAAGTGCCACTTCATGGTAGAAGGTGTGGTTCTTGGCCATCTAATTTCATCAAAAGGAATTGAAGTTGATAGGGCAAAGATTGAAACCATTGAGAAACTACCGCCTCCAACATCTGAAAGCAATTAGAAGCTTTCGGGCATGCAGCAGGGATTCTATAGGCGTTTTCATAAAAGATTTTTTCCAAGATATCAAAGCCTCTTTGTAATCTTTTGGAAAAAGATACAAAATTCACATTTGACTGAAAAGTGTTTTGCAGCTTTCAAAGTTTTGAAAGAAAAGTTGATCACGGCTCCCATCATTGTTGCACTGCATTGGAATCTACCTTTTGAGCTTATGTGTGATGCCGTGATTTTGCAAAGAGGAGCTGTTTTAGGACAACGGAAAAAAGAGAGTTTTTCATGCCATATACTATGCCAAAGAAAACTTTGACCAAGGCTCAAATGAATTATGCTACCACCGAAAAGAATTACTGTGTTGTATATGCTTTTGAAAAGTTTCGCTTCCTACCTAATCTAACTAAAGTGACGCTTTATACCGATCATTCTCGCTATAAAATATCTAATGGCTAAAAAAGATGCAAAACCAAGATTGATTAGATGGATCCTCCTACTTCAAGAATTTGATTTGGAGATCAAGGATAAGAAAGGAACCGAAAATCAAGTGGCCGATCATCTATCGAGATTGGAGAATAATGATGGAGCCGTGGGACAAGACTATCATTAAGTAGACTTTTCCCGATGAGCAATTGTTTTCCTTGATCATGTATGTGCCATGGCACGCAGTACTATGTTAATTACATCATAAGCAATGTGCTCCCACCCGAAATATCTTTCCAACAAGAAAAAATTCTTACACGATATTAAGTACTATTTATGGGATGAACCTTACTTGTTTAAGTATCAGTGCAGATCAAATTATCGAAGGTGTGTCCCAAAGGAAGAAATTGAAAATATACTTAAACATTGTCATTCTTCAAATTTCATGGGGCCATTTTGGAAAAGAAAGAACTGCGGCTAAGGTTCTTCAATCCGGTTTTTATTGGCCAAATTTGTTTAAAGATGCACATTTCTTTGTTTCACACTGACAAAGTGCCAAAGAGTTGGTAACATTTTTAAGAAACACGAGATGCCTTTAAACAACATTCTTGAGGTAGAAATATTTCATGTTGGGGGAATTGATTTCACGGGCCTTTTATCTCGTCCCACAACAACCTCTACATTTTCGTCATTGTGGATTATGTTTCTAAGTGGGTAGTAAGCAATTCCCTTGCCTACCAATGATTCCAAAGTGGTACCGAATTTTCTAAAGAAAACATTTTCACCGATTTGGCACCCCAAGGGCAATCATGTTGATGGGGAACTCATTTTTGCAACAAATATTTTGAAACCCTCCTTGCCAACACGGTGTCACTCACAAGATTGCAAATCGCTTATCATCCTTAAACAAGTGGACAAGTCGAGATATCAAATAGAGAGGTGAAGAGGATTTTGGAGAAGACGGTAAATCCTTCAAGGAAGGATTGGTCTAAGAGGGTTGACGATGCACTGGGCATATCGAATGAAGATACAAGACACCCATCGGGATGTCCCCATATCGGTTGGTTTTTGGGAAAGCTTGTCATCTCCCGCTTGAATTAGAGCACCATGCGATTGGGCTATCAAGAATTTAAATTTGATTTAGGCGCCGGCCGGGCGAAAGACGTCTCCTACAACTCAACGAGAGATGGATGAGATTCGTTTACACACATATGAAAATGCCGAGATTTATAAAGAAAAGACGAAGAGGTGGCATGACAACAAAATCTTGCATAGACACTTTGAACCAGACGTAAAGTATTGCTTTTCAATTCTCGTCACAAGTTCTTCTCAGAAAATTGAAATTCCAAGTGGTCGTGGCCATTCATTATTACCAAAGTACACCCATACGTGGGCTATTGAGATTAAAGGTGAAGAATCACAAAGTACCTTCCAAGTGAACGGGCAAAGACTCAAACATTATCGGGGGGTGACATTGATCGTCAAAAGTCCACCATTTTCTTATCCGATCCAACCTAAAGCAAGGAGAAAAGGCAAATAGCCAAGTCGATGACTCTAAATCAAGCGCTTCTCGGGAGGCAACCCATGTGTTTTAGTTTTTATTTATTTATTTTTTATTGTATTTTAAAACATGTATTAGTTGCATATTTCTTCATTCTCGTTTTTTTTGTTTTGATAGGTGTAACCTATGAGGTAAAACAATTTTGGATTTCAATCTCACAAGTCAACTCACCATTCCGTGGAAGTTTCTTTTAACACATCTCCTTTGTTCTTTAATTTTCACACATTTGGGACAATGTGCATATTAAGTTCGGGGTGTTGAGATTAAACTTATTTGAAATAATCGCTTGATATTGTTGCTGCCTAGTTTTGTTTGTTTGGTTGATCAAGATATGTTGCTATGAATAGTGATTTATTTTTATTTCTTCGATTTAAATGATGCATATCTCTTTGAAAAAAAAAAAAAATTTTTTTACGTATGTTTCATTTTACAAGAATAAATATTCATGAGCACTAGTCTTGATTTTTGAGTTGCTATGATAATTTAGAGAAGGTTTATGTGAGTATGAAATTCGATAGATTTTTGTGGTGTCACAGTTTTAGAATTTGTTTGATTTTCTCTCGAGGCGAAATTATAGATAACATTTAACTAAGAAAATGATTTAGGCCATCTTTGGATCGTTTGAGCCTTTCTATCTACCTTGACATACATTATCCATAGTATACCCCTTTTGAGCTTCAAAGTTTACATATATTTTTTTCTTATTTCACCGGCCTATCTTAAAAAAATATATATATATGTGTAGTTATACTTATTGTTCTTATCTCACTAACATGTGACAATTGTTAGTAAATGTTGAATGATATATCGAAAAAAAAAAGGGTCGTAGGAAAAAAAAATAGTTATTGTATGTGATGAGAAATCCCAAATTGGGAAGTAATTATTCAGATGATAGAATTATCTTTTTCAATCCTGAAATGTTATGCTCGGGAAAAGTTAAGCTAAATATTATCCTTCATTCCTACCTTTACCTAAGCCATACATTACAAGCTTAATAAAGTCCTATTGATTTGGTGTTTTGTGTTTGTCTACATTAGTGGAGAGAGAAATGAAAAATAAACTTATGAGATTTGTTATTTCATGAAAATTTGTTTGATTTTATATTTGCATAAACTGATCCGGATTGCATGTGATGAAATTTGAAAAGACTTCACACACATACCTAAAATTCATTGTGAAAATGTAATATACTTTTAAATTGATTTTGATACTTAGATAAAATTCTTTTATTTCTTTGAGTTATGTTATTTGGAATGTTTTGAAAATCACTATTTTAAATGCAGTTATCTTTGTTTTATTTTCATCCTTTTGCTCGAGGACTAGCAAAAACTTAAGTTTGGGGGTGTTGATAACTGTATTTTATATAGTTATTTTCATCAATTTTATTAATGATAATTGCTATGTTCGTTTAATATTTATTAATTTTTGTTAAATAAATTAATATTTTCCTTTTATATGCAAAAAAATACATTTTTAATAAAATTAAATAATCTGTATCGAAAATGTACTTAATTTCATATTTCTGTCCACAAATATAATTTCAGATAATATGTTTTCTTAATTACAATTTATAAAAATCGAAAATATAATTTAAATTAAATTTGGGCTTAAGTATAATTATAAAAAGTTTAAAAATTTAATTTAAAATTAAGAAAGTATTTAATCGTAATTTAAGAAAGTTCAAAATGTAATTTGGATTAAATTTGTGGGTCAAAATATAATTAATAAAAGTTTGAATTTTCTCACAGAAAAGAATCGCACTCGCGACAAATCACCACGTTCATCACGCGCCGTTTCGATCATCAATTAAACGGTCCAGGATTGGGCGAGTACAACCAGACGAGGAAAAATCGCGTGTAGAATCTTTCACATGGCCGTGCCGCTGGGTCCCACGTGTCGCACAAAGCCGGCCGAGTGGGCCCCACATGTCGGCCGCTACAGATTCCCCGAGGTGATCGCCGACCGTTGGATCGATCAACGGCCCATTGAAGTCAAGGCTCCATCCAAGTCGTGCACCGAGCCGCTCGTGTAAAAATCCTGTAGGTGACACCTGGCCCATCCAAGTGGCGTGCACCCTCACTCTTCAAATGGTAATGATCACCACGTGTCTCGTAAATATTCCAGCCGAATAAAATGATGACACGTGGCATGTATTTGGTGAAATAAAACGCGTAATCCGCCCACTTCCACCAGTTAACCACTTCCAACCAAGAAATCGTGTGCGATGAGTTCTTCCTGCGCCCGCTTACCGCCTAATGAAAAGCTGCCACGTGGCACTACATTTCTCTCGCCGAATCACATGGTGACACGTGGTACAATTTAAAAAAGAAAAAAATTCAAAAATTTGCAGTGTGTTTACGCGTGCTACTCCCATACAATGTTGTTCCCCACTGATGATAAAAAAAAATAAAAAATAAATAAAAAGAAAAATAGGGGATATATGTTTATGGGGGGATACGCGTAAAGAGAATTTTTTTTTCTTCTTTTTTTTTGTTAGTTTTCCAGTTCGAGCATTTTTCTTTCTTCTTTTTCTCTCGAAACTTTGGGAGAAAACTAGCAGTTCTTGCAAGTTTTTCTTCCTTATAACATTTTAATTTTTCTGTTTTTCTTGCTGCGTGTTACACAAACACGCAGAGTATTGATTTAACATTTTATGTTGTATTTTCTTAGGAAATTACAGAGTTAAGACAACAAAGAAGAAGAAAAGTGGATGAAATTTATTTTTCATTGAGGAATCGTGAAAGAGTTTTTTTCTTATCTATTTTCTTTTAATTTTCTTTTCTCTACAATGTTTTATTTTTGTTGTGTTGTAATTTTAAATTCGCTATGAACTAATACATTTGTTCTAGGATTGCAAGTAGCGTAAATTATGAAATTTGAATTAAATATTTTTGAATGATTTAAGGACTCGTTTTAAGTTGTTTATTTTATCGCTGTTTAATGCTTTTAATTATCGCAAGATTAATTAACTGATATGTGTCATTTAAATAATCTTGAAAAAGGCATTTTTGTGTGCTGCTTCGCGATGAAATAACGATATATACATAAGAGATAGAAATATACTTTTATTGTATGTAACTGTTAGAGAACTCGAACTTAATAAATCTGGTTGAATTTAATTCGCATAGGAATATAGTGAATCATTTTAACTAGATGTTTCGTATGGAGCTCTAAGAGATATATGGATAAATTAGAGTTCTTGGTTAACAACTTAAAACACGATAACATAAATCAAGATAAAATATAATGATTCAAGTGGATTAATTTGGTGAAACTGCAATCCTAGAATTTTCTTGCAATCTGTTATAAAAGTTAGTTAGTCAAACTGCATCAATTATCTACTGTTTGGATAAAATTAGGTTGAAATAATTTTAATAATTAACGAATACTAGTAACAAATCTCTGTGGGAACGATATTTTACTTATCATATTATTACTTGTGACCGTGTATACTTGCACGAGTTCGTGTGTTGAAAAACACACAACAAGTTTTCCCATCAAGTTAAAGTGTTATTCTTTATGTGTATCGTAAAAATTTACATCATCATTCTGCAACATCTTTAAATCATCTATCAAAGGCTACAAATATACATTAATATCAACTCTGGGTTGTTTCCGTCCTAAGATCAATAATGTTAACATTATGAATTTTCTTTTCATACACAACCAGGGAGGAGGGTTGTATGTTACCATAATTACTGGTCAACAATTATATCTACTACTGAAGGAACTGTGTGCATTAATTAGATCAGCAACAATGGCAAGACGAAGATTGCATGGATCATATGAAAATTGAGAGGATCAATTATCTATTACTTTTCAATTTGGAGAATCATAAGGATGATGTAGCATTCCATCATCAAATCAATTATCTGAATGTCAAGTAAACATCTTTGATGTCTCTTTACTTTTGAACAACCTTTGAAAGAGAGGAATCAGAGGAAAGTACCAAAGAACCTTTACGGACATGCCTTTCTTAGGTGTTGTCTCATTTGTAGCATGCTTCCATCTTGATTCTTTACACATTGGACAATCATCTAATGTCTCATATTTTTTTCTATAAATAATGCAATCATTTGAACAAGCATAAATCTTATGATATTACATGCCAAATCGAGCAAGAGATTTCTTCACTTCATACATTGAAGATGACAATTCAATACCCTAAGGAAACATATCTATTAGTACATTTGATGATTTTGTGATCCCTTGTCAAAAAACCATTTTTTTGCCTTCACATTGTACAAATGAACCAATCTCGACATTTTAGTGTATTTCTTGCATTCTAGATACAACGGTTTTTCGGCATCTTCTAGAAGTTTTTTAAAGGTTTTGAGATCATCCTCATGTAGTTCATCTTCAACACCATGAAACATATTTTTTATCTGTACATTATGATAAGATGTATATAATCCACTCACATTCTTATTTATCTCTTCCACATGAGTATTATCAATATTTTCTCCATGATAATACCAACATTTATAACTTAAAAGAATACCACTACGGATAAGGTGATACTTAATCTCGTCAACATCAAGAAATCATTCATTTTTACATTTAACAAATGGGATCGAATCATATTAATTTCATTATTATTATTTCTACAAGCAAATTCTAAGAAACTTTCAACTATAAAAATATAGTCCTACTTAATTCTACACTTTAACATCTAAGATTTGTCCATTTTTTATTAATGACATTAAGCATTTTAAGTATGTATCCAATCGATATATTTCATATATTATTATATATGAATTTCCTAATTATTAGAATTCCTAAATTATTAGAATATCTATCAAAACACCATATAAAATTAAATACATAAAAACTAAACATAACAAATATATACACATAAATATAATTATATGAGATTGATTGTAATTACTAATAATAATATGTCACATCATTTGAGTTGATTTCAAATTTAAAATATATAAAAAAAAATTTATATAACAATTTTGTGATGATTAATATTTTTTTAAAATAACTACACTACTTCAAACATAAATTTTTAATGAGTATCATATTATTGAATCATGTCTTTCCCATTTCATATTAACAAAAATAAATAAATTAAAAATCAACCTTAAATCACAATCATAAATATGTAAATTTATATTATTACAAAAATTTATACAAAACCTATATAATACAAAAAATTATACACATAAATAATAACATATAATATAAAAAAAATAAAGAAATATGAATAATAAGTAATTATGATTAATAGAAATATTTACAAGAGTAAACAAAGTAAAAAAATGAAAGAAATGAAGAAAAAAAGTGTTTTGTAAGTGAGAACATTGGCATAAAAAATTTAAGTATTTAGCTCAAAAAAATAGGGGATCTAGAAGATAAATTAAAGAGGAAAAAACTCACTAAACGACGTAGAAATTGATGATCATAGGTGGCATGAAAATGAGAAAGAGTGGAGGAGGAGTGTTGATCGATTTTGGGTTTTTTAGTATTTAAAGTGCTGGAATGTTCTGTCTAATGGGGAAGAAAGAAGAGAGAAAAAAATATTCACATGTGTAGCGTTGGTTGATGTGTTGAACTGACGCTACACGTAGGACGTAGCGTTTGTTCTACGTATCAACCGATGCTACACACGTGGATAGTTTCGATTGATACGTAAAACCAACGCTACGTCCTACGTGTAGCGTTGGTTTAACACATCAATCGACGCTACAATATACGTGTTTTAAGTCGGTTTTTTAGGGAATTGACTTTAAATTCATTATAAATCAATTTTCTTAAAAATTGATTTTAAATTTCAATTTAAATACCACATTTTGTAGTAGTGTGAAAGTTGATTGACCAAAATATCATAAAAAATAAATTTATCTATTTGTAACATTTTAATTACTCATTTCATAATATTTTATTATATACTATTTTAATGAAGAGGGTGATTGCAAGTATTGTACTTATTCTAAAAATGACACTTATATCTTATATTTATTTTTTGTAACATTTTAGTCCAATTATTAATAAAAAATGATTGTACAATGATAAATAATAGTTTTTGTTTCATTTAATTTTTCTTCAATTTTTTTAGTTACAACTTATTTAAGTTAAAATAATATTTATTTAATATAATTGAAAAAATAAAAAATAAAAATAAAAAAATTAATTAATTTTATCTTTGTACAATCATTTTTTAATAACAATGAGATAAATTGTCATAAAAATAACTACAAAAATGAAGTTTTATTTTTTCAATAAGTAAAAGACCATAACATTATTTTTTTTAAATTAATTGATCAACTCATTAATCAATATAAATATTATTAATATTTATAAATATATATTAAACAAAAATTAATCTAAAATATATGTAATTGATGGTTTGACGTTACAAAATTATATAAAATATTTCACAATTTTGATAAATTTTTTATATAATTTTCATAGTTTTCATAATTTTCCTAAAGTTTTAATCTATAACGATAATATACTCAATATTTTTGTAAAAATTATATTTCGATATCTTCATCGATGTTAATATTTTAAATCTTAATTGTGTTATAGAAGAACAAATTTAAATTTAAAATATTATATATATTGTGTGTTTATATATGATAATAATTTATAAATAATTTTAAGCATTTGTTTTTAGTTTTTTTATACCTTTCATTTAAATTTAACTCTTTTAATTAAAAATATAATTGAATTGTTCAAAATAATAGTATTAGATGCATATTTAAATTAAATTTTTTTGACAATATATAACAAAACATGTGTAAAGTTAACATAAATTAAATTTAAGTGATAAATTATTAGATCTAAATCTATGTATAATAAAAAAAATCATAAAATAATTCTTGTGATATCATTTAAACAATAAATAAATAAAGAATTAATCAATAGAAAAATTTTATAAAAAAGAAAATTCTTCTCCGAAAAAAATAAGAAATAAAAAAATAAACGGCTATGATTTTACATAATTGAGAAAAAAGATAGAAAAATACTAACGAAACTTCCTAATTCATTTTGATGTTCCAATTACTCCCCGTTAAATGAGACACGTCATTGTTCCCCCACTCGGCTTTAAAGAGTTTATTTTGTGCAAAATGTCGGAGAGGCTTTTATATGAAACTATTTAATGTGAAGCTACCGAGTAAGAATAATAATACCAATAATAAAAATAATAATATTATTATTAATTTTGTGAAGTTATTACCTGCCCAAAATCCAAAAGATTATTATAATAAATAATAATAATAAAATATAAATTTATATATATATATATTTAATTATATTAATAAAATTATGTTATCTTTTATATTAAAAAAAAACTTTAAAAATTAAAATATTATTACCTGACCATACAACTAGGTAGGTTTATATGTAGGTACACATTAATCATGTTATATAATTTGTATGAAAGTGATTTTATATTTTATAATTATAATTTGAGTGTACGGAAATTTAATTATATTTATTAATAATATTATATTATATTATTTATAATTTACGAAAATTTATAATAAATTAAAATTTTCTTTTATAAACTCTAAAAAAATAATTATTATCTTTTATTGATATTAAAATTAACGTCAGACTTTACTTCTACAATAATAAAAACCAAAACAACTATTTTTATTTTCCTAAAACCTATTTGGTTTGATGCTGAAGTACGTAAGCACTTACGCAAAAAGACATTTGGCCTTTGGGGAATCCCAAATTTAATATTTTTCGACAAAGCAATTTTGATTTCAGATTTGTTGGAGCCTGGAGGGTTTAACATAAGTTAAATTGCTTCAGAGTGACTCACATGCTCCCACTTTGCCGGAATATAGACTTCAAATTCCCAAAAAAACTGGGCAGAAAAAGCTGTCTGCTTATCAACTTTCTTCATAGTCATATCAATTAAATGTATATAAATCAATTGTATCATCAAACAAAAATATCAATTTCAACGTATTATTTATTATTTTAACTATATTTTTCACTGATTTATTTTTTATATATTTTTAAATATTATACTAATTTAAAATATCATATTATTATTATATAATCTAAAAATAATAGATAATTTTATCTAATTTAAATAGATTTCAATTTATTTCTAATAATATCAGACAGCGCGCGGCAGATTTATGTAGTAATTAAGTGGACATGTTATCGTACTCACTTAATTAAAAATTTAATTTGATGTATAAAATTTTATAATTTTCTTTTTGTAAAAATTGAATTATATTTAATATATAGTTTTTTTTCAATTTTTATTTAAACTCATATTTTAAATATAAATATTTTAAGTTGAAATTTTATTACAAAACCTCACAATAATTCTTTAATCAAAAATTTTAATTGTTAATTTTTTTAACCCTAATATTTAATTTAATTTTTTATTATTTATACTTCATGTAACTTTTATATTATTAATTTTTTATCGATACTCGTCTGAATTTGAGTGATGGATCCACCACTGTTGCCATAATACAAGCTTTTTTTTTTTTGGAAAATACTGAATAAAAATGATTAAACCAGAAAAAAACAAATCGAATTGTCGGAATTATAATATTTAGCTGCCAACTATTCAAGCTCTTATGATGCTTGTAAGCTCTTATGATCGATATAACCAGCTGCCAATAAAAGCAGGTGAAGATCGCACTTTAGAAACAGTGATTTGTTCAAGATGCATGTCTCAGAATAAGAAGTATGTTCCAGGAAGTGATTCGCTAAGTCAAATAAAAACAAATATAATATGGCCAATGACCATAGCGGGGTCTTAAAAAGGGCCCGTTTTCTTAGCTTTTTTTTAATGTGTTCTTTTTTATAAAATAATTAAACTAAAAAGAGGCTATATATTAAATATAAACTCATTAAGCACTTTTAAAACCCTTTTTCTTTATGCTTTGCTTTACACTAATTACAATTTAATTTAAGTTAAATTATTTTATAATGAAGAATTTTAAAAATAAAAAAATTACACAACCATGTAATCATATTACCTATATACATAACGTGGTTATATGGGTGTGTAAATAATTTATAAAATTTATATTATAAAGTAGGTTTAATTTAAATTAAATTATAAATTTTCAAAAAATTCATTCCTATACTATAATTTTTTCCGTTTTAATACATATATGTTTTTTCTCTCTCTCTAATTAATACCTATAAGTTTAAGTTCACAATCATAAAGTATCTATTTTTTAAAATATATTTGAATAATAAATAGTTAGTTAAAAATTACATATTATATAATATGATAACTCTAACAAAATTATCATAATTGATGGATATGATAATAGTCTTAAAAGGATAATTAATGTAAATAACTTCAAATATAAGGATAATTTTATGAAAAAAATTTTTTGCTGTGATTTACAATTTTATGTAATATAAACATTAATAGATGCAAACACATCCCAGGATGCAGCGAATTAACTTATAGTATATAATGATTTAGTCTACTTACTTTCTATACTACTGCATTCGTTCGTTTAAAAAAAGAAAAGAAAGTGTATTAGTCTTAAGCAAGAGAAACATTCATTTAAAATTGTGTAATATTACTTTAGTAAATTTTAACATAAGTTCTATATAAACTATTTAATAATTAGACGTCAATTATATTGGGTAGTTATTTGAAAGAAGAAAAAAAAAGTTTGTCATAATGAGTCTATTTAATTAATGTGACAAAATGAGATTAGCATGTGTCTCAACTACCAGTTAACATAATTTAGTGTTGATTTCATTTTAGTACTCCTTAGATGGAGTCACATGCATAACCCATGCAACTGTTCTTTTCTCAATATATTTGGTATATTAATTGGTTAATAATATATAAGACTTATGTGCTTCACCATGCAAACAAATTAAAAGAAATAAATCAAATTAAGTACTCTACTTGAAGAGTAAACAACACTAAAATCTCAAACTAAACATAAATAAAGAACAAGCTAGTGACGTAAGCCATTTACCCATAAAACTCACTAAGGTTAATAAATAATATTGATTATAATGACATATAATCCCTTTATTTTATTGCCATTATTAATTTTCTGTAACGTATATTCTCAAATTCTATGAAATTCTATGCCAAGCTAGACTCTAGATAGTCGGAATTAGAGACTTCCCACACTTTAATCTCTCCATCTAAGCTCCCACTACAAACAAAAACGACACCGCTTGACTGATCATCACTCGAGACTGCTGCCATGGACTTCACCGGTTTCTCATGCCCCTCCAATATTTCCATACAACAATACCCACCACTTCCCTTACCCCGTCTCCAAATCCTGACCGTCCGATCAAATGATCCGCTCAGCAACATGTCACTAACGCTGTTTAAACACAATACAGCTCCAGCATGACCCTGAAGTTCCTCCTTAAATATCATCGAACTCGAACATTCACCGTTAATTTCCTTCTCCCACACTATGATCGAACGGTCATGACCACCAGAAAACAAGACCATCCCATCTTCGTTCAAAGCAAGTGCATTGACCGTCGATTTGTGCTTGTCTAGGCTAGTTATCATGGTATGTTTTTTCATCTCATCATCTCTCTCCCAAACTCTAATATGTCCATCAGCAGAAGCTGTGTACACTATTCCATTTTTGGACACTACAATAGCATTAACGGCGTCGTTATGGGCTTTAATTGACTCCAAACACCGTTGACCCTCCACGTCCCATATTTTAAAACTTCTATCCCACGAAACGGAATACATTAAACCTTCTCTACTCACAGCCAAGTCCGAGACGGCGTCGTAATGTTCGATCCAAAGGTGCTTCTTGTGGCGGCGAACCTGAATATAGTTCTTAGGCAAAATAAAACGGTGTAAACGATCTTTAACAGTGGGTAAAGTGGAAACTAAACGATGTCGTTTTGAAGGTGTGATATGCCAAATCCTAATCTTGCAGTCTTGGTGAGCAGTGAATAAGTTTGACTTATAGAAAGCAATTGATTTCACGGAGCCTGAAGAAGGTTGATCATCTTTGAAGGTATCAACTTGGGTGTAGTGATCCGATAAATCAAAGGCGTGTATTTTATTAGAGGAGGCGGCATAGAGAAGGTTGTGGTGGAGTGCGAGACAGGTGATTGTGGCAAGTGGTGGTGAAGTTCTGAGAGTTGTAATGAAGTGAGCGTTGTTTGTTTTGGGGTTTATAAGGTTTAGTGGAGTTTCTGGTGAGACTGTTTTGGAGCTGTGCATTTTGTTTGGAATCAACAAAACTTGGGGAGATTGACAAATTAATATGAGAGGAAGAGAGAGAGAGAGAGTTCAAATGTTAATTTGTTGGAGCTAGAATACCTGGGGTGGTTTTATATATATGTATAGACGTGGTTGTGGAAACTCGTAGGTTTGCTTTGGCGCCCAGAACGTGGAAGGCTATATATAGTAAACAATGAAAATGTTAAATGTCTCACTATGCAATCAAAATGTTAAAAAATAAAATAAAATTCTATATTATTTTAAATTTATGATATTTAAAATAATACATCATTATATAATTAATAAATATAATTTAATCCATATAATTATATCTAAAATAGAGTCACTTTAAATTAGTAAAAAAATTTATATGCATTATAGATTAACAAACTTTTCATTTATTATTTTAAATGTATGTATTTATTTGTATATAAATAATTAATTTTTATATAAAAATTGATAATGTATTTTTAAAATTAGTAAAAAATGCACCAAGTGTTAATAAATATTACTTATATAAAACTTTTTCCTAAACAAGAGGGGACACTTTCCATATTTTTTTTTCTTTTTTGTATTTATAGATGTGCCCATCTTTGAGTTTGTCATTTAAATAGTTTTTTTTTCTTTCCTTTCTCATACTATATATTTATTTATATATTCTATACATTTTTTATTTTTACTTTATTATTATACAATATTTTACTAACTGAAGTCTAGATAAGTTATAATATTTTACATATTCTCATAAATTTTAGAAAAATTATATGAAATAATATCCCTTAAACTTATATATAATAACAAAAATAACCTCTAATAATATTGGATAAAGTTTAACTTTAAACAAATTTAAATGATCATAATTTAATTTAAATAATATTTAATTGGACGACATTTAAAATAATGAGTTGAACTTTTTTTAATAATAAAAATATATGAAGGTGGTAACCATGTCATTTATTTATTTATCAAAAAAAGATATAAGAAATATTATTTTTATATTTTTATTATATTTTAATAGTTCAATTTCTTATCATTTTTTCAAAATTTATAAATTTTATATCATATATAATTTAATTATTGTTTATTACATCATATATATTTATAATTATTTATTTTTATTTATACATGTAATTTTTTTTTATTTTTTCTTTCAAATACTTGAATTTTTTACGTATTTATTATAATTTATGTTATTTAATTTCTTTTAAAAATTTTCAATTTACATATATATTAAATTATTTTATTTAATCTTATTATAACTTAATTTATATAATATTAATTTTTTATTTTAATAGGATAAAAGTATACATTTGGCATGTAACATCGTGATATATTATTCAAAATTATTAAAATTTGTAAAATTTTTGCAACATGAATAATGAATTTTTTTTGTATCATTGAAAATATTAGAGTTAAATTTGTTTATGTTATAATTTTTTGGTCATAAATAAATAATAATAATAATATTTTTTATTATTAAATAGAGAGTTTCATATCATTGAAAATATTAGAGTTAAATTTGTCTATGTTATAATTTTTTGATTATAAATAAATAACAATAATAGTATTTTTTTTACTGTTAAATAAAGAAATATATATATATGAAATGTTAAATTATGTAGAAGAAAATAATAAGAGAGATTAAAAAAAATATAAAGTGTTTCTAAAAGACAAAAAAAAATTACATAAAAATTTAATTTTATTGACTTTCCTATAAAGATAAATAATTTTTTAAAAAAATTAAAAATTATACGAAAATTTAATTTTATTGATTTTCAAATAAAGACAAATAATTTTATTGTAAGAGAAAGCCTAAATGTCTTTATTATTTAAATAAAATGATGAAATTTTAAAAATTTATTGAAACGAGAGGATCATAACCCACTTAATCACCGTCGTGCTACACCCCTACTTCCTTCTATAATATTCATGTGGTTACATATACACTTCCAATAAATAAAAAATAATATTTCATTAATTAATTAAGTTAATTTTTTAATATTTATTTATGAGTAAAATAATATTTTTTATTAATATAAAATATTTAAGAAAATAAATAATATAATTTCCTCTAACATTTTTTATATAATAAATATATAAATATGATTAGTACTTTAAAATAAAAATAGCTAAAATAGTTAAAGTTAATTTAGGACACGGGGTGGATTAGAAAGCTAAATCGAGCATTATTAAAAGCATCTATTATATAAAGGACGACAAACAGTGAATTGAAAAGGGAAGAACAATGTACAGAGAAAATAAAATAATATTGATTAATATTATTATAAACTTAATAATAATAAAGTCATGTGACAAGATGCATAGAATCATATCATGGAGGATTGAAGGTTTTGATTTGAATTCCAATATCATGAAACGTGTCTCTCAATGGGTAATCTCACCCTTTTAATTATGATTAATTGGCCTGATTTTGTTTAAAAGTATGCTTAGTTTATATGATTAGAGTGTATACTGTAGTAACCGACCAATTGATTAAGGATGCGTATAAATTCTTTCCATTATGGAGGTAAATTAATAATTATATTAGAATAAACAAAGTATATATATGACTAGTAATCAAACTTAATACAATGATTTCACCTTGGGCTGTGGTTTTAAAAGTTAAGCTACTCGATAGCAAGAGTACTAGACATTAGACAACTCCACTAAAAATTCTTTATATATATATTTTTAATTTTTTTTTCTGAATCAAGAAAAATATTCATTTTTTTATTTTATGTTTTTGTTTCGGTTTTCACAAAAACCAATGCAAATTTTTTATTTTTATTTTTATTTTTTTGTTGATTTAAAATAAAAAATTGATGTAAATTGATTCATTGTAAATTGATTCATTTTATACATGGGTTATTTTAAAAACATAGCAAAAAATTTTAAAAATATAAATTGATTTTGTATCAAAACCTACACAAATTGGGTGAATTTTGCATTGGTTTTGAATTATAACCAATACAAATTAATTTTTACTTATAATTAATTTTATAGTAGTATAAACAGAATTGAAGAGAACTTTAGATGGTGTTAAACGTCTTTTCTACTCCTCCTTTGTTGCAAAACGAAGAGGGTACGTGGTATATGTCAAAGATATATAATTAATAGTATAATATTTAAGAGTAATTCCCATTCAACATTATCCAGAAAAATATATATTTTGTGTTATTAAGATTGTAACTCAATTTTTTCATTAAAAGGAAAAAAAAGATTTTACCTTAATTTTGAATACAATAATGGAGACTTGAGTCATATTTGAGTAGTATAATTTTTAATTACGTTGAAAGGTTACAATTTGTTAAAAATTTAGTTTGCACTATTTTATCCTTTTAGTGCTTACTAAAGATAGTCAACAAACATAATAAGAGCATTTAAGTTACCCGCATATTTTTTAACATTAGAAATTTTCAGATCACTTCCTAAAATTAAGTATTTCATATATTTATATATTTTAATTATAAGCATAATTTATGATCCAATAGCGAAATAAATAAACTAAAAAGATCAAAACTATACGTGCAAAATGTGTGTGCGATTGTTTGTGATTAAATGAGTTTAATATTTTATGTGATTATTTATAAAAAAAAATTTATTCATTTACATCTTATTTATTGACTTTTTAATTGGGTTTTAAGTTAGTAAGTTATAGAATTTAGGGAGAGTTTAGCTTTATTATTTTCTACAATGTTTTGTTCTTTTTGTATGTCAAAAGCGGAAAAAATGTGTTTTCCTTTAATGTTTTATTTTGTTATGCATATTGGGAAAGAACATATTTAAGATATGAATGTTTTCCATCATTTTGTATTATATTAAGCTTGATTGATATTAATGCATGCACTACATGATTATTCTTTACACTTCGTTTATTTTCATGTAAATTAAACTAATGTATAATCAGACTTTCAAGTCAAGTTTTCATATGCTTTGTCTATGTTATTTCAATTACATAAAATCTTGTCAAGTTGTAGCAAAAATGGATTCACCGGACCATAGGATAGTTCTACTATGGAGTTTAGAACATTATTGTATTTTTATCTTATTTCTATAAGTGTCATATAGTGAGAGAAAGATTTTGCCACATGAAAATACAAAATGTGGGTTTGTAAGGATTATAAGTGTTGGTTATTTTTGTAAAAAAAATATTTGCACTAAACTTGTTTTTAAGCTCACTATTAAGTTTATCAATCAACGTCGAAAAACTTCAAAATTTTAGATAGTTGTACTTCTGGTATATCTCTTATAACTATGATACATAGGATTGTACTTATACATTTAATAACACATGTTTATAAATATGAAATTATTTTTACTGCTAAAATATTTATTTAAACTTGAATCAATTTATGAAATTATCACTTAGCCTATTTTTTAATGTATGTTATTGTTTTGAATATATATCCTAAATTTTAGGTTAAAATGTTGGATAAGATATAACTTAAATTATAGGCCAAAATATAGTCTAAAATCTATTTTAAAAAGAACTCTTCTTTAAATAAGAGTCTTTTTGATTAATGAGTTTACTTTAAATGAACTCTTCTTTAAATAAGAGTCTTTTTGATTAGTGAGTATTATTAATCCTATTTGTAATAGAAAATATATTTATCAATTACATAGGATTAAGGGTTTTAATTTTTCCTATAAATGAAACTCATTACTCATTGTTTCAATCAATCACACAAGAGCATTAATATTTTTTTCTTAATCTCTCTCTCTTGTTTTACAAATAAAAAAACATAATTCTTTAGGCTTTTCTATTTGGTTAATATATCAAACATTGATGATTGTATTTGATTGATTAATAAGCCTAATTAGTTTGATATATTTTGATCATATATTTTTATAGCTTCTTCTTTATTTTTATTTTTTTCTTGAATTGTTATATCAAATAATTGTGTGTGTTATATCATAATTATTTGCTTTGATTATTAATCTTTAAAGAAGTTATCATTAATGAACTTATGCTTAAACTGATTGTTCTAGGGTTAATAGTTGATTTTGATTTATCTGATATAGTTATTAAATCATCTATTTAGGGTTATTCATTATTAAATCTATTCTATAGCACATATATGAACACTTGTGCTAATCCTTTTACAGTTGATTTGTAAACGTATTTGATTGGCATGAAGCTTATTGGAATGTTGGTCTGGATACCACTCACACTAATATTAGAAATTGTGAAAACAGAGTAAGGGCTCGTAAGTAAGGTATATTGAGGTAGTATCTTAGAGAGAGTAACATAAAGATTAAATTTGTACTTAAACATTTGTTTTTCATAGTGAAAAGTTAGGTGATTAGGTGAACCGATGATTTTCCTCTTAGGTCATGCTTATGACCTAGGTTATTTCTACTTAAAAATATCATGTGTTATTCTTTCATTTTTGCACTTTATTTTTACACATGATTGTATGTCTTGTCACTTTGTTTAGGTTATTAAATTATAAATTAATAAAAATTGAAAATAACCTATTCACTTTTTTAGGTTAATTAGGTTCGTATTTTATGAACTTTCAAGTATAATTATTGTTTTTATCTACTAACTTACTTATCTTTTAATTTTTTTTATTTTTATCATATATTTTTAAAGGCAAATGATATTTGTTGTTACATATACTAGTACACATATGCGACACATGTACTGAATGCTAGTTATTATAAAAGTGACAGTTAAGTCTTTTTTTTCCATTATAAGTTAGTTATATAATTAATAAAAATTGATTACTACATGGTAACACCCAAGTGTAATTTTTTGACGAAAGGTTACAGCTATTAAACCTCAGTAGGTGCACCGAGACATCCTAATTAAGTTTATACCTCATTCGTACCATAATCATTTAGTCTCTCAACTATAATTATTATTAAAATTATAAAAGAAATACATATAAAACAAGTCTCATTAGAATATATAATTAGGTTTGTTCTTAGTATTTAAAAATATAAAAGGTCTAGCAAATAATAAGGCATGTCATTACCTAGTCATTTTTCAAATACTAGGAGAATAAGAAGTTATACTATTAGTTGTGGCATTACATTCATTATAAATATGAGAGTAATGAAACTCTATGCGATCAACTTTGTCTAAGCTTCCACCAAACTAAAAGTGATTAGGTCCGAAAAAGAGTAACAACACAAATAGGGTTTAACTCTAGTCAAAGTTTTCTCCACTTAAAATTGACAGCATACTTCATCACGTGAATGATTGTTGTAGGTCAAGATGCATAAATATCTCTTAATAAATAAACTTGAGATTTGAAAAAATTACTCATTTAGACAAGCTTGGTGATCTAAAACAACACTATTTTATTGACTTTTATCCATCCCGAAGATGGTTTCCTCCAAATCACCTAGTGTACTTAATTCTTTTGATTATATTTTTATTTTTAATTTTTTCATTGCTTTAGTGAAGAGAATTTGATAAATACTTCAATAATTGTAGTTAAAATAATAAAATAAATAAATTATTATTATTTATCCTTAAATGATAATAAAATATGAAAGGTTTTCCCCAAATAAATATTATAATATTTGATAAAAAAACTCTTTATTTCGTTAGGTATGTGATGAAATAATATAAGTTAGTTATCTCTTTAAAATAGTTACCAAAATTTATTGGGTAGATTTAGCTAAATTTTTTTAGATAAAATTAAGATTTTATAAAATATTTATTTTATTTACCAAAAATATTTCAATAAATATTTAAATAATTATTTTTTATTCAAAATTAAATTGTAATTCATCTTCTTACCATGAATAGTGTTTAGTTTTTTTTATTTAGTTATTGTTTTAAACCATATATTATTTATTTAAAAAAATTATTTAAATATTTATTGTTGTTATTTTTGATAAAAAGTAAATATTGTTTAAAATCTCAAATTTAGTCTTAAATTTTTTTCCTAAATCTTTTAAATGTATTTTGATAACCCTTTTAAAAAAAATAACTAATAAATTAAAATATTTTTTTATAAAAAATAGTAGATATTATCCTAAATAAGTAAATGTAAGAACTCGTTCAAAATGCCCTAAAACCAAGTCCACCTGTTGAAGTGTTTTTTGTTTTTGGAAACATTATATTTGGAGGCATATGTGATAAATTTATTCTATTTTTGAAATTAATTTATATTTTAATTAATTATTTAATAAAAAAATAGTTAAAATATAAAATGTAAAAGAACATTATAATTTTTTTTATAATATACTTTTTGTAAAATTATGTATATAAAACATATGCTAATATATATAAGTATCGAATTGTTCAAAAGAACGAAAAACTAAAACACAATACTAATAAAGTTAAACCACTAATTATAACATATAACTATTAAGCTAAACTATAATATTGTAAATACTATACACACGTACATGTAGTTTGGTTCTAACTCAATACATCAAAGACAAAGGATAAAGTCATAATTCTATTATCTAGCCAAAGTAAATTTGAGTTTTTTAAAATATTTTTAATTTTTGTGTTTCTTTCTAATAATAGTTTCAATGATTGCGGGACTTCAACCAAAAACATGAACATCTTACATAAATTATGAAGCCATGCTTGATATTTAAAATAATAAAAAAATTGTGTTTGATAAGATGATTGCTTGCCTGCCTCAATTAGCAAATTTAGACTTGCAATACAAGAGCAAGATTCGAGTCCAACAAAGTTTATTGTAGCTATAAATACTATTGATTTAAATTATTTTATTTAATTTAGATAATAAAAATAAAATTTATTTAAATATAATTTGATTGATAAATCCATAATCAAGTATAATAGAATAGTTTATATAAAAATATAAATTTGGGTCTTAATACTTTTATTATACACAATTCTTTAATATAAAAGGGGACATATTTGTATAATTAAGTTACCGTATAAGTAAAGTAGTAATAATAATAATATTAATAAGAAGAAGTTATGAATATAAATTAAAAGGAAGATGAAAGTACATTCGTTATTTTGGGATAATATCTCAAATATTTATAAGATTTAGTATATCTTTATTTATATCTTCAAGATTTATAAATATATCTAAAATATTCTTAAATTTTATGGTTAATATCATTGATATTCTTAATCCTTAATGATGTTATAATTTGCCTAAAAGACTTATTATTTGTTGGTATAAATATAATTTTTTCCTATATTCATTACAATTGTAGTGTATATTATGTTCTTCGTTATGTTGATCATTATTTTTAATCATGAATTTATTAATTATCTTTTAAAATTTAAAATTATTTTTCATTTGTAAAATCTAATAAATCTATTTCATGTACTAATGATTTGATATTCATAGGGTGTTATCCTGATATGTCATATGTGCTGAATGCACATTATTTTGTCTTATTCGTAATATACAAACAATGTAGTTATAATATTCAAAGAAGTAGTATCCAAACATTAAGTTGTTGAATTCTTCTTCCTATATTCTTATATATTTTTGACTAAAATATTCTCTTAATATCCTTGAGACAGAATGGTCTATAATGCTTGTGATAACTTTAATATAATTTGTATAGATGTCTAACAAAGTATTAAATATGTTAAAATTTTCAAGACAAATTTTGTAATCATCATTTTTGAAATATTTATTTAAATGATAGAGATAGCTCTTATCAAATTTTTCTAATAGAATTAGATTTTTATCTTTAATTTCATTTGGAATTAGTTATTTATTTTTAAAAACATTTTTTATTTTCCTATCTATCAATATTATGACTTGATGTAAGCAAATATTTAAACATTCAAAAAATTTAACTAGCTTAAAGTTATAATTATTATACCTGAATTTAATGAGTCCATCACTATCTTCCTTTTTATTCGTCTCCTTTTGTTACACCTATTATGCCTCAACTTTTCTCAAACCTCAACGCCCTCCTGACAATGGTGAGCCTTCTACATCCGTACATAAATGGTGTCCAATATTTAACTTATTAAGAAAGACTAACAGAACTCTATTTTATTCATAATATAATAATTATTACAACTTAAGGCAAACTAAGAACTTTGAAGGGATTCTTAGCCGCTCATACTTACTGGTATAACATTACTAGTTGATATAGGGGATTTTTATGCTAGAGTTTTTATTTTTTAGAGTAGAGAGCTTTGAATTTCTATGTATTTGTGTGTTTTGAAATGAGAATAAAGGTTCCATTTATAGCATAAAGAATTCTTGTTTACAAAACTAAAATTATTATTTTACCCTTACTTTAATAATTTGTCTATTTTTTCTTTAAATGATAGCCACTTCTATCTTCCTTGGTATATGTTGTCGAATAAGATATGGGGTCAACATCTTTATTTTCTTTATCGTTTTTTGTCAACAATTCCTTTCTTTATTCTTCTTTGTCATTTTTCCCCACGGTTCTTTTGATGACGTTGATGATGACTCAACTTTATCTTCTTGATCTTTGATATAGAGAATGCATCTTTGGTCTTTAGTGGCTTAATAGGTATAAAAGCAGAATACCTTCCTTGTTTCTTGTCCAATTTTTAGGTTATTATTGTTAAAATTGGCTTCATATTTGAAAAAAATTCACTATCTTCTTCTGACAGAGCTATGCTAATGTGGAAAATGATGATGATTTTACTAGTTGAATAGTTTACTTTGATCTCAGTAGAATTGTTAATCTTTCAGAGTTCATAGTAAATTTGGCATAACATTTGGCCTTTTAGTACATAGAGTTCTTTTGTGTTGAATTCCTTTTTTGAAAGTTCTCTTGGTTTGGAAACTTATTTGTTTGTGTTGGAAATCCCTATCTGGATGAAGTGGTAGAGACTGATACATCATTCCTTATTCCAGTCCATTAATGAACTGAAAAATATAAGATAAATAGGTTTATTACCTGCCTTAATCTTCCTTCTAAAGTTCTTGATTGTTCTTCTAAATTTGTTCCTTCTAAAGTTCTTGATTGTTCTTCTAATTTTTTTTGGGAAATAATTTAATTCACTTAAATTAATCCCTGAATATACATTTTCTATTAATCTTACATGGAAAGCTTTATAAACAAATATTGGATCAACTCCTTCTAAGATATGGAATTTACTTCCTATGGGAAATTCCTTGTCTATGGTAAAGAACTTCATATCTTCAATATGATCTTGGGTATACTTTCTAGTCAAGTTATAGAGACTCAATCATTGTGGTTTGTTGAGGTTCCTATATTGTTCATTCTTATCTTCATTTCTGAGGATGTTTCCCTGAACACCACTAAATGCTTTACAATTTTTGGTGTTTCTGGAAGAGATGTTTCTCTAAATAGCACTAGAAGCCTTGCTATCTTTCGTAGATTTTTCAATCTACTTGGAGATGTTTGTTTTTGTTATAATGTTGTAGATTAATTTCTTACTATCTCTTATGAGGTTATTAGTTTTGGTGTTTTGTAGGTGGCATAATTGCCTTCAACTTCTATTCTGTTGGTGAATGCTCTATGTGTTACTCCACTAATTACTAGAATATATTTACTAACTTCTATCCAGTTTATTAGATTCTTAGTTTTTGGCCATTATAGACCATATAAACATTTTTCTATTCTTTTTTTACCTCATTTGTCAAGTTGAGCTTTTTGGTTTCAGAAGTTTTTCTTTCTTGTGAACTGTTAGGTTCTTCCCTTTTATTTTAAATTATTTCTTTAGAAGTTTCACCTTCTTTAGATTGAATTTTTAGTGAAAATTTTTCTTTTGAGATTTTGGACTTTAGAGGTTGTTTTGAACAATTAAGTCTTGTTTCCTTCTTGTGTCAATAAGAGATTTCTTGAGATATAACAACTCGAGTTGTTCCTGTAAGATTTTTATCTCCTTTTGTTTTATTTTGATTTTGATGTTAAGATGTTCTATTCTTGAAAGTATAAAAATAGTTAGAGGTGCTAATTATCTAGTAAGAGCATCTACTAAGTTATTCTTATGTTCTAGAGAATGTTCAACATTAAAATTGTAATAGTTGAACCATTTTTGCCATCTGACTAATCTTCCTTATTTATAATCACTTACAATATTAATTCTTAAAAAATAACCAAAATTCTTGTTATCTTTTCTAACAATGAATCTAGAGCTTATAACATATATTGAAAATTTTTTAATTGTTTTTTTAACAGTTAAATATTTTTTCATTACTATGATAATTTAATTTGAACCTTGAAAAGATCTTGATGTATATCTACAAAGATATTAATCTTTTTCATCTACTCTTACTTTCAGAACCGTTCCCCAATATTCATGTGAAATAACCATTTCAGTTATCATTTTATCATATAGCCCTAGATGTTATAAAGTTTGCAAATTTTTTTACCTTTGCTTTTACTTTATTCATATATAGAGTATCTTCTTCTATCCATTTCTAGATATGATCTTTTCTACATTCTTGTAAAATATTGATAATATCCAAATAGTATTTATTTAATTCATTATTGAAAACCAAAATATCATCAATGTAAACATAACATATATCTTGTAATTTCTTGAAGATGTTATCTATATATCATTGAAAAATACCTAGAGTTTGTTTTGATCCAAATGGTATAACTATCCATTAGAATTGTCCTCGGGCGAAGCTAAATGCTATTAATTTTTGAGATTTTTCATCTAGTCTTATTTTTCAAAATCCTCTTTTACGATCAAAACTTGAGAAATATTTCTTTCCTTTTATTAATGATAATGGTTCTTCTTTCTTTGGAACGAAGTATCCATCGTCAATGGGTTTTTTATTTAATGTTTTAAAGTTTATTATCATTATTTTTTTGACTCTTCTTTTTCAACTAAGAATGTTGGACTAGAGTGAGGTTAATTACTTAGTATTATGACTTTTAATTCTAAAAGTTCTTTTGGAGTATAAATCATTGGTTTTAATCTTATGAACTTATTATATCTCTTAATTTTATGTTGACTATTGTCTTAGATTTATTTATTTTTGGATCCAGGGGATGTTTTGAATTGACTATTTTTAATAGTTTCTTGATGCTTGTTAAGACTTTGTCTTCCTGTATTTCATTGAGAAAATAGTTTTATTTCTATTCTAAATAAGGTTTTTTCTGCTCATCGATCTCACCACATTTTTGCTTTTTATGTTGTTGCATAAAAGTGGGGTTTGAGACATCCAAAACTTTTCTTATTTTTGAGACATAGATGGTATTGTCATATAAGGTTATGAGATAACTTATTTTTTTCAAAATATCGTGTGAAATGTTGATATTGGTTTAGGAAATTATTTCCTATTAGTAAATCAACTCCTATTTCCTGTTGATATATGGTAGGAATGTGAAACTTTTCTCCTCCTATTATTATATCTGTATATTTTAATACCTTATTAAGATTTATAATAGTATTATTAGTAATTCTTACAATTAAATATTTTGGCGTTTGTTTTCATTGTTCTTCTAAAGATACATATTTACTGGCTACACACATACTAGCTCTTGTATCTATATATGTATGTAAATGATAAGTGACATAGCCTTTAAATTTTAGTCCTACTTTAATGTAAGTACTATTTATGTTTGTAATATTTTACAAATCATTCATCTTCTAATGAAAAATACTTATATTCTGAGTCAATTATTTCTTCCTCAATTTCTTCCAATTGATAGATACTATAAGTATCATCTATATTGGATTCCTCGATTGGTTCTAATTCCATTTTGAAAGTTTCCTTTAAGATTTTTTCTTTATGTGGATATTCCTTTTTAAATTCCTTTCTATGTTGAAGTCTGCTTGGACATTCATTGGCATAATGTCTTTCTTCATTACAGATCCAACATCTGCATTTTTTCTTTCCTCAAGGGCAATAATTCATGTTTTTAGAAGGTTTATACCTCTTCCTTCTAAAATATCTTTTCTCATAGGTTTCTCTATTAAATATCTTTTTATATTTTTGGAAATCTTGTTTTCTGAATTTATATATTTTAAATCTTTTATATTTTTTATATTTATATTTTTGTTTATAAGTTTTTATTTTACATCTATATTTTCTTAGTATTCTAAAACCTTTTGTATCACAATAGATTTTATCATTTTCTCTTATTTGTTTATATTTTTTTTCTTAGCATTTAATAATTATTCAACTTTTAAGGCTTCTTATTTTTCCTTTTAGAGTATCTGGTATAGTTTTTCTATTTCTCTGTTCCTAACGTTCTGTTTGGGTCTTATGTAGTATTCCAGGTAATTTGTGAAAAAACATTTATTTATAAGTTGTTTGTATAGATGGTGGTAATTTATGGTAATATATTTCATATTCATAAATAAAAGAATCTATGTAACACATGTTACAAATTTTCATATTTATTAGATGCCATTTAGCTTCATTGATTTCATTTTCACTAGATTCAATGATAGTTCTTCCTTTATCTTCTCCAATAAATTCCTTGTATATTTCATCTATTACTGTATCCAAGTATTCCCTTCTTGTGGGAGCATTTTCTTGCATTAACAAGTTTTATTGATCTGTTAAGTTTGAAAACCAAACTTTAACATTTCATGTCATTTTATGTGCTATAAGTACCTTACATATTGAAAGGTTTGTTTAGGTAGTTTGAGAGGTTTGTATGAGCACACTTATACCACTAGCCCATTCATCTAAGGCTTTCTTCTTATCTCTTATGCAGTCTAAATCTAAAAGATTATACTTATAATTATCATGAAATTGAATTCTAGTGAAATACTACTTCTAGTTCCCCATTCTGAACCTTCCTTCACCTTAGGTGGTTGTCTTCTTCTATCTATGGCGTCAAGTTTTTTTGTCCTTTTCCTATTTCTTTCTCTCCTATATGGGTCAGATGTTCCTTCTTGGTAAAAAACTGGTAATTAAATTGGTTTCATATGACCTTTTTAAGTCATGTTTTCTGGTTCAGAATCAGTCTCATTAATTATTATTATATCATCTTCTTCTTTTTTGTTACAAAGTTTTTCATTATAATGTTATTCTATTTCTTTATTAGTTAGTGTCAATAAACTAACTAATTTTTTTATATTCCTATTTTCAGGGTTCATGAATTTTCTCTCTAATTCCTTTCTATATTCTATTAAATGAAAATTATATCTTTTTTCTCAAATATTTCTTATTTTTTTCTTTTTTAGGAATAAGGGCATATGATCTCCTAGGTAATTTTTCTTTTAGTACTTCTAAGGGATTATATTTATGACTTATAATTTCATTATTTCTATGTATATTGTATATATCTTTTCTTAGTTCTGAAAATTCCTTGTGTATATCTTACTGTAGTTTATTATAATCATATTCTTTTATTTTCTTTAATAATTTTTTTGTACATCTATTATTTCTTGTAGATATTTTGTGTTTTATTCTTGGACTAAACTCATTTTCTATGTTAATAGTTGTACAGTTTTAAATAATGTTGCTTAATTGTTTGCTACACCTACTAGGCTTTCATTTACCACTAAATGTATATTTTTTATTTTATCTTTAAATATTATTATTTTTCCTAATATACAATCATAAACTAATATTTTCATTATTTGGACTTCATCTTTTAGTTTTTTAAATTCTTTTTTGTTAGAGTTTTCTCCTTCGTTGTCAACGAAAGTAAACCTTGGCATACTATTATTTTTAACAACATTACTTTTTCTTCTTATTATAAGGGATTTTTATTTTGATATCTAATTGTCATTCTTATAGTATTTCAAAATCTGTTAGTATTTTTAGTTTTATTATTTGTCCAAATTTCTTAAAAGTTTTATCTATTTCTATAAATTAATTTTTTCTATATATTGAACTATTGTAACTATTTGTTAAAAAATATGCTATTAGATAATGTATTGAAAATTAATGATTTTCTTTTTTTATTAATTTTCCTTTTTCAAATTCGTAAGCTAAACTTAATACTTGATTTAAGTTTTTATCATGGATATTAATAGTAAATTTAGAATATGCTATAAATTTTAACTTTTGGTATCCTAAGTTATCATGGATCATTCTTATTTATTATTATGTTATCCAGTAATGCTATTTTTATTGATATTCTATTTCTTCTCTAAAATGAATTTTTATTAATATTTGAATTTATCCTAAATGAATGTATCAAATGTTTTCTTTATTTTTATGGAAAATTTTGGATAACTTGTTTAATATAGTTTCTTTATCAATTAATGGTATATTATACATTCATTTTGTATCTATAATCTTAATACTTATTTCTTTATTACTTATGCTATAATAAATTATATTTTTCCTAGGGAATAAATTACTTAATAAAAATTATGGGTCTTTAAATCTATCTTCTTCTTTAAGATTTAATTTAATTTTTTTGAATTTCTTTAATTTTTTTTACTTATAACAATTTCCTATGAAAAACACCCTAAGATGTTTTCTATTTTTATATCTTATTTTTCTTGGTTTGTTTTTTTTTTCTTCTATTCTAAAACTGTTACTATTCACTTTTGTTAAATTTAACTTCTGTTATGTTTCAGAAGTATTTTTGAATTTTTTGAAACTTTAAGAATATTTTTGAAGATATCTTAAAACTTGGGGGCATTTATGTTACTAATCTGTTTATTTCAATAGAAGTTGTTTGAGATATAATTTTATCATTAAAAATGGTTTCAAGAATAATACTTAGACATGTAGTATAAAATTATTCCAAGTGATTTTAAATAATGATTTTATAATTATTTTTAAATGAGAACGTACATTTAAATTTTTTTTAAAAAATATATAATACACACTTATACTTATTTTAAAAACACAAATAATGCTTCTAATAGATGGTAATCTTGCAATCTCATTGATTAAAATTATAATTTTATGTGTAGATAAAGTTTTACAATTAAAAATAGTTTCAATAAAAGTGCCTAAATGTTTGATATAAAATTACCAAAGCGATTTTAAATAGTAATTTTGTAATTATTTTTGGATGAGAACAACCATTTAAAACTATTTTTCTACAAGTAATTATTACATACTTATATTTATCTTAAAAGTACAAATAATGCTTTCAATATAAACTAAACTTTTTAGGTATGATTTTTATAAATTTCATAAAATTGAAATTATATTTAAGTGTCCCTTAACTAAACTTTTAAAGTCATATTCTAAGTATTTTTTTTCTTGATAAATATTTTTAGCTTAAATTTAAGTGTAAACTTAATTATTTTTTAATCAAAATCTAATCTTTACTCAATATATTTTATTGTAAAATTTTTAATTCTAATATTTAATTTATTTTATATGTGTTATTTTTTATACAAATTTTATGTTATTGATAGTTAATCAGAACCCTTTTTAAGTTTAAATCATTTATCACTTATGAAAACACTTTATATAAAAATTATTAAGCACCTTTAAAAACAAAAAAAAGGAAGTGGTTTCAAATATAACATAAGTTAATAGACATTCTTGGGAAATTAAGCTTATTTGAAGTTTGAAAAGATACAGATTTACATGCCCCGAGTTCGTTCAGCCTAATTCTAGGTTTAGGTTTAAGTTTTCGCCTATTTTTTAGAGTAGTCAATTTATATCCCAAAGATGAAAATGCAAGATTAAAACAGTACACATGTAGTAGGGAATAGGGAATGATATATTAGAGGTAACTTAATTAATACATTGATATATTAAATATTTTATGTTATTAAAATATTTTATTTTAATATTTTAATTTAAATATTAGTAATTTTTATATCTTTTTTAGTAGTAATTAATTTTTTTTATCCAAGATATACATTTGGCTTTTTAGCGAAGAATTATTTTTTTATGAAAATTAACGGATATACGTTTGGTTTTTTAGTGAAGAATTATATTTTTATGAAAATTAACTATTTTTTAGTTTTAATAATACTATTTTTTTATGAAAATTAACTAGAGTTAACAAATGATTTTTTTATTAAAGGTTAGTTTCAATGCTTTTTACTAAAAGTTACGAAAAAAGAAAATTATTAAATTTTTATATTTAAAAAACAAATAATATAATAAATATTAAAAATTATAACATTTTAATAATTTTATTAGAATATGATGAAAATATTTATTATGAATAATTTACTGAAAATATTTGTATGATTAATATTGTTATCTGATAATTAATAATTTTTTTAATTTTTTTAATTCTAATTAATTAACAAAAAGAAAAAACATGCCAAAAAAGAAAAAAATCCTTTATAAACATGCCAAAAAAGTATTTTGTGTAAAAAAATTAGTTATTAATAAAAAAAATATAAAAACATATCAATATTTGAATTAAGGTATTAAAATAATTTTTTTAATAATATAAAATATTTAAAATATTAATGTATTAATTAAAATATTTGTAAGATACCGGACTGACGTTATTATTATTATTTTTTTTACAAAATTTAACCAAGCAATTTTATCCCTTGAACCGCTTTTTAACAAAAACAATTACTATAGACCGCTTCTTTTGGAACGGTTTTCTTAAATACTGCATCCAATGCATTTATTTTCTACTCTTGTACGAATACGAATACGAATGAGAAGAATAGCAGAAGAATCATGAATAGATTTTTATTAATAATAAGTTATCGTAAAATAATAATTAATATAACATTTATTGATTAATTTAAATAGTAAGATTGTTTTCTTAATCTATCATTATTAATCACATAACTATTATTTTTTCATCACCTTCATATGTTATAAATTATCAATAGCAAAAATAAAGTTACAAGTTAAATTTAATTATATAAATAAATAATAATAAAATAATAAACAATTAAAAAATAAATAACACATAAATATTTAAGATTAAAATTTTAAATATAAAAAATTCACTCTTCGATAATACACTAAAGAAAAATCTACTTACAAATTCAAATAAAAATAATAACATCAATTTGCAAATCACTAAAAAAAACAAAAAAAACCAAACCGAATCCAACACCATCCAATTACTCTAAAAAACAGACGTTAGATTAAAATTCAATCATTTAATAATAATAAAATAATAATTAGTATGAAAAAATTAATAAAATATTCTTTTTAATATTTAGTTATTATTAATATTTTATTTACTTTTTTAAATTTTTGAAATTTTTTAAAAAGTATATCTTAATTTAAATAATTTTTTATTTTATTTTTTAAAGTCCCGTTTGAAATATTTTTTTTAATGAATTTGTCACACTGTACACATTTTCACACTAGAATTTTATTGTCATGTTTTTATACAAAGGTGGGTTTATAATTATACATGAAAATTAACAAAGATACAGAAAATCTAAAATAAATATTCAAGAATAAGAATATAGTGATTTAATTACTTAATATTAATTATGTATTTATAATTTTTTAAAATATAATTAGTAAACCTATATGATAGGTCCTATAATGTTTGTTTATTATTAGCAAAGTACCATATACAACTTTTTAAAAAGCTTTAAAGCAATTAAAAGCTTTTATTTAGAGCAATTATGTAACTGTAGCTGGTTGTTTAAATTGAAGCTTTCTTTAAATATGAACCTGCTAGTTTTTAATAATCTAATATCATTTCCTTCTTATTCGGATAAAGTTGTCTCCTTTTGTTCTGTTTTTATTTTTTATTTTTTATAATTTAAAGTTTATTTATCTATTTCTTTATTATTATTATTATTATTATTATTATTATTATTAGAGTGGAGGATTAAATTGTCATTGAAAAAGCCGAAAGTGATGCCGTTGGAAATCATGAAGACACGAGTCACAATATAGTATCAAAGTGTTGGTGGAACTCACAGATTTGAGAAAGTTTCTCGCGTCAGTATATTTTAGACGATAAAGTTTTAAATATATATATATATATATATATATATATATTTATTATAATTTGGTGATAAATTATAAATAATTTAATTTAAATAAAAAATTATTATATTAATTATGATAGGTAAGATATAAAAAACTTTTGTTAACTTTTTACAAGTGAGATTGATGATAATGTCGAGAATTCTTTTGTACATTATTTTATTATATAGATATATTTATTTATATATAAATTTTTTACTCATATAATTATTAATTATATTTTATTAAAATTATTAAAATATATTATATATTTATACACTTAATTCATATATATTTTTCCATATCATAATTTTTAATTTAATAACTCAAGATTACTTTAAATTATAACTATATATTTTTTTAAAATAATTAATTGTATACTTACATACTCATTTATATTTAATCAATTTCTAACCGGCCCAGTCCTCTCAAATTTAATTAAAATATTTTTCATACATGTTCAAATTTAATTTACTGTATTTTATAATTAATTTTGAATCTTTACAAAATTAATAATAATTAATTCATATTATATCATATTTTTGCTCACCTATATTTATAACAATTTTTTTTATTATTTTATATAAATAGCATTTTATTATTAGAGTAAATAATTTATCTATAATGTCTAGTATTATTAATTATATAATATAAATTTTTTTATCAAAATTTTTTCTTTATAATTGCACATAAAAACATGATAAAAGTACAATCACATAGTATCTACTTCAAAAAAAAAAAAAAAATCCTTAATCAAAATTTAGAACAATGTTATAAGTTACATCTTCTCCGGAGCCAATTAGATCAAAATAGTAATTTAAGTATAATAATAATTATCATATTTTAAAATTTAATGAAATTATCGATTGTTTAGGCACAAAATAGAAAAAAAAATATATTCCATTATTTTGGAATTGATATTTTTGTGATATTTATGATTTGATAAATTTTTTTATTTAAACATAAGAGTTTAAGTTTGAGTCAATAATATAATTCATCTTAAACTTTAGATATTTTTTTTTATGTTTTATCTCTTTGACACGATTTGTATATCTTTTATGTAATCGATATATATATATATAATATTTCATATATCTTATAAGAAATTCACGTATTTTATATCTATAGAAATCATATTAATACCATCAATTTTAAAAATTGATTACTATTTCAAGCTACTGATACTTTTTCAAGCTACTAAACCAAACTTTTTTCAAGCTCTTAAACCAACAACTTTCTGTCATGGATTACTATTTCAGCTAGTTTCAGACAACCAAAAATTTCTCAATATTTTATATGTTGAAATATATATATATATATTAATATATTTTATTTTTATTTAAAACATATAAAATATATTTTTAAAATTATTGCTATACATATTTTTAAATTTAATAATAATTTTAATGAATTTAATAGGTTAAAAGTTAATAAATGTAATTAAAATTAAAGAAAATATATATTAATAATTTAAATATAAATTTAATATATCAAAATTAAAAATAGAGATAAAATAATTACCAAAACAAAAATATCGCCATTCGCAACCCACAATTTATGCATATAATATTACTCTCGAGTCTTGTCCTCCATTCTTATTTCTCTTCAATCTCACACATATTCACACGCTCTCACCAAGAAAACAAAACATCTTCTGATTAAAAAAGTGAAAAGCATACATTTGGCTACTTGCTTCTGATTCTAAAAACCAAAATTTCTCTTAAAAATTTCACAGAGTTTAGAGATAGAGAAAGAACAAAAAGAGCAATGGGTGGGGTTACTTCATCCATGGCTGCAAAATTTGCTTTCTTCCCACCAAATCCACCATCTTACAAGGTGGTTACAGATGAACCTACTGGGCTTTGTTTGATAGACACTTTTCCTCATCGTGAAAATGTCGATGTTTTGAAGCTACACACTCGTCGTGGCAATGAGATCGTGGCCGTATATATCCGTTACCCTATGGCCACCTCAACTATTCTCTACTCTCATGGCAACGCTGCCGATATTGGTCAAATGTATGAGCTTTTCATCGAGTTGAGCATCCACTTGCGTGTCAATCTTTTGGGGTACTTCCATTTCTCTCTACCCTTTTCTATAATTTTGAAGCTTCTGTTGTTAGATTGCAATTAATTCTCATTATTTAGAAGGTTTCTTGGATTTTTTTTTGAATCTCAGTACCCATTTGGGATTTTTTGTGTAGTTATATTTTCTTCGTTTTGAAGAACCAGAGTAATATTCTTTTTTTTTGGGAAACAACATAATTAACACCCTTTTGTTGGGTTTCTAGGAGAATTATATTAAAAATGCAACTTTTGGATGGGTCGATGTTGTTTTTCAGCTGATGCTATAGTTGGATTTCGTATTCTTTTGGAGTACGAGGTTCATCAAGTTTCAAAATTGTTGAATTATTAGCTATAGGCTTGGTAAGATTAAAGTAATAATGTCCTTTTTTGTTTAGATCTGCTAGCAATTCATCACATCCTTAAATGATTGAAAACAACAAAAATAACGCTCTTAAAACTGTATAAAAATATTACTCTTATGTTTACTTTATATATTTTTATTATTATAAAAAGTCTAGCATATCATTTCATTTTATTTTAAATGTTATCCAATTGAATGCCGTTCAAATTGAAATATGGTCTTTTAGACCCATTCAATATCGAAGTCAATTAAATCCCGTTCAATATTATTAGGATGTAATGTTTATTGTTATGAATTTTGGAGGTCTTATATTTTTTATAATTTCCCTAAATTATCTAATCTGTACATTGTTTCGGCTTGTTGGTCTGTTTTGGATGTGGTCATTTGATAATGATAATTTGAGTTTCTGATGATTTTGATTCAACTCGTTACATTAGCTTAATCATTGAGTAATAATAAATTGGGTATTCAATGCAAATAATTTACTTATGGAGTAGATATGACTTGCATAACATAGATTACCATGTTATTATTCAATTGACAATCAGAAAACTAGTATTTATAAATGAATAGAAGAAGTAGGTTAACGTAAATTTAAATGGTTAGAATTGGTAGATTATCGTACTTTAAGCTTGTAATATGACAAGGAAATTAGGTTCTGACATTGAATCATTGACTATCTTGATGGGTTGTTATCTATTCAAATTTGGCATGGGTGCTTGTCTTTGTGATGACTGAGATGAGTGATGAGTCCTACAATATTTCACTCAAACACAAACATAACTAGACGGATAAGTCAGAGGCTTAAAGAATCTGCAAAGTGCTTTGTTAGGCAAGTTTAGAACTTAATTATTATCACTAATCAAAGGCTGACACCAAAGTAGAAAGGGATAAAAGTAGTTAGTTAAATAGCTTGTTGGTTGTCTTATTTATTTTCAATGAATTTTAGATTTGTTTTGATAGATAGAAGTGCTCTCTTAAACATTTAATTTACTTCTCTTAGTTATTTAAACTGGAAGGTGGGTGCAATAGGCTCAACAACATATTCAAAATTCCAAAATGCATTTTAAAGAGCTTAGTTAAAGTGATGTGTTTGGTTGCATAAAGTGGTTATTGTTCAACCTAAAAAAAGAAGTTTATAATGAGAAAAATGAAAATTCGATGCATTTACCACTCTCATTAAGTAGTCATGTACACAGTTTTGATCTCTGGTATCGGTCATTTGTATCTCTTAGAATACTTCTTACTGTAGAGGGTAATTGGATAAGTGTAGCCTTCTTGTAGTAAATGTAACTTAAATATAGACTGAATTTTGTCATATTAAGACTAAAGTATTCTAGACATTGCCACTCTCTCCTTCCTATTAACATTGGTAGCTGCCTCCTTTCTTATAAAAGCATTGATGCTGCTTTTGCTTCTCATGTTACGTTTAACTGTTATTGCAATGTGATGCAGTGTGCGTGCACATGTCCCACATTGCTTAGGAATCTAAACGGTGATGTGTTTATAAGAGATGTTCTCTTTTATATGGTATGACGCATAGGTGTTTCTCCTTAGAAGCAAAGCTGTGAGGTCCCTCTATCGAGTCATAGCCAAGGGATCGTCGAACTCGTAGTTATAAACCAAAGCGAACAATCTCGTATCAAGTGGAGTGGGTCCCATCCCATCTCATGCAGAGGAGAGAATCTTATACAATAAGAGAATCTTACATGCAACGAGAGTATGGACACGTGGTGGAACGGAGTTATCTTGATTATTTATTTTTATGAAAAATATAAAAGTTTTAGAAATGAGGACGAGATCAACGACTGATATTAATAAAAATCATATAATATGTTGTATGTAAGATTTTCTCCCTACAGAGGGTTTCTCCTTCCGGCATTAGAATGATATATAGTATTGCCTTCTTATTAGCTAAGCACCAATAGACTTAATCTAAAGTGTTAATGATGCACAAAAAATTCTTTTCAAGGGAATTAAAATTTGAAAAAAGTATAAAAAGAAGAAAAAACCTCAACCAGCTTCCATAATTTATGCAGGTATGATTACTCTGGCTATGGGCAGTCATCAGGAAAGGTAATTGTTTCAAGACTTATGTTATTATTGTTGTTTAATTTATAATAAGTGTGAGCTGCTTTTTTGAAGCCGGTTCTTATGTATGTTTTGTAGCCTAGTGAGCAAAACACTTATGCAGATATTGAAGCCACCTACAAGTGTCTTGAAGATACATATGGTGCAAAGCAGGAAGATATAATCCTTTATGGTCAATCTGTTGGAAGTGGTCCAACTGTGGATCTTGCTGCTCGTTTACCTCGATTAAGAGCTGTTGTTCTGCATAGTCCCATATTATCAGGACTAAGAGTAATGTATCCTGTGAAACGTACATACTGGTTTGACATTTACAAGGTCACGAATTTATTATCAATTTTTACCATCATTTTCGTTGTGTAATTAATGTAATAGATTCTTTTTCTTTGCCATTTTTTTCCCTAAACCTGATTATACGTTATTGTGCAGAATATTGATAAAATCCCTCTGGTAAAGTGTCCTGTTCTGGTAATCCATGTAAGTAATCAGAATTTAATATTTTAGTGTTTTCCCTGAAAAGTGGTCTTGGAAATGTTACTTTTTTCTATAGGGACAATTCTATTTTCGTTTTTGGCCTTTCTTATCTGTGAACATATTGTATCCTGTAAGGTATGTGTTTTCTATTAACTTTTGGCAATTTAGTCATGGGCTTCATCTGGAAATAAGTTGGTCTCTTGCATGTGGAATTGTATTTTCCTCTTGTTTTTTTTGTTTTTGTTTTTCTTTTCTGGAATGCTCAAGGATATTCTAACCCTAAAATTCGAAACAGAAGTGTAATTGTTCAGAAAGTTGAATAGAATGAAAGAATGATGGAATGTGGAAGTGCACTTACTAGTTTATTGGACATCAACAATAAGTTTCAAATAATCTTATAGAGTCTCCATCTTTTTTATATTGTGATGCAGGGAACATGTGATGAAGTTGTTGACTGCTCTCATGGTAAGCAACTCTGGCAACTGTGTCAAGAGAAATATGAACCTCTGTGGCTTAAAGGAGGAAACCATTGTGATTTAGAACTCTATCCAGAGTACATTAGGCACCTCAAGAAGTTCATATCAAGCGTTCAAAAATTACCCTCGCAAAGGATTAGCTCAAGGAGAATCACTGATCGTGTTGAACATTCCAGACGGAGCACAGATTGTTTTGAGGCTCCAAGAAAGAGTACTGATCAGAGAGAGAAACCAAGGAAAAGCGTTGATAGATCAGACAAGTCGAGGACCAGTGAATATAAGTTTAACAACATTGACAAGCTAGATAAGTACAGAATGTCTTTTGATCAGATGGAGGCGTCACGGAAAAGCGTTGAGTATCATGAAAAATCTAGGAGAAGCATTAATGTACAGCTAGAGAAAGCAAGGAAGAGTGTTGACTGGTTGGACAGAATTCGAGCTGGATAATGAGTGGATTCTATTCATGCAAGCTTGGTGTTGAGGAGGGTATAGAAACATAGGACAGGCTCATTTGCAAATTTATTGATGTATCTTGCACTCTTTTAGATTTAATAATAACTTCCTGGTGGTTTGTAGAGTTTGATATTGTGGGGTTTGTTGTCCTTGGTTATTACATGGTAGTAAAGGAATTTTGATCTCTTTGTTTTCCATTATTGAATGAAATTATTGATTTATATTAAATTATAAAAAAAATGACAGAATGTATTAATTAGAATAGTAAAATAATAAATGTACCATCTAATTAATTTAAGATGTTTACACAAATTTATTATTTAATTTTGAGTTATGATAAATTTATTATTAAATTTCTTATATGTATTTTAAATTTATCACATTTATAACAAATCTATTACTAAGTTTTTTATAAGTGTAACAAATATATTCACGAATCGGACCTATTCAATCATCACATGTATGTTTGAACATGTCCTATTTAGCCATGTTCCATACATTGGAGTGGTTGTTTGATTTGTGGTTTGCATATCCATCTAGTTGGATGGTTTGTGGTTAGATGTTCAAATGATCTTGATTTCTATCTGGATCTTATGTTTATGTGATTTTTTTAAGTTGGGGTGATTTATTTGATCAGATGTTGCTTGGTATAGTCTCTGATATATCAACCCTCTATTTTGAGTGCTTGAAGTCATCAAGTGGTCTAAGCATGAGATAATTTTTTACTTAAAAAAATATTATCGATGTGTTGATGGGCTTTCCCATCTTGTCAAGAACGTCGAAGTGTTTCATGCTTTTCTTTTCACAGTGTTTCATCACCGTTTTATCGAAGACTTGTGTCCCCTTATTAAAACTCCAAAAACTCAAGTTTACATTCTAGTGAGGTGCAAGAACCACAAACGATTCCTAGACCCTAGGGGATGTGGAATTTGAGCCAGGTTAATTGTAGTGTAGTGGCAGAGCCTATAATTAGGATACGTTCTATTTGTAACGTAATGCACCTTAACGTAATGTAACCTACCCCATACAATCTGTATGAGGGTATTGATGACCTATTGGACTTCTTGGAGTTTGGGTGGCTCATTATTATTGGGTTTTTCCATCTCGTTGAATCCTTAATATCTTTAGGTGGTTACAAGTGACTTAAATGCTCTATTTATTTAAATAAATTCAAAGTATATATGAACTTGAAATATAAATAGAAATTGAAAGTTGGCCAATTTTTCGCTAAGAATTGCAATAATAATTGTAAGGAACTTAGGGTTCCGTCCCAAAAGATTAACCTATTAGATGAAATATCCAAAAACTACTTATAAACCCATTAATCAAGCCATGTCTAGGTAACGTGGGACTTTGTTTGTATATTTTCAACAATCACCCCTTAAACAAAGTACTATATGATTTAGCTTTCCTAAATCGAAGATGTTGGTCGTTCTTAGCAACCATACAATCTTTCACATATGATAATACTCCACTATTAGTGCTCTTAGTTAGTACATGTCTCATCACATATGATATCACTTCCTATAACAAATTTGTTAGTAGCTAGAAGTATAGTTGTTGCTATAAGTATCATGATTGTATGTAGTATTCTTTCAAGAAATATAATCTCAAGTTTCTCATTTTGTCTCAAAGAGTTTTATGGTATCAGAGCTAAAACCTTTTCTTGAAGCATTTCAAGGCATTTCTATGGCTTATCTTGCTAATTTCGCATGCAATGGTGGTCCTTCTGTATCAAGTCTTGGGGAAGGCCATCTCAATTCCTACACTAATGATAGTCATCAATTAACTAGTTTAGATGACAGTTTATCAAATATCTCAATACCACCGATGAATCATGGTTTCTCATCAAGCTTAATAATTTGAATTATTTAGTATGGAGAGAATAGATGCTCTTAATTATCATTGTTTATTGTCTTGATGGTGTGATCGATGAAACAGTTACTCCTCATGTACATTTTCTTGATGGTTTTTCAAAAATTAATCCAACTTTTGCTCATTGGAATCGCCTTAACAATCTAGTTAAGAATTGGTTCTATGCCTTTATCTTGACATCAATGCATACTTATCTCCCTCGTGGAGCTTTAGAAACTTGACAATGGCACCCACTTCATAAGGTTCTCTTCTTCTTCGTAAGAAAGAATCTTGGACTTACATCTTGAATTACAAACTCTAAAGAATAATGACATATCTATTGAACAATTCACTATTAAACTCAATGGAATAGCTAACAATTTATTAGCTATTGAAGAATCATTGTTTGAGAGAGATCTTTTTCTCTATGGGTTTGGTGGTCTTAATTCTTCATATAATGCATTTGTATTGTCTATGAAAATGTTAATGAGAAAGGATAGAGTTATTTTTGAAGACTTTCAAAGTCAACTAAAAAAGTTATTGTCATAACGTGGACAACGAACTATTGATCATCATAATCAAGTTCACGCTAATGTTGTTCAATTTAAGGGTTAAAAAAATTAATGAATTCTAGAAATTCTAGATGGAATTTGTAAGAGTTTATTGATAAAAGTATTTCAATGTAATCCTCACCGAATAAGATTAAATAAATGTGAGTAATTATATGGTTAATAAAAATTGATAATTATTTAAGGGGTAAATTAATATCAATGATTTATTTAAATTTGAATTAATAGTTTCATCGATGCACGAATCTACTCCATAACAATGATTAAATAATATTGCTTTAATGATAATGATATATTATCAAAATATATATTTGTTTATTAGGAAATTTTAAGATGATTAAAATATAAGTAAATATGTAAGAATAAAATAATAATTTTACATAGCCAAATTATCTAATTAAGTAATTAAATAATATTTAATTAGAAAAAATATTTATTTGAATAAATTAAAATATTAAAATTTGTTAAATATTTCGTAGTCATTTAAACACTTGTAGGATAAGAATGAAATTTTAATTATTATTATCAAATTATATTTTATTTTAGATTAATTATTGATGCAATTTAATTTAGAATTATATTATAGCATACAATTAGAAGTAGGACTCCAACGTGTGGTGTAGATAAGGCAAAATAAATTGAAATGTGATTCTCATTGAAGCACACAATTTTTGTGTGCGTAAGATTCCTAATTGGAGTTAATTTACGGATACTAATCTAAATCAAACGAGGTCAAATGGAGGTCATTTAAAATACATTCTATTCCTCATCTTAGAGGGACGACCAAAACATAGAAAATTAAGAGAATTTTTTAGTACTCAATTGAGATAATTTTGTGAGAACAAAATTCAACCCAGTCATGTTCTTGAAATAAAATTCTTGTCCTTAAATAATAGACTTTACGTAATAAGGTTTTACTTGGAAAACTAGAAACAAGTTTTGATTAATTTGGAGTTTGCAAAGATTCCTACCAATCTTGTTCTTTCTTATTGGGAAACAAGGATTGGAAGCTTGAAGGTTCCAACCGTTTGTTCGCAAACTATTGTTTAAAATACAAAGTTTGTTTATTTTACTTAGTGTTTTTTCTTTCTATGTACAAGGTTAGTGATTGATGGTCAGTGCTGCACAAACTCACATAGTTAGAAATGCTTTGTTTTTTTTATGTTTGACAAACACCATGAGAGTTGGTTTTATTAGTATGCATGTTAGGTTGAATTTTGTGTTATTTTATGGGTATTTATAAAAAATTACTTGATAAATTTTAGAAACAAAAATATAATTTTTGTGTGCTCGTTAGAGTTTTGCCATCCTTGACCGATGAGTGGGTAATGGCTATGACTATCATCATATAATGCTTTTACACTCGCCATCCTATATACAGTAAGCCTTGTCGACTAGGGAGGCAAGTGGTTAGTGAGGCACCTAAGTAGTTTTTATAAATAACCCTCCCTTTTAAATATTTTGGCAATTGAAAAAATGTGGGGATATTTTGGTAGTTTTGAAACTCATTTTCAAAATATGAAATTGTTTATTGATTATGAGTCGTTAATACTTTGAGTGTGTTTTCAGTATTAGTAGTTGGAGAGTGTTTATTCAAAAACTATTTTATTAGGATTTAAGTTAATCACAAGTGAAATAACACTCGAAACTTAGATTGTATGATTAGGTCCCTAAGATTTGGATAATCCAAACCCTTAGGTTTCATTACTAACTATTGCTGATTGTTCAAACCACCAAGTGGTGGTAGGATTCTGAAGGATAGCTAGATTCAATGTTGAACCATAGTAGCATAGGAACAGTTAGAACAGATGTCTTAACTTGTAAAGGTATTTCGGTTTATATTTTTATTGAGTTGTAAACTGCTTTTATTCATTTATTGAATTATTTGCAACCAATTGGTTGCTATGAGAAATCCAAAGATTTTACCATATAAACATAGGTCTCTATATAGGTTTACCCCTTTATATCACCTTGTTTGCATGTTCTACTTTTTAATTAGTTAGTACAAACACAATTTTACTCAAGTGTGTGCCAACATATGAGGATCTTATTATGATTAGAAATCATTTCATTATGTTTATTCCATACTGTCTGATTTCTTTTATTCTTTTTTCTTGTTCTGCCATGTTTATATGACTGATTTATGTGTTTAGGTTGTTTTCTCTATTTTAATATAAATTAAATTAGTTCTTATATTTTTAATTTATTTTTGTTGCTTTCTATCATACTCTCTTAATTCTACTTTTATCTTTGTTGTATTACTTGCCCTACTTGCGATTTGAGAATGAGTCTCCAAGAGTTATTAACTTCTTATCGTAATAATTTATCGAGTAGTAAACTTTCTAAAAATGTATGCTTTTTGTTCTATTTTATTATAATTAAATTATTAATATTATAAGATTTTTATTGGATAAGTTTTTGTTGCATAATACCAATCATTTGTCATTTTTGTTAATAAAAATTAGATTTTTTCTTAAAAAGAATTTTCAAAACCAACACTATTATTATACCAAGCCATATATAAAATTAATTCAAGATAAATTTTTTTCAAACTTAGATGATGTCGTAGAAAAACTAAATTATATAAGAAAAATGAAATGTCAAATACAAGCAAACATAAAAAAATATAGTCTTAAACATAACCTACCAAGCAAAACACCTAGAAGATATCATTACCTAAATAAGAACTTTCTATAATATGACAATAAATAGTTAGGGAAAATGGTATAATGAACTACTTATAAACAAAACGTACATGGCCAAATTATCAAGGCATATGCGTATGTTCAAAATATTTTTTTCTCTATTTTCAAGCCCTTAAAAACTGGATCATAAATGTTCGAGAGTATAACGTTATGTTACATATAAACATGCACACACAACATTGAACCTGACAAAGTATATTACCATCACGTCTATAATAACATAGTCAAAACATCAAATCATTAAGCTCCTGCTTACTTAAAACATCAATATGTATTGTTATTCACTTAGAATGTGTCCTCTTAATCCATAAATGAGCCAATGTGAATGTATTTATATAAAAATGAGCTCATTAATATATTTTCTTAAATAAACATGACACATAATCATGGGTACAAATAGGGGTGTTCATAAACCGGATCAGACCGGACCAAACCGTAAAATCGGACCGAATCGAACGATTTTACAAATCAAATAGTCCGGTCCTATTTGTACTAATTTTAAACCGTTCGGACCGGACCAGATCGGTTTAATAATATATTAAAAATTTCACATTATTCTTCATTAAATGTATAAAAAATCGAACCAAATCGGACTAAACCGTTTTATAAATCAAACGATCCAGTCCGATTTTTATTACTTAAAACCGTTTCAAACGGTCCGGTCAAGTCCGATCCTTATAATATAAACGGTCCGATCCGGTTAAAGTTTTTTTTGACCAAAATCGGATCGAATCAGACCGTTGGACACCCCTAGGTACAAATAACTCTTCATGTCATGGTAGAAAACTTGATCGTAGAATTATCTCTCATTATAATTTACACCTCTAATTAAAATGAATATATTTTTGGACTATTACAAATTACATAAATAAAATTATGGCCTGAAAAAATAGATTTTGTATCTCGTTACTACAGCCTTATAACTTATTATGCCTTTACTTTTATTATTTAAAAAAAATTAAGTGTATAATCACAGTATATAGAAAATTGTCCTTTTATTTTATTTTTATATCAAATTATTTTTAAATAATTTAACATATTTTACATCAAAATAATTGATTAATAAAATGTTAAATTATCCAAAATATCCAAAATCATTATGTTGTGACAAGGTCACATCAAACATTCTTAATTATTTAATATCGACATAAAATCACAATACATTGACATTTTAAATTATTTTTTAAAAACATATGTTCATAACAAGTAATTAAAAGTAATTCAAACGTTTATTATGGTACATTAATCGTAACATTTACTAATAATTTTGAAATGTTAATTATACATTTGAGTTAACATTTATGTACATTTAATATTTTCCGAAGATATATGTTGATAATGTTTCACATTTATTGATTTCATTGTAAAATATTATTGTAAGCAATAAGCAAGTCCCATTTAGCTAGGAGATGCAGGTTAAGCGGAAACATCTTGATACTGTAATCCTTAAAACTTTTATGGGTTTATCAAGATTTCAAAATTGCCTTGTCTCAATTAAATGCTTCTGCCTTAGTTAATTACCCACAAAATACTATTATCAAATAACAATCGTTTGCTCACATTCATCTTATATGCATGTTTAAATTCACCTTTAAAGATAAGTGAAAAATATTTTTTTCAAGACCAAGTAAATAAACAATATTAAGGGCAATGTATGAGTGTTTTAAAGGAAAATATTGAACACTGTCAAGGTAAGTAAATATATGTATCATAAAAAACATATATATTTTGAAAATTCTAGAGCAAAAAGCTATTAATAAAACAGTGATAACGAGTAAACATAATTGATTATAAAGTAATGGAGATTAAATACAAAATTTATTATCTACATTTATATTAAAAAAATCTATCTTTATGAAAAAAGATGGTTGATCAAAATATATGCAAACAATAAAAATATTAACTAGCATTCTAGCAACCCAAGGAGCCATTTAAAGCAAAATGGGAATATATTGATGTCAAACATATTTTTCATATAGTTTTAAAGAATATCATGCATACCTTCCTTTATTAATAATCAAATATGCCGTAATGTCTAAAATGTTAATATCTATACTTATTTTACTGAAATATAAAAGATTTTGTAATTATCCACAGAAATTTTAAAAATATTCAAGAAAATTCAAAATATTTTATCAAAAATATTTAATTATTTTATAAAATTTTATAAAATATTAAAACAAACAATTACTTATATTTCTTATACTTTAAATTAACTTTCTTATTTAAAATATATATTTTCAAATATTTGTATAATTTATTTTTATCATAAAATCAATTAATTAATCAAAAAATTTAAAGAATAAATATTAAATATAAAATAATTATTTACATTATAATTATAATATTATTATAAATAGATAAATTTTGATTATAAACATTATAATTTATATTATTAAAAATAAAAAACTATAAATTAGACTAACAAATTAAACGTAATAATGAGATAGAAATAAAATAATATATGAAAATAAATCTAAAATATTGTCTTGATATAAGTACGTTAAAATAATATTACTGATAATTTGAAATAAACTGTTTGGGTTGAGTCGCGGACTAGGTCGCTCTCTTTAAGATGTTTCGTGGCTCTGCTCAAATTTGTGCAAGCAAACACAGCCCCGTCGTCCACACGATAAAACAACCTAGAATTTTTTTTGTCTCGGAACTTTATTGCACTGATGAAGACCAAAATGCTACACCTAAAAAAATTTATTGCTCGAAAAACTAAAAATGTACTTTAGAATCACTGAGAGAATATTTTTCTTAGTTAGAAGAGTTTGCAGATTGTTGTGTTGAACTGAGAGCTAAGGCCCTCTATTTATAGTTTTCAGAAACCATGTGGTCATTATGATAGAAATGATAATGTATGGGGATGGAGAACGTAACAACCATTCTGAGTAAAGACGAGTAACAATCTTTTTCCATGTAAAGACGAGTAACAACTATTTTTGGAGTAAAGATGAGTAATGGTCATTTTCGGAGTAAAGATGAGTAACAACCATTTTTTGAATAAAGAAGAACAACGACCATTTAACGGTCATATTCTGAGTAAAAGAAAATAACGGTTGTTTTTTTTATATGAGAAAAAAATGTAACAACTATTTTCTGAGTGAAAAGTGTTTTAAATTTTTTTTTCCAAAAAATAAAATGTCACCTCACACACACACACACACGGACCAGGGCTCGGCACGGCACAACACGACTAGTCGGTCGAACGGACAACGGCGGCAGTACGCACGTGTGTGTTATCACATTTGCCTAAGTCCTCTCCCCTTCCACAAAAGTGGGTACCCCTTAGGGCCAATCCCAATAGCCAACTATTCACTATTTATATATCTTTTTAAGTAATATAAAAAGCAATGTGGGACAAGACTTCAAAATATTTTTTTTATAAACATTCATCTTTCTCAACAATTCCCCACTTGAATTTTATATAAAAATAATTTTCATCAACTTGAACCTTTGCATAGTGTTGATGCTTTAGAATATACTAGAGTAACTCATAGTTTTGAATTTTATCTCTAACAATCATCACACACAACCTTTCCAAGATGTACTTCAAAAAGCCCGTGCTTTATGGCCATGCACATGTATCCTAGTATAGTGAACGCTCTAGTAAATTTTACCCAAAAAATTTCCATAGGAAGCGGCCATACTTCCACATTCATATAGGTGAGTCTATCAAGAGCACTCCTGTAGCTATGTACTCCACTCCATATAGAGTATAGAACTCATTAAGAGTTTAACAATTAACTCATCCTTTCCTATCACTTCAGGACTTCATGCTTCTAACAATATAGAATGGGATTTGAAAATAGCATGATTCCTCTCATATCATTTCATGACTTGTTATTACCCTTTGAACTAATTTCTTGGGATCTCCAGTCTATAAGTTGGGTTACCATCACGAGTGACTCTTCATTCTAAGGGCATTAGTCTCATTCCTTTTGAGGTTTTGAAAACCTTCTCTCTCGGTAATCCTTTCGTCAAAGGATTTGCCAAATTTTTATCTGAACGTACATGATCTATTCTTACAGCTCCCATAGAGAGAAATTTTCTAACAGTACTATGCTTACGACGTATCTGTCATCTCTTTCCATTGTAGTAACGGTTCTGAATCTTTGCAATAGTCACGGTATTATCGCTGTGGATCAAGACAGCTGGTATCGGTCTTTCCTATAAAGGGATCTCAACTAACAGACTTCTTAACCAACCTGCTTCTTCACTAGTAGTGGCTAGTGCTATCATTTCAGACTCCATTGTAGATTGAGCCAATATTTTCTATTTCTTAGATTTACAAGAAACAACTCCACCAACTATGTTAAAAATATAGCCGCTAATTGCTTTGGAATCTTCTGATAAAGTGTTCCAATCTACATCGATGTATCCTTCTAGAACAGTAGGAAACTTTTTATAATGTAATCCAAGGTATATAGTTCTCTTAAGGTATCTCATAACTCTTTCAATAGCATTCCAATGCTCTATACTAGGTCTATTGGTAAATCTACATAGTAGTCCTACATCATAAGCTATGTCTGGTCTAGTGCAATCAGTAGCATAATGTAAGCTACCAATGATGCTCGCATACTTAGTTTTTCTAACACTGTCTTTGATGTTCTTGAACAACTTTACACTAGGATCATATGGAGTACATACAGGTTTGCAATTAAAGTAATTATATTTCTTTAAGATCTTCTCAATGTAGTGAGATTGATCTAGAGAAATTCCCTTTTCAGACCTAGTAATCTTTATACCAAGGATTACACTCGTTTCTCCGAGATCTTTCATATCAAAGTTAGCACTTAATAAAGTTTTCACATTGTTCACAACATGAATATTTGATCCAAAAATAAGCATGTCATCCACATATAAACATATAATAGTGCAAATGTTATCTTCTAATTTATAATAAATGCATTTGTCACTTTCATTTATTTTGAATCCATGTGAGATAATTAGATTATCAAATTTTTCATGCCATTGCTTAGGTGCTTGTTTTAGACCATAAAAGGATTTATCTAGTTTATAAACTTTATTTTCTTGACCTGGGATAACAAACCTTTAGGTTGATCCATATAAATTTCTTCTTCTAAGTTACCATTTAAGAAAGTAGTTTTAACATCCATTTGGTGTACTACTAAATCATGGATAGCATCAAGAGAAAAAAGTATACGTATGGAAGTTATTCGTGTGACTGGTGAAAAGGTATCAAATAAATCTACATTTTCCCTTTGCCTATACCCTTTAACTACAAGACGAGCTTTGTACTTTTCAATAAAACCATGGGTTTTAATTTCTTCTTTAGTATCCATTTACATCCAATTGTTTTGAAACCAGGAGGTAAGTCAACTAAATGCCAAGTCGTATTATACTCAAGAGAGTCCATTTCATCATTTATAGATTCTTCCCATAAGTTGGCATCTAAAGAAAATAATGCTTCTTTAAGAGTTTGGGGATCTTCTTCTAAGGTATAAACATAAAAATCAGACCCAAAATCCTTAAGGGTTGCTCGTTTACTTTTCCTAATTTTAGAGTTTAATTCCTCATTTTGTTCACTAGTTATAGTTATGGGTAAACTACTAGAAGACGAGCCCCCACTATTTTTAAATTTAAAGGGAAACCTATGTTCATAGAAGTCAGCATCATTTGATTCTATAAATACATGATCATTTAAGTCATAGAATTTATAAGCTTTTCTATTCACATCGTATTCTATGAATGCACACTCATATGCTCTACTAGCAAGTTTATTTCTTTTAGGATCAGGGATCCTAACATAGGCTAAACAACCCCAAGTTTTAAAATAAGTTAAATTAGGTTTCTTATTTTTCAAAATTTCATATGGTGAAATTTTACTTGTAGATTTAGGCACTTTATTTAGCACATAGCAAACAGTTAGTAAAATTTCTCCCCACCAATGGGAAGCAGCACCAGAGTTTAATAAAATTGCAACAACTGATTCAGTAAAAGTTCTATTTTTTCTTTTAGCTTTGTCATTCATTTCAGGAGAATAAGGTGTAGTTTTTTCATGAATGATTCCATAAGTTTTATAAAAATCATTGAAGATATTGGAATCATATTCAGTGCCTCTATCACTTGGAAACCTTTTTATTTTTCTATTAAGTTGATTCTCAATCTCAGTCATAAATTTTTTAAACATGTCAAATGTTTCACTTTTATTTTTCATTAGATATATATAAGTGTAATCTGAACAATCATGTATAAAAGTTATAAAATAACATTTTCCATTTCTTGTTAAATTTCATCAAGTTCACATATGTCAGAATGTATTAATTCTAAAGGTTCAGATTCTCTAACTAATGATTTATGTGAAGTTTTGGTTATTTTAGCTTGACTACAAAAATCACATTTTTCAAAATCATTCAAAGATAGTTCAGGAATTAGTTCTAAGGTACTCATGTTCTTGATTATGCGTTTATTAACATGACAAAGTCTAGCATGCTAAATATTAAAAGAACTCAACATATAAACAGAAGAAGAGGTTTTATTGATTTTAACATTTAATTTAAACATGCCATTAGTGGCGTACCCTTTCCCAACAAATATATTATTTTTAGTTATAGTATATAAATCAGCCCCTATAGTTTGAGTAAACCCAGCTTTGTTAAGAAGATAGCCTGAAACTAAGTTCTTTCTCATCTCTGGAGTATGTAGGACATCCTTCAAGATGATAGTCTTTCTAGAGGTAAACTTCAATACCACCTCACCAGTACCAACAACTTTAGTGGAGTGGGAGTCGCCTAGTAGCACTTTCTTATGCTCAGAATCAGAATAGGACTTGAACATGTCTCGATCATAACAAACATGGTGAGAAGCACCAGTGTCCACCCACCACCCCTCGGATCCACCAAAAAAATTGACTTCAGATATCATAGTAATAAGTTGATCTTCGGTAAGGTTTAGCTGTGGGGCAGGACGATTCCTGTTTTGGCAGTTCCTAGCCAAGTGGCCAGGTCTGTTAGAACTATAACACATGAATGTGTTATTCCTTAAGGGGGTTGAGGTCCATTATGGGAAGGATAGTTTCTATTTCTATTTTGGTGGTTGCGGTTTTGGTTATTATTACGATTCTGAGTTTTCATATTTCTACCTTTAGGTTTCAGAATTACAGAGGGTTTTTTATTGGTACTATTGTTTGAGACTACGAGTACTTCATCTTTTTGGTCTTATTTTCGGGCTTCTTTTTCTATTCTTAAACGGGTTATAAGACTTTCTAAAGAAAATTCCTTAGTTTTATGCCTAAGTGTATTTTTAAAATCTTTCCAAGCAAGGGGTAATTTATCTGTAATAATAGCTACTTGAAATTGTTCATCTAAAGTCATACCTTCAGAAGTTATTTTGTGTGCTATCTTTTGCAGTTCGTGTGATTGAGCTTCCACTGATTTGCCATCAATCATTTGAAACTTCATGTATCTACTGACAACATACTTCTTAGTTCCAGCTTCCTCAGTGTCGTACTTATTTTGAAGTGCTTCCCAAATTTCCTTAGTAGACTTATTAGAGTTATAATAATCATACAAGTTAACAACTAAACCATTAATAATATAATTTTTGCACAGAAAATCATTTTCCATCTAGGTGTCTAAATCCTTAGTTGTAGCTTCAGTAGGAGAATTAGACTGTATTGATTTTTTAGTAGTAAGAGCATAAACGAATTTTTTCATGGTTAAGAAAAATAACATTTTTTGTCTCCATCTTTTAAAATGTAGTTCCTCAAAATGGAATGATTTGTTGAGATCAGCAGTTAGCATTTAAGTAGACATGGCAGATAGAATACGTCTTAAAATTGTTGATACAAGTATGTTAAAACAATATTGGAACAATATTACCGATAACCTGAAATGAACTTGAGTTGCAGACTAGGTCGCTCACTTTAATACGTTTTGCGACTCTGCCCAAATTTGTGCAAGAAAACACAGCCCCATCGTCCCTAGGATAAAAAAGCTCAGAATCTTTTTCTGTTTCAGAACTGCACTGTATTGATGAAGACCGGAATGTTACACCTGAAAAAATTTGTTGCTCGGAAAACTAAATATGTAATTTAGAATCGCTGAGAGGATATTTTTCTTAGTTAGAGGAGTTTGTGGATTGTTGTGTTGAACTGAGAGCTGAGACCCTCTATTTATAGGTTTCATAAACCATGTGGTCATTATGATAAAAATGGTAATATCTGGGGATGGAGAACGTAACAACTATTTTGAGTAAAGACGAGTAACAACCTTTTTCTGTGTAAAGAGGAGTAACAACCATATTCTGAGTAAAAGAAAATAACAACCATTTTCTGAGTGAAATTTTTTTTCCAAAAAATAAAATGCCACACACACGGACTCGGGCTTGGCTCGGCACAACATTACTGGTCGGACGGACGGACGGACGGTGGTGACAGCATGCGTGTGTGTGTTATCACATTTTCTTAAGTCCTCTTCCCTTCTACAAAAGTGGATACCCCTTGGGGCCCAATCCCAATAACCAACTATTCACTATTTATACATCTTTTAAGTAATGTAAAAAAGTAATATGGGACAAGGCTTCAAAATGTTTTATTTATAAACATTCATCTTTCCCAACATATTGTCCCAAATTTAAAGAAATAATGGTTTGATTGAATGTACAAAAATTATAAATAGATAAATTTAATGATAAATATTTAAAAAATAAAAAAATATAAAATAAAGTTTTAATAAGAAACAACATTTGTTAATATTTATGACATTTTGGCAACAATGTTATCAATAAATGTCACGAGAATATCAATGACATCCATGATTTTTGAAATAAAATGTAACATTTTCTCAATATTTTTTCAACAATGATATTTTATGGACAATATCATCACATTCTTGACATCTTATCGATATTTTTGCCAAATAAGTTGAATATCACATATTAATGTCGAGGTATCTAAAATTTTACAATGCATGGATGTTAATATTATCGATGATTTTTCAATCCTTGAACATATTTAGATTCGTTGTTGGTAAGCACTAACATACATATCAATGGTGAGAAACAAAATAAAAAATTGAGGTGTACATAGGATCGAAAGTGCATAATTTTAATCAATCTATAATCTGATTTGTACTATTTATGATTTAATAATATGTAATTGATCCACACATTATAATCATTAAACCTCCATTATATGTGTAGATTGGTTTGGATCAATCTTCACAATTCGTTAAATGATATTTTTTATGGTCAAATAATTTTTTTAATAAATATTTTTGCTAATTATGAATCCATACAATTCAAAATTAAAATCTATAATATGCTATATTTGAATAATAGAATTATCAATTACTTTTAAAAAATGACTAATAAATTTGAAAAAAAATAGATACCGAAAAGAAAATATGATAAATTGAATAATATCATTCAAAAAGTTAAAAAAAATTGAAAGTATTAGATACATTTTATTATGTGTGTAATAGAATATAAATTTTAATTGAGTACAATAAAATTATTAAGAATGATTTAAAAAATCCACGAATAAATATAAAATATTATATTTTAACGTCGATTTATGTGAATTTAAAAGTAATAATCTATTATACAATTCACACCTTTCCGTTTTAAAAATTTATATCTAATCCAATTCAACCAACACATATGATCCATTCGCAATCCTTTAAATAAAGACAAATTTTATGGATTGATCAAATGAACAAATATTTTGTACACCTCTAATAAAAATTTATCCAATTTTATCTTATAAAATATAAATGTTGTTACAAAAATTAATCATCTTTCTCAATAAAATGGCTTAAAAACTTTGGTGTCATAAATTAGATATTCAATTAACACATTAACAATAGAGATGACAATAAATAAGACATAATTCGATTAAGGGATGATTTGATCTCATTAGTCGTTTAAAAGATCCAATTTAATTTGATCTATTTTGATCCGTGGATTAGGTAGATCGGATCAGACATTAATCCATGAATTGTTAGATATTATTAACATGATCCAACTTATTCTAATTTTTTTTCTAAAACTAGAACATTATTTGACGTATTGTATTACATATTTTACATTGATAAATTAAAAAAAATAAGATAACATTATATGTTATAAGAGAGAAAATTAGATTTATAAAAATATAAGAGATAAATTTTAAAAATGATTATTTATAATGTAAGTTTTTCAAAATAAATAATTGTAGAAATTAGAAAATTTCTTTTAATTCTAAAATTATAATTTTAAAAAGATTTAAATTTATATTGATTCGATCTAGTTGGATCCAAAGATCGATCCGATCCAGAGATTGATCTGTCTTGATACAATCCGATCCAATTTGTTAATCTTATATAGAAATTATGATCTTATCCAATCTAAAATTAATATTTTTTGATTCGATTAAGATAACATGAAATAAATATTTATGGAGGTCTAAGAATAACATAATCAATAGAATCTCAATTATTTCAAAGAATAGTAGTTAAAAAAACTTAATTGTTTGTCACGTGTGTAAACAGATTGATTTTTTTAATAAGATAAAAAATATATTTTTGACAATGAAAATATGTTCAACCATTCAATATCCCAGTATACCCAAGTAAATAATAGATCATACTCATTTGTAGAATAAAACAAGCCTCAGGTTAAAATAATCAATGTAGAATATTAATTATTTCAATAATACAAATATAAAATGTATAATAGATACTTGCATAGAGTCATGGATCTCCATATTTATATTTTAAAATTATATCTATCAAATGATTAGAAACTTGGTGTAAGAATTATGTGAAGTGTTACACTCAAAACTATATTATTGATCGAATTATTGGATTGTAACACCTACATCTTTTATTTATAAAATAAAAGTGGAACTAACAATAGAAACTATAAACTTAATAATTTGGGTTAAGTTTATTAATTTTAAGAAACTAAATAATATCCATATTTATTTAATGTTTGAATTTTTATATTAATTTTATCAATATATTTTATAGTATATATTTTAGATGATATTTGAACCATTTATTTAAGTATACTCAAAATATTAATAAATATGCAAGTTTAATTGAATAAAATATTAATATATATTTGTATATAAGAAGATGTTATGTAATTAATGAATATATTTATAATAAAGATATAATCTATCTATATTTATATTAATATAATTTTTGCTTACATGATAATACTAACCATATCATAATTTTATGTTTTTAATAACTATTTAATAAGTTAACCAGCTTAGATATTCTGTAACAATAAAAACAGAGGAAGCAACATGTATAGATGTGTGAATTAAAGGGATGATCTGTTGTTTTAGAGTTCATCTTTAGGAGAGGTTGAAGGTGCTTTTCTTGCAGGATTAGTTGAAGTGTTCTTAATGGGATATGAAGCTTCCATTGCAATTCCACAGAGTCCCTCCTTTTGAGAAATGCCTCTTTGCATTCTGATATAGCCTTTCTCTCCCCACTCAGGCCCCCAAGAATTCCTCACTATCCAATATTTAGTTCCATCTAGTGTCGTTCCGTAACCCACAAGACCAACCCCATGGTCCAGTTCTGTGCCACATTCTCCAGTAAAAACTCCCTATGTGTGTCAACCAAGCAACAGAAAATTCATAAGCTCAAAGTACTATAGATCATTTCCTATTCTCTTTTATAGGCAAAATGATTAGTAATGCAATAGATTTGTCTCAAAGTTTACCTCTGAATAGAATTGGAAATCAGAACCCCCAGCATCAATGGCCACAGCAACAGGTTGGTTGGCAACAGCATTGAGCAATGCTTTCTCATCATTTTCAGGTACTATCTCGTAGCCATCGATCGACACTGTTGGTGAGTTTTCCTACGAAATCAAAAGTTTAAAGTTGATCATTCATTCATAGTTAAATAACATAACTTTGGGAGATTTTTTATTGCAGCATATCTTGTTTACCTTTGAAGCATCACAACTCCCATCTTCTGCTTGGTAAGGGTAGTTAGATTCTGTTGCAATGCCTCCCTTATTTTTGATGAACTCAAAAGCATATTCCATTAATCCTCCATTGCATCCTTGGTTTTGTTCAGTGTCACAATCAACCAATTCTTGCTCAGACAATGACACAAGCTTATTTGTCTTAATATAGTTAATACCCTCCACTGCTACAATGGTTGAGAATGCCCAACAACTACCTGTAGTATATCATTATTAAGACCATTCACTTAAGTTAGAACCGTAAAAGCAAATACAAAGTCTTTCAAGCAAAAGACTTATGAAGTTTTCTAAACCAAAAGTTAGCTTGTTAACATAACACGTCTCAAAAAATTTAATTCTACATCAGATATTACTATTATTAGCTTAAATTAAAATTTGAAAGTTTGCTTACCACAGTTGCCTTGATCCTTTATAGCATTGACAGCACCTTTCTTTCTCCAATCAACTGATGTAGGAACCCTCTCAACTTTCTCATACATGAAGCTTCCATTAGATTGTGGCGACCCTTTAAACATCCTGTGATGCTTAATCTTTGAGCCAGCATAAGTGCTTTGGAACTCATGGTTAGTCATGTCTGCAAACTTGTTCAACTTCAACTTGTAAGGCTTATCCTGCTTGTTAGTGTTGTGAACATGTAGAACATTGTGCTTGAACACGTTGAAGCGCTTGTGCTTCTCATCGAGGTTACGGGATACAGTGTGATGGCTTCTCCACCTCTCATACAAATTCCACAAGCTATCTTCAGTCTCCAACTCTTTCTCACGGAAATCAAAACACTCTCCAATCCCAAGAACGAAAGCAAGTGAAAGAACAACCAATATAAACTTCTTCATTTCCATTTTGTTTGAATTGAACAAAAGATGAGAAATGTGGATTGTCTTAGTGATGTCCTATATAGACAATTGTAAGTAGAAAAATGACAAATATGGAAAGGAAGGTTGGATAAGAAAACAAGAAAAAATTAATTGGGAAGTTAGAGGTTTCTTAAGGACATTAACAATATGTAATAATGGAGTAAAATCACATATTAAAAACTTTGAGAATTTTGGTGATTGAGATAAGTGGTTCGGTTTCTTATACAAGCAAGGGTGATAAATGTTAATTAATTGGTCATCTTTTCACTATTTCATACATTACACTGAAAACTTAAATAAAAGAAGGTTAAAAGGATAAAAAGTTCAGTTAGGAACGTAAGGTACGTATATGGGCATTAAGGGTGAGCTTGTGCATATCCAAAATTCTTGCATACATGATACAATCTATTGATACGTTGTAAAAGAGTTTAGGTTAACCATTTATTTTTAAATAAAAGAAAAAAATTATTAAACTTGAAACGATATTATACTGATATTAATAGAAAATATATAATATATTGTATTTAAGAATTTTTATACAAAAAAATTTCTAACAGAATTACATATATATATATATATATATATATATATATACACGAGAAATTATGCAAATTATCGATAAATAAGATTTATGAGAAAGTAAAAATAAACAAAATAACACAGAATTTGATAATGAAGGTCGATCAATTTTGGTTACGTCTCCGGACTTGTTTTAGATCTTTTTATTAAAAAAAGAGAAATTATACAAAGTGTTTACAACATTTACAACTCATTGTCCAATTACATCCAAGAATATTGCTCTCAATTTTATCTCATTAAAACTTTTTTCTATAAGTTTTTCTCTCAATTGGATTTTTAATAATACAAAGTACGTATTGAGGTGCTATATTTATATATATAGAAGTCCATTTCTATATATTTTGACAACTAATTTTAATTTGTTTTATTTTTATTTTTAACAAAAAGATGTATTATCTACTCAATTTTATTGTATTAATGACTTGACAACTACTATTTACTTTTTTTTTATTATCATTTTTCTGTATTGTTTAGTACATATAAGTTTGATAAATAATATATATATAGTTAAAATAGGTAAAGATACTTTGGTGGCTAATATGTATTAAAAAATAAAGAAAATTATATATGTATGGATATACATCTTATAATATAGTTGGTTTTTTATTAATAAATAATTTTATAATTATTTTAAAATCTATCTTATTAATTTAAATTTAAATTTATCATTGATAAGTTACTTAGTATACAACAAGTTAATAACTAAGAGAAAAATCTTATAAGATTTATGCGGCTTTCTATTGTTTAATTTTCCTGGTATATTGGCAAAATTTTCATTATGTCGCTAATTATAAAGAACTTAGCCTAGTTGAGCGAATATATATATATATATATAATTTCATGCCAATTCCTTGACTTCAAATATGTTTTAGTTCATATATTTATGTTTTAATCTTGTTATTATTAAAATTTGACATTATAATAATAAATGATTAATTTTTTGTTTTTATTTTTTTTAATATTTTTCCATTACAATGGAAAAAAAGTGAACAAAGAACATAATGAGTTTATTAGAGGAATCGAATTTGTTTCATAGTTAATCAATGGCTTTAAATTGGTGATTTAATGCTTTTAATATTCTCAAAATAGGAAGAGGGTAGGCAGAAATTTTATCAAAACGACTCATTGACTTGTAGGTGAAGCAAATAAAATCCATAAAGCAAACACACCAATAATATGATTTAGTTTTTTTATTTTTTTATTATAGAAAAATATAATTTTATTTACATTAATAATAATAACATCTAAATTGAAATATTAAAAATATATTAATTATCAGTTTATGAGTATTATTCTTTCATTTTTTTTTTAATTTTAATTATTAGTAATTAGTCCTTAACATTTTGACTTGAGTGGTCTAAGGGAAGTCTGTTGCTTGTAGAACTACAATAGCGTAGTGTGTTGGGTACTGTTCGCTTCTGCCTATGAGAAACTGTTTGGTTAGAATGGGTTACTGAAATTGGTATCAAGATTTTGACCTTTTTTTGTCCATTAATCATTCATTTTCTTTTCCTCGTTAAATTATGGGGTAATAGACGTGGAAGGCTTCAGCAGAATTGACTCTCGGGACAGAGAAAGCTAGGGAGAGAGGGGAGGGAATAATTTATGGGTCGCGCGGGTACTTTATTGAACCCTTAATTGTTTGATTAATAAAAGAAAAATATAACGGCCGACGTTCTCTCAAAATAATTGCTATGATATTTTTAGAAAAATTCTTCTTTAGATATCTAGATTTTTTAGTGTAAGATATTTCTTTAATTAAGTTTAAATTTATATATGAATATGAAATGAAAAAAATATCTTTCTCCTACTACCCTACCAAAGTCGAACATCCACGTCCACTCCCCTCTTTTTCATGATTCATTCGCCACAACCACTCCAAAGCAACCAACCGCCCACCACGCAAGCACCACCACAAAATCCCCAAAGCCACCACATTTTCAAACCAGCCAGCCAATCGGCCACCATTTCAAGTATATATTGTTTGAATCATTTGCTCGTTGTAGTTTAATGATTAGGGATAAGTGATGTAATAAAATTTTATCATGTTATAAAATTTTAATTATTTATGATATGTCTATTGTTAATATGGATTAAAGTTATAGAATATATAGTATAAATTTAAGGATTTTGGATTTTAAAAATCATGATGAGGAAGAAGATGAGACTATTCAGGTTCGATAGAGGGTAACGAACATTCCTATTATGTTCGGATGGGGTACCGAATATACTTGGATGGTTTGGGTGGTCCTACGAAATATCTTTTTTGTTGGTTTTGGTGATAGATACCGAACATAGTTGTTAGGTTCGGTTAGGGGTACTGAACCTAACTGGTATGTTTGGTAACCCTTATTAAACCTCTTTAAGATTTTTTTTAATCAATTGATAAATGCAGTTAAGAGATAGATTATAATCATTTTGATTCGTACGTTATGATTCAATGACAACTAGGTTTGCTATTTAATTATAGTGTACAATTCAAATGAAGACATTCAATGAAGTTTTTTTTACCATACATATATATTTATTATGGTTTTAGATTCATTGTTTGAAATATCTATTTAATTGAGTTGTTCTTACTTTAGGTATGAGTAACCAATTATAAATTTCTTCTTATAGAAGAAGAAGAAATGAAGAAGTGTATCAAGCTAAAAGACTTTTTTATAGCAAGAGAAAACTGATGAGTGCTCAGAAATCACTAAAATTACCATGATTTTATGCACATTAATTGATTAAAAATATATATATTTATATGTTTTATCATATATTTATATAAATTTGTCTTTTTCGGAATCACGGGTATTTTTATTGTTTTTCAGGTATTTTCACTTAAAAACGTAACTTAAAGACTCAAAGAGGAATACTGGAAGCAATACATCATAAATATATTAATAAATAAATGGGGAAAGGTCAACAAATATGGAAAAATTGGACAAAATGGGTCAAAAATGTCAAAAAGGAGAAAATCACCGCGCGCCAGCGCAAGACGCACCACGTCCAGGCGCATCGCGCGCTTCCGCGCCAGCTCAGCGCTACAGATCTCTCGCGCCCGCGCTTGTTCTCGCGCATATGTGCGCCAGGCCTCCGCGCACGCCACGCCATTTTCGCCCCATTTTTTTGCGCGCCTCTCATGTCATCTGACGTGGCGATTAATTCGCGTTTTCACATTTTTTTTTAACATTTTTTCCCCCACGTTTTCTCTCCATCCTCACCTATAAATACACCCCTTCTCTTCACTTCATACCACACCTTCAAAACACACTTCTCTTCTTTCTTTCTCTCTTTTCTTAGATTTTTAGGTTTTTTAGTTTTTCTTAGTTTTTAGTTAATTTCTCTTAATTTTAGAGTTCTTGCCTTTTTGGGAAGAACTAGTTATGGTTTTGTAATATATTAGCTTTTGATTCAATAAATGGGAGTGCAAATTCCGCTTGGAGGTTTTCCAGGAACGGGAATAGCATCGATCTTCTGTAAGGATTTTATTTTCTTTACAATTATTTTTTATGCTTTATTCTTACATGTTATATTTAATTTGTCTGTGATTAAATTTAACGGTGTTGGCTATTTGTAAACATGATATAATAATAACGTTGTTATGCTTGCGAAATATTAAATAGGTAAAAATCTCTAAAATGAATTAATTTTATTTTTATTCAAGATTTTATATTAAGAATGTTAGAGAGAAATATATTATTTTTCATTACAAACTTAAATCTGAAAATTAGATTTTAAGGTTTAGTTATCCTATCGATTTAGAATAGTGCTCTTTTATTTGTTGGTACAATCGCCCGGTAGTTAGAGTGAAGCTCTATTTCAAAAGTTTTTATAAGAATTATTATCTGAAAATGTATTGACAACATGTTTTCAATTGTGGTTTTAAAACTTGAAAGTTAGTACTCGGATAACTAAATTCTTAGGTTTAATTTGGACACCTTGAATAAAGTTTAAACTGTCTAACCCCACCAAAGGTGGCATTTAAATGGTTCATTTTCAATCTCTTAGAAAAAGAAATTAATTTAATTAACCAAATTAGTTATCAACCCCACCCATAGGTGTTAATTGATTTGTTTAGTTAACAAAGAATATCTAACCCCACCAAAGGTGGTATTCATACAAAAAAGGGAGAATCAATAAATATCAATTCATATCTTTAATAACCTAAATAATATGAGCAAGCATAATTAACTTAATTATTATATCCATAAATACTCCACTGTTTTAACAGATAAAATTTGCATAAATGTTTATTGAATCTATGTTTATTTTTATGTAAGTAGATTAAAAACACAAAACCCCAAAATATCGTGACAGGATGTTTAGGATTTAATTTCGTTTTTAAAAGTTTGAATAATAAATTAAAAACCACATACATTCCTTCCTTAGATCGACCTTGGGAGTATACTTATCATTTTCTACGAAATGATTCGTGCACTTGCGAGAGTTTTATAAATAGATAAAACCAAAGTAACGGGCAGGATCGGCGATGTCGGTTCTGCCCCGATCAAAAACCAAGATAAAAAAGAGAGCCTTCAAATGCGTCTATAGAAATGTCAGGTGCTCATTCTGATATTAATGTGGAAATGGAACATGAAGAAGTGATATGACTTGATGTATGTTTAGACTCAACAACAAGAGATTCGTCCTCATTTTCTATTATTTTACCAAATTTATCTTTGCTAAAGAGTTTCAAAACTCACATAGCAAAAAAGATATGGGTAAAGGATATAAGTATGATTAAATTTTTTAAGATTAATTGTCAATTATTTAATAATTTTGATATCGTATTTAATTGTTACTATTTATATATTAGGATTATTGAGAAGTGTTGAGACCTGGAGGACAAAGTGGGTGGGATTTCAATCATTCTCAAATTCAATAGTTTTCCCACCGCATACATGAGTCTAAGCTTGCACCATTGTGTTATGCCACTTATAAACATGTAGACAAGGTTTTGGTGTCAACATTTGTCGAGAGATGGCATCCCTAGACTACCACATTTCATATGCCTTTTTGGTGAGATTACAATTATCTTCCATGATGTACACGAATTGTTAGGACTTCAAATTACCAGAAATGCTTGCATTGGAGCTATACTAAGTAGAAGTGATGATATTTCACTTCTAGGGAATAACTTATGTGCTAGTATAGACATGAAAAAAATCAACTGAGTATAAAAGGCTTGTATGTGAATTTAAGTTAGCTAAGAAGTTTGTAAATGGATGTGGGTGAGAGACATACTAATCATGCTATTAGGGAAATTTTGTTACACTTATTGGGATGTATATTGTTTGTTGAAAAATTGATAACTTTGTACCAATTTCATATTTGACATTATTAGTGGATTTAGATAAGGTATACCAATATATATGATGCGAAACAAATTTTTGGATATACTAACATTGTTAAAAGCATAGATTTATGAGCATTTTCCTACATATTCCCTATTTCATAACCCAAAGTACACGAACTAGCTTCCACGAGTGCGGTATTGGGGGGTTGTGCACACATTCTCAATTTTAATATAGTTATGGTTTATAATAAGACACTAGCGTTTATTTATCATTTTCAGGTCATTTGGGATCCTTATGACCTCGAGTTTCCAAAGATAACATTTTTTTCATAGATGCATTTGTTTTCTACAAGTGATAGAGCCCTATCATAATCATCAAGTTTTGTGATAGTTTTGACATATCTAAACTATTCCAAATCAAATACAATTGTCAGATGTGTCATTGTATTACTTAAAGATGCTTGCAATGAATTGTAAACTTCAATTTGATTTTCATAAGATATATTCCAACTATTTGCACATGGTTTAAGAAATGTATGCCAAGTTGAGTGTATAGGTGGCATTGGAGGTCCTGATAACAAATCTACCTGCATTATCAGGGAGTTAATAAATCGATATGTTAATAATAATTATACAATTCAAATATAAATAATGACATTGTAATAGATTTGTCTTACATGTACAAAATGATTTGTATCGATCAAACAAATAGCATATATCTTATGCTTAGTAGGTGCCTCAGACCAAATAGGGAGAGAAGTACGTGATCTGTGATAACTAAATGTGACAACCATAACTACCATTAAAATGAAACAGTTTATGAACAAGTTCCATTGTCACTTTAGGAATATCATATAAAAAGTGTAATCTTCTTGATGATTTTGTAACTCACTAAGCATATCAGCCATAACTTGGGACCACACTTCCTCCCCTAATCCAAGTTCAACAACGGTAGCTATAGACCCATAATTACCATCACCTAATATATCATTAAAACGCCTTAAATATGGTTTAAATCCAATAGACATTTGACTTAAATATATTGAAGATTCTACTGATAGTTTTGATTGAGCTATTTTTGTCAGTAACATTCATTTTCTTGAGAATTATACTCCATTTGAAGAAATAATTAGTTCACAATCAGGCATAGATGTATCAGGTGCCTTCTCAGCTAATGCATACTTAAAACCTGAAGGATCTCTCCATGTTAAAGATTCAGCTTAAGAAGGATGACTACAATTTCTTTGTTTCACAAGTGGCTTATCTAAATAAGTTGTACTTGAATCTACCAAGATAGTTAATGCCATGTGCATCTCGATTTTCACATGTCTATCACAATTGAAAGAATTTCATAAAATTCTCAACCAAACAGGTGCAATCCAATTCTAGATCGTTATTTTGTAATGTGGATACAAAACTGAGTTTCCTCCAATGGATATGAAGTGAAGACAACTCAATAAGATGACTCAATCGTTTGTATTGATCAATGGCATGCATACATGGTATTCCATGAGTTTGAACCTTTGTACATCCATAATTGGTAAATTCAAATGATATTTGACCTGCTCTTTTATAATCTTTCAAAATAAGCTCTAGTGCAGTTCATGAAACAAATAATCTCAACTCCTTAAATAAGGAATTTGGCTTAAAATGAAGTTGGATTTTAGTTAAGCTCATCTAAAATGAAACCTTAATATGTTTATGTTCTAGCTCTAATAACTGGTGAATTTTATTCCAACTTGACACCAAATTACATGGTGATGTCTTCAATTGTCGCTTCAACACCGCATGTGCACTTTCAGCTTGATTTATTGTATTTCCTAAATGTATTTGTAAATTTGTCCAATCTAAAATAAATTTTTCTTTGTATGGATTCATTCATATATTGTTCACATAATCAATTGCTTCTTGACATTCAAATAAGTTGCTCTTAAGATAATATATGTTTAAATTATATTCATCAGTAGACTTGGTTAATACAAAATTACACCATACATTGTTGAAAGTTTTCCATCTTTCCTTATCTTTGAATAATTTCTTTGTATATACTAGTATATTTTTGGAAATATGCCATCTACAAAAATGGTGAGCAAATGTGAGAAATACTTCTATGATTGCATTCATAAGAGCTTTATCTTTATCAATTATGATGACACTAGGCGTAACATTTTCATTCATCAAAGATTTCAGAGTGGCAATCGACAACTAGTGTTCTATATATATATAAAGGCAGATGGTTTATGAGAAAAAATTGGGCCTTAAGTTTTGGGCCAATATTTAACAAATCTACACCTTGGCTCAAAACAGAAAATAAGTTATTCAAATATGAAATTCCTTGAATTACCAAATAATCGTCATTCAAAGCCCCGAAGGGTGATCATCTTCTACAAACACCAATCAAGTCTAAGCAATGTTTAAACTTATTAAATGGAACTGGTTTGATTAACATATCAATTGGATTTTCTGTACTGACTATCTTATTGACAACAATAATACCTTAAGAGATAATGTCACAAACAAAGTGATATATGACATCAATATGTTTGGTTCTTTCATGATACATAGTATTCTTGGTCAAGTGTATTGCATTTTGACTATCACAAAAATACAACATAAGTATTCTGTTGTAAAACTCAATCAAAAACCAAACCTCTAAGCCAAATGACTTCTTTCACTGCTTCTGTTGCTGCCATATATTCTACCTTTTTCGTTGACAAATAAACTGTAGACTGTAAAGTAGCCTTGCAACTAATGACACAATGAGAAAGAGTGAAGACATAAATTGTTATAGATCTTCTTCCATCCAAATCACTAGTGATAACTGTATTTTATATAGTTATTTTCACCTATTTTATTAATTATAATTGCTGTGTTCTCTCTATTTTTAGTTAATTTTAGTTTAATAAATTAGTATTTACTGTTTTTTATATATTTTAAGAAAATTAAATAAATTGTATCGAAAACGTTCTTAATGGCAAATTTGTGTCCAAAAATATAATTTCAAATAAATGAGTGATTAATTGCAATTTATAAAAGTTGAAAATATAATTTAAATTAAAATTGGGCTTAATTTTAATTATTAAAAGTTTAAAATTTAATTTAAATTACCAAAAGGGTTATATTGCAATTAAACAAAGTTTAAAATGTAATTTGAAATATATTTGTGGGTGAAAATACAATTAATAAAAGTGATTTTTCTACGCAGGAGAGAAATTCCACGCGGCATCATCCACGCTTCAATGTGGATCGTCAGATCAACGCATAAACGGTTAGGATGCGCGCGTGCTCTTCAAACCCGACCAAGGAGAATGGGTGCAGGGATTTCCTCTATCGCGCGGCTCGATGCCCGAGTGGGGCACACTTGCCGCGCAGGCCGGCGTGTAGCGTGGGACCCATCCGTCTCACGCCGTGCAGACCTTGTCCCCCACCTTCGCGCGCCCTTTTTCCCATGCGGCCGATCCACGTGCGCCCGGTTATTCCACGAACCAGAATCTGCCACGTGTCCCACTTATTCTTGCAGAAAATCATGTTCCGACACGTGTCATGTTACAATGAGCGCTAAAGCGCAGGATCAAGCCCGCGTTCCAGCCGTTGCCGCACTTTTTCGACGCCCCAATCTCATGCGACAGTTTCTGCGTGCGCCCATTCCCTGCAACAAATGAGGTGCTGCCACGTGTCCCACTATTTACTTCAGCAAATCAGATCGCGACACGTGGTAGAGTTTATTGAAAAGAAAAACAGAAACGCACGGCTCGCCACTCACGCGTTTTCATTCCAGTTTTCGATACAATTTTGTCCCCCCACGCGTTTTAATTTATTATTTTCCCCACACTTCTCTGTCCCCCGCGTGTATTAAATTTTAATATTTTTGATGTATTTTTTAGCTATAAATAGGTGATAAGATGATAGAATTAAGAAGTTTTTTTTGGAGTTTGTAATTTTTGTAGTGTTTGTGGGTTGGCTGTGGAACACGCAGAAGCCATTTTTGGCTTTTGTTGTGTTTTGCGTGTGCCAAATATTTTCGTATTGAAATGTTTTAATTTTCTTTCTTCTTCATCTTATTTTTCTCTATGTATTGTAATTTTTATTTTTAATTAATGAAGTAATTTAATTTTTCTAGGGTTGCATTTGATCTAAATTTATGAAACTTTGATTTTAATTATTTTTGATAGATTTATAAGATGTTCGATTTGTTCGTTCTATTTTGTACTTAATGCTTTTTGATTATTTACGAATCTTATCAAAACGATCCGTGGCACATAAATAAACTTGGAAGAGGCATTTGTGTGTATATTGCTCGTAAATAGAATGACATGTATGATGAAGGATAGGAATATACCCTAATTGTATGTGTGGTCATTTGAAAACTTAGAACTTAATGAATCTTATTAAATTTAATTCTCATAGAGATATAGTGAATTAATTTAACGAGGTGTGTTTATACGGAGCTCGGAAGAGATGTATGAATAAAAATAGAAGTTTTCGGTTGACAAATTAAATGTACTAAAAAAATATAAATCAAAAGAAAATAACATGATTTTAGTGGATTAGTTTGGTGAAAAATTGTAATCCTAGATTTCTTTTATTTTCTTATTACTTTTTTCTTAATCAACGATTGTTTTGGATAAAATCAGAGAGAAACAATTTTAGTACTCAACAAACTATAGTAACAAATCTCCGTGGGAACACAGATATATCTGACGGTCCACATTGAAGCGTGGATGATGTCGCGTGGAATTTCTCTCCTGCGCAAAAAAATCACTTTTATTAATTGTATTTTCACCCACAAATATATTTCAAATTACATTTTAAACTTTGTTTAATTGCAATATAACCCTTTTGGTAATTTAAATTAAATTTTAAACTTTTAATAATTAAAATTAAGCCCAATTTTAATTTAAATTATATTTTCAAATTTTATAAATTGCAATTAATCACTCATTTATTTGAAATTATATTTTTGGACACAAATTTGCCATTAAGAACGTTTTCGATACAATTTATTTAATTTTCTTAAAATATATAAAAAACAGTAAATACTAATTTATTAAACTAAAATTAACTAAAAATAGAGAGAACACAGCAATTATAATTAATAAAATAGGTGAAAATAACTATATAAAATACAGTTATCAACACCCCCAAACTTAAGTTTTTGCTAGTCTTCGAGCAAAAGGAAGGAAATAAAACAAAGATAACTGCATTTAAAATAGTGATTTTCAAAATATTTCTTTTGTCTTTCGAAATTACATAACTCAAAGAAATAAAAGAATTTTATCTAAGTATCAAAATCAATTTAAAAGTATATTACATTTTCACAATGAATTTTAGTGTGTGTGTGAAGTCTTTTCATATTTCATCACATGTAATCCGGATCAGTTTATACAAATATAAAATCAAACAAATTTTTAATGAAATCACAAATCTCACAAGTTTATTTTTCATTTCTCTCTCCACTAATGTAGACAAACACAAAACACCAAATCAATAGAACTTTATTAAGCTTGTAATGTATGGCTTAGGTAAAGGTAGAATAAATGATAATATTTAGCTTAAAACTTTTCCCGAGCATAACATTTCAGGATTGAAAAAGATAATTCTATCATCACAATAATTCCTTCCCAATTTGGGATTTATCATCACATACAATAACCATTTTCTTTTCTTTTTTTTCTTTTTTTTTCTTTTTTTTACAGCATCCTCTTTTTTTTTCCAATATATCTTAAATATTTACTAACAATTGTCACATGTTAGTGGGATAAGGAACACAGATATATCTGAACACATATATATTTTTCAGTAGGTTTTTGAAATAAGATAAAAATATATATATAAACTTTGAGGCTCAAAAGGGGTCTACTATGGATAATGCATGTGAAGGTAGATAGAAAGGCTCAAACGATCCAAAGATGGCCTAAATCATTTTCTTAGTTAAATGTTATCTATAATTTCGCCTCGAGAGAAAATCAAACAAATTCTAAAAAATGTAACACCACAAAAACCAATCGAATTTCATACTCACATAAACCTTCTCTAAATTATCATAGCAACTCAAAAATCAAGACTAGTGCTCATGAATATTTATTCTTTTAAAAATGAAACATACGTAAAAATTATTCATCACTTAGACAATATTCAAATTTTTCAAAGAATTATGCATCATTTAAATCGAAGAAATAAAAATAAATCACTATTCATAGCAAAATATCTTAAATAAACCAAACAAACAAAAAAAAAATTTCACAAGCAATAACATCCAGAAAGTATTTCAATTACGTTCAATATATCTATCACCCCCAAACTTAATATACACATTGTCCTCAATGTGTGAAAGTTAAAGAACATGTGAGATGGGTTTAAAGAAACTTCTTGGTTTGTTTGATTGGTTAAGCCAAAATAGCTTTATTACCTCCAATTTGCACCTACGAAAAAAAAATGAAATAAAACCACAAAATAACAAAATATAAACATGCGAAAATAATATAAAAAATAAAACACATAGGTTGCCTCCCAAGAAGCGCTTGATTTATAGTCTTTAGCTTGACTTCTCAATTTGTTTTTCTTTTTGTAAGTTAAGATTTGTGTGTCAAACAAAATCTCAACTTACGAGAAAATTGAAAAATAAATTAAGCAAGCATCAATTACATTAAAAAAAAAATTTCTTTTCTTTTTGTGAGTTAAGATTTGCGTGTCAAACAAAATCTCAACTCACGAGAAAATAAAAATAAAAATAAAATAAAATAAACAACCAACAACAAGCAAATAAATTTTTTTTTGTGTGTTAAGATTTGTGTGTCAAACAAAATCTCAACCCACAAGAAAATTGAAAAATAAAATAAACCAACAATAAACAAATAAAAAATTTATTTTTCTTTTTGTGAGGTAAGATTTGTGTATCAAACAAAATCTCAACCCATGAGAAAATTGAAAAATACATTAAATACGCAACAATAAAAAAACAAGAAATTTTTTTTGTTTTTTTGTTTTTTTTTAATTAAAATCAGATTGATTGGTATTAATATCAACAATGAAAATAGTAAAACAAATCCCCGGCAACGGCGCCAAAAACTTGTTGTCTCTTTTAGAGAACATAAAAACGTGCAAGTATACACGGTCACAAGTAATAATATTTGTAAGTAAAGATCGTTCCCACGGAGATTTGTTACTATAGTTTGTTGAGTACTAAAATTGTTTCTCTCTGATTTTATCCAAAACAATCGTTGATTAAGAAAAAAGTAATAAGAAAATAAAAGAAATCTAGGATTGCAATTTTTCACCAAACTAATCCACTCAAATCATGTTATTTTCTTTTGATTTATATTTTTTTAGTACATTTAATTTGTCAACCGAAAACTTCTATTTTTATTCATACATCTCTTCCGAGCTCCGTATAAACAACTAGCATAATGGAAGTCCGCAAAACCAATAACACTGCAACTAGTATTAGAACTTCCATCATATACCAAACCAAAATTAGATGTTCCTATCAAATACAGAAGTATTCATTTCACTGCTTGCCAATGACCCTTTCTAAGATTACCCACTACTGACAAGATTAACTATATGTGAAATGTCTTGATGAGTAAAAATCATAGCCATAGCGTACATCAAACTACCAACGGCACTAGCACATGGAACCTGAGACATGTATTGCTATTCTTTTTTTGAATGTGGTGACAAATCCAAAGAAATCCTGAAATGCCCAACCAGTGGCATACTCATAAGTTTAGACTATTTCATACCAAAGCGTTCAAGAAATCTTTCAATATAAATTTTCTGAATCAAATAAAGCTTGCTCACTTGTTTATCCCTGTAAATTTCCATGCCCAAAATTTTCTTCGTTGCACCCAAATCTTTCATCTCAAACTCACCACTAAGTTGAGACTTTAATTTATGAATCTCAATTTTATTCTTAGAAGTAATAAGTATGTCATCAACATATAGCAACGAGTAGACAGATGGTCCATCATAGAATCTTTTGTGATAAACACAACTATCATAATCATTCCTAGAGTAACCATGATCAATAATAAAAGAGTCAAACTGCTTATACCACTACCTAGGGATTGCTTCAACCCATATAAAGACTTTTTCAATAAACAAACATGATCTTCCTAAACTGGAACAACAAACTTCTCTGGTTGATGCATATATATTTGTTCCTTAAGCTCATCATGTAAGAAGATTGTCTTAACATCAAGATGTTCTAATTCCATGTCAAACAAGGCAATCATAGCAAGCAATACACGAAAAATCTATGTTTCACAATAGGTGAACATACTTCATTGAAGTCAATACTCTTCTTTTGACAATAACCCTTTTGCAACGACACGTGCCTTGAACCTAGGTGCTTCAACCTCAAGTATACCTTCCTTTTTCTTGAAGACCCATTTGTTTCCAACAATCTTCTAGCCCTTAGGTAGTTTCACCAATTCCAAGTATGATTCTTATAAAGTGATTCAATCTCTTCATTGATAGCAACTAGCCACTGAACAGACTTATCACAAGTGATGGCTTCATGATAACTAGAAGGTTAATGCACCTTAATAGACTCTACCACGGACAATGCAAAAGAAACTAAGTCTACATTTGCGTACCTTTAAGGGTGTCAAATCTCTCTTATTTCTTTACCCTTAGAGATACTATATGATTACTCATGTTGCTATTTTTCTAGATCATAAGCAGAATCATCTATCTCATCCACATATGGCTGATCTGAAGTGCCCTCTTGCACTTGATTAGGAGCTTTACTCTCAAGCTTCACCTACACACTAACACCATGGCTTTACCTACAATAATAAACTCCTCTTTTCCAGCATGGAAAACTCATCAAACTTAACATCTCTACTAATTAAAAACTTAGGTGACTTGGGTTCAACACACCATAATCTATAACCTTTCACCCTAGAAGGATGCCTCAAAAATATGCATTTCAATGCTCAAGTTTACCATCATTAACATGAGCATAAGAAGGATAACCAAATACTTTCAAATAAGAATAATTAGAAGGAGTACCAGAGAATACCTCAATTGGAGTCTTCAACTCAATTGCAGTTGTGGAGACCGATTCACCAAATATGAGGCATGGTTATAAGCTTCAGCCTTAAAGGATTTATTTATCCAAGTCTACTTGAAAGAGCATACAATGAGCTCTTTCTAAGAGAGTCCTATTCATATGTTCTACAACTCCATTTTGTTATGGTGTATGATGCATAGTGTGGTGTCTCACTATGCCATTTCTTTCACATGACTCATTAAACTAACTTTCACAAAATTCCAAACCATTGTCAGTCCTCAAATGCTTTATTTTCTTACTTGTGTGATTTTCTATACAAGCCTTAAATTTTACAAATTTTGAGAACGCATCATTCTTGTTCTTCAGAAACTACACACAAATATGATGGGATAAGTCATCAATAAAAGTCAACATATATCGGGCACGAACCTTAGACACAACATGAGAAAGACCCCAAAGATATAAATGAATATAATCAATAATACCTTTCATTTTATGGATGGTTATACTAAACTTAACCATACAATGCTTTCCATAGACATAATGCTCATAGAAATCAAGCTTCCCAGTTTTCTGACCACCAAGCAAATCTCGTTTGCTCAAAATAGACATCCCTGCCTCACTCATATGCCCTACTCGTATATTCCATAATCAAGTAGTATCTGAATTTTGATTTGACGAGGAAAAAACTAAAACACTGCCAATAATAATGCTACCCTAAAAAATATAGAGGTCACACGACAATTTCCCTTTAATAACAATGAAAGCACTTTTACTAACTCTTAAAACTCCACATTCAACTACATACTTGTAGCCTTGTGAATCAAGAGTACCCAAAGATATCAAGTTCTTTTTCAAATCTGGAACATGGCGAACTGATGAGAGCTTAAAAAGCACTAAAATTACCATGATTTAATGTACTTTAATTGATTAAATAGATTTATATTTGTATGATTCTATCATATTTTTATATAAATTTTCTTTTTAGAATCATAGGTATTTTTATTGTTTTTCAGGTATTTTCGTTCAAAAATAATTTAAGGACTCCAAGAAAAATATTGGAGGCAATACACTACAAATATATTGAGAAAGAGATGAGAAAAAGTCAAGCAAAATAGAAAAAATGGATAAAATGGGTTAAAAAGTAAAAAAAAAATGCCTCAATATATGCCAAGCTACGAACATCTACCAAGTCCCAGGCATTGCCGCATGCATGTCACGCCGAGTCATGCATGCGGCATGTCAAGTCCAACCTACCCTACGTGCACATATATCGAGTCCTACGTGCACACGACTAGTACGGGCACGCATAGCCAACACATGCCCGCACTAAGGAAAGCATACGCCCGAGCTCGCCAACACCTGTTTGCCCAAATATTTCCCCTTTCACACGCATGCAAGCTTATCTAAACGCATCCAAAATCAAATTTTGAGATATTTTCTCACTTTGTTGGCCTTTTCCTCATCTATTAAAGGATGCTCTTCTCGATTGTAAAAATCACCCCTTAAATCCCTCAAAATCCCAAAAAATTACAAACTTCATACTCTCTCTAGCTTTCTCTCTCTAGAAAGCTTTTTTTTTTAGTTTTTTTAGTTTTAAAGTTCTTCTCTTTTTTAAAAGAACTAATTATACTTTTATATATTTCTAGTTTTTGATTCAATAAACGAAATTACAAATCTGTTTAGTAGTTTTCAAGCAACATAATTAACATCAAAGTTTTGTAAGGATTCTTTTTAAGTATGATTTTAAAATGAATTCTTTATAGTTATTTTTTATGTTTTATTCTTATATGATTATGTTTAATTTGTCTATGATTAAATTTAATATGACTGATTATTTGTAAATATGATATAATAATAACGTTGTTATGTTTACGAAATATTATATAGGTAGAACCTTTTTATAAAATAAATTGATTATGTTTTTATTCAAGATTTTACATTATGGATGTTAGAGAGAAATATATTATTTTTTATTACAAACTTAAATATGAAAATTAGAATCTAAGGTTTAATTATCCGGTTTGATTTAGAGTAGTACTCTTTTATTTGTTGGTATAATCGCCCAGTAGTTAGAGTGAAACTTTATTTCAAAAACATTTGAACGAAATATTATTTGAAAATGTATTGACAACATATTTTTAATAATGGTTTTAAAACTTGAAAGTTAATACTTGGATAGTTAAATTCTTAGATTTAATTTAAACACTTGAATAAAGTCTAATTAACTCACTCCGCCTAAAACTATTATTAGATGGTTTTCTATTTTCTTAGAAAGAAAGCTGAAATTTAGTACTTAATTAATTAATTGGCCCACTTAAGAATATTAGTTAATTAATATTAAACAAAATAATGTGGGCTCCATCTAAGAAAATTTTCATACCAAAAAGAGAAAATCAACAAATATCAATTTATATCTTTAATAACCTAAATAATATGAGAAAGTATAATTAACTTAATTATTATATCCATAAATACTCCATTGTTATGAATGATAAAAATTTGCATTATTATTTATTGAATCCATATCTATTTTTATTTTTTTAATGTCATTAGATTAGGTAACAAAAATCAAAATATCGTGACAAAATGTTTAGGATTTAATTTTGTTTTTAAAAGTTTGAATAATAAATTACAAACCATATATATTCCTTCTTTAGATAGACCTTGGAAGTATACTTGTCATTTTCTATAAAATAATTAGTGCACTTACGAGAGTTTTACAAATATAAAACCAAAGTATCTACAAGATTGGCACCGGGTTAATCAATATTGCTAACCTGATACCGATCTTGTCTCATCAAGTTTTTGACACCGTTGTCGGGGACTTGATTTTGTTTCATCAAGGTTTTGAAAATAAATATATAACACTTCATTAAGATGTAAAAATCCAGATATTCAATACTAAATCCTATATAGATCATCTAATAATGCTAAAAAATAAGAAAAGTATTTAAAGTAGAAAAAACAATATTTACCACTCAGAATAAAGGATAATGGGCTCAAAATATTTCTCACAGAAACTAATTTACCTAAATTTGATTTTAAAAAATGATAAATTTTATGAGAATTTTTTTAAAACTAATCCTAACATTCTTAAAATTACTAAACCATATAAAGAAAATAAAATCAAAAACAATAAAATTGAAAATGTGAACATAAAATTTTTTAAAATTGTTAAAATTTTGAAATTAAGTATAATAAATTTTCACGAACATCTTTCAAAGTCCTAACAATACCATCATACATCTTAATTTAAGATAATACCAATACCAACAACCTTGTATGACACCTTGTTTCCCATCAAGACAACAACACCATCAATAGACTCATAAGAAGCAAACTAGCCCTTACTAGGGCACATATGGTAAGTTCAACCCGAATCAAGAATCTAAACATCTCCAAGAGAACCAACAGATACTAATAGGACATTTTCACCATCGAAATTAGAACTATCTGTAACACCAGCAACTTCATTAATACCAAAAGACATTGTGACAGATTTTCCTTTACCTTTGAGTTTCAAACAATTACTTTCCAGTGCCTTTCCTGACGACAATAGTTGCATTTATCCTTTCGTTTTCTAGATTTAGATATAAACTTACCTCTATTATTCCTTGTGATGCTTTCTTGATTTCTACCTCTAACAAATAAACCATTGTTATTATCATTATTGCTTGTAGATACCTTTTTCTTCAACTCTATGGAATTCAAAGCTTCTTTGATATCCTCAAAAGAAATAGTGTCTCACCCATATAGCATGGTATATATAAAATGTTGAAATGAATGAGTTAAAGAAAATAATAGAACTAAGGCCTAATCCTCATCATCAATTTTAACACCACCATTTTTTAGATCACGAATAATTTTAGTAAAATTATCAAGGTAATCATGTAAAGGTGTACCTTCTAACATTATGAATGTATACAAATGTTGTTTCAAATATAACCAACTTCTCAAAGACTTGATCATATACAAATTCTCCAATTTAAGTCATAACCCAACAGAAGATTCTTCATCACCAACCTCGTGTAGTACCTCATCAGACAAGAATAACTGAATTGAATTGAGAGCATTTTCCATGAATGCACCTTTCTTTTATCACCATGATAGAAAACCCAATATTAAATAAACAGAAGCATAACCCAAAAAATATGAAACCAATCAGATAACCAAAAGAGAAAACTTGATCAATTTCAATAAATAACAGAATAACCGAATGCTCTAATACTAATTTGTTATAAATTAGCACTAGCAAAAGCGAAATTCGGGTCCAATTTTAGTTGCACAAATATATAATGATGGGTAATAGCAAAATAATAAGCAGTAAGAAAAATAAATAACACAATGATTTAAGTGGTTCAACTTTTCAATGTAAAAAGTCTACTCCACTGATGACGGCACATCGAGGAAAATTTACCAATAATCAAATGAAGATACAAATACCAATCTTCAAAGAACTTCACAAAATATACCAAAACCTAAATTCAACTAGAAAATAACTCACTCTAATTTGCTGATAATATATAGTAAAGTTCATGTAAGAACATGAGAAGTTAAAGGTGGCTTTGAATTCATAGTTTGATATAAAGGACCTTGGTAATGGAAACAAACTTGATGGAAAGCTCTTGATTACACAAAAAGCTTATATACAAAAATTGTTGGATAAGTTTGACACGGTTGATTCAAAACATGTAACAGTTCCTATTCCATCTCATTTCAAACTGTCCAATGAACAAAGTCCCAAGGATGATGGGGGAATTGCTTACATGCAAAGAGTAACTTATTCAAATGCAGTTGGAAGTTTAGCGTTCCTAATAGTCCAGATTTGGCCTATGCTTTGAGCCTTGTAAGTATGTTCATGTCTTCACCTGGTAAGGAACACTGATTTGTTGCCTATGCTTTGAGCCTTGTAAGTAGGTTCATGTCTTCTCCTGGTAAGGAACACTAAATTGCTGTGAAATGAATATTTAGATATCTATAGAGAACATCAGAATTTGGTTTAGTGTACGGAAAAAAGCTAATGGTTGTATAGAGGTCATTAAGTATACTGATTCAGACTTTGCTGAGATCTAGACAGAAGAAGGTCACTGACAAGATATATCTTCATAGTCTATGGAAATCGTGTGAGTTGGAAGGCTAATTAATGGTGCATTGTTGCACTTTCTGGTACAGAGACCGAATACATTGCATGTAAAGGAGGTTTTGTGGCTCAAAGGAATTACACAGAAACTATAGGTCAAGCAGCAAGTTGTCAGTGTCTTGTGACAATCAGAGCTCGGTATACCTCAACAAGAATCCTATGTTCCACGAGAGGACCAAGCACATAGATGTTAAACTTCATTTCATATGAGATGTAATTGTTTAGGGGTTAGTATGAATACATAAAATTCCCATTGAGGATAATCTGTCTGATATGAAAACCAAGGTTTTGTCAACTGCTAAATTTAGACACTGTCTAGACTTAGTAAGGGTTGCTACCACTTGACCAATTGGCTATGGGAAATCATGACTTGATTACTTAGATAATTTATGTAAAGGTGAAGAAATTGAAAAAATCGGTGACACAAATGACAAGTTAAAAGGTGCTAGAAACTCTTGCCGAAAACTGGGTTATTATATCAGTTTTCCCTCTACAATTTTTAGGTTGTTTAGTAGTTATTTTTGTTGAGACCTTATGTAACAGTCTTGTATTACCTATATGATAATGGATCCTATCCTATGTGCACGTGTGGACTGTTAGTCATTTAGAGGTCACAATTTTTAACTAAACTGTAATATAAAAGAAAGGGTACGGTGGTGCTGCATTGTAAGATACAGAATTGAAAACATTTGTGAATTTTGAGATTGAAGCTCTGTTGCCAAGAAAAGCTTCAAGAACTTTGTTGTCATTAGTGTTATTTGATGCTTTGATAGCTTGTACTTGTGTTGTTCTTGATCTAATAAAAGAGTTATGGCTTCCCCGGGATGTAAGCTAAGTGATCTTAAAAATCATTTGGAAGAACCTCGTTAATTGCTCGGTGTCTAGATGTTTTTTACTCTGTAAGAAGATAATATGATCATATATGTTGTAGCGTGGACAAACTAGGTTGGTTTGCGTTTACAATATCTTTTATCAAAATCAATTCAAAATAAAGCTTATTAATGTTGTCATAAGATAATAATAATAATAAATTTTATCTTCTAGAGATTTTAGTAAAAATTTGAAAAATCATCAAAAATCAAATGATTTTGAATAAAAATTTTAGTTTCTTTAACATTAAGTAGATACACGTTTTTGCCTCAACTTTCGTACATGTAACCATTTAATTTCACAATAAATAGTGAATTGATAGAATTACGGAAAAAATTACATCATTTATTTATACTTTTAAAATATTATTAAGATATAATTTTAATAATATTATAATTAAAGAATCATATATATATATAATGTTTAAGCTGCAATACAAGAAAAGCCAGCATGACATCGAAATGTCTTTTTTTTAAGAGAAGACATCCAAATTTCATTTGAAGGAAAATAATTACTTCAAAGGTAAAAGAAGATTAATTTACTATTACTTCAAATGTTATTATTTTGTTTATATATTTATTTTTGAAAACATTAAATTTTATAATCATTTACATAATAAAACTATGTATTATTTTTACATGCAAAATATGTTAAGGACTATGTCAACACCTCCATCTTCATGGACCAGCTGTAATGATACATCAATTGTAATGATACTTTGCATGTGTCAATGTGTTGCTAGCATCTCTATAGACCAACTGTAATGATACCTTACATGTGTCAATGCTGTAAATGAATTGTCATTCCCTCCTACTTCTTCTTGAATTCTATATATATGTATGTATTTTCATTTGTCTTTCAAGCATTATAAAATGCAGAAACTAAATATAGTAATGTCCAGTTTTCATTTGTTCTTAAATCCTTTCATGGTATCAGAGCATACTTGTCGACCACCGCCTATTTGTTTTCTCTCTTAGCCTATATTTTTGTTTCTATGCTTTCTAATTGAAGCTAAATTAATAAGCTTGGAGAATTTAAATAAAATAGCTACCTGAAATTACTCACTACCAATCCGTCAATTTTCCATACCCAAAGCCACCACTAGTGTCGTCGTCTCTCCTAGTTTGGATTTCTGTTACTCAAGAATTAAATAAAATAGCTACCTAAAATTACTCACCACCAGTCTATCATTTTTCATACCCAAAGTTGCCACCAGTGCTGTCATCTCTTCGCGTTTGGATTTCTGTTGCATTCCAATTCGCGACGGCTCCTAGAGGGGTTTTGTTTGACATCACGACATCAAACAGAGAAGGTTGAATTGTAGAGATGAACAGATGTGGATGAATCGCGACGGCTCCCAGATTTCAAGTCTCTTTTGGATGAACAATCGTGGATGAATAGTGTCAACTCTTCCTCTCTTGGAGAAGGTTGAATCGTAGAGATGAATAGTATCCATTCCAGTTCTTCCTCTCTCGTCTCGGAGAAGGATGAATCGCATAAAAGAATTTGACCTGAATTTGATATCTCCTCTTTCCTTTTCTGCACAATGAGCATTAGTGAGCCCACCACATCCAGGATTCCTTTAACATCCTTAAATAGTGTAGAAGTTATGATTCAACCATAAAATCAACTCATTTCCCTCAAATTAAATGATTCAAATTACCTTCTTTGAAAACACCAAGTGCTCACTGCTATCAGAGGGTATGGACTTGAGAATTTTTCTTTCTTATACCAACAAGGCTTCAACAAAGTTCAAAGAGAACACAGAAACAAGAGAAAAAGAGATTAATCTAGATTTTCTAAGCTAGATAAGTCAAGATCAGCTCCTTGCCTCATGACTTCTATCCTTTCTATCCAAGAATCTTTTAGCGATGATGGTCGATCTAGAATCATCTTTTCAAATTTAGGAAGCCTTTGAGATAAATTTCTCATCTCAATCTACAGTGAGGAAAATGCAGTGCAAGTTTCAACTCTCATCTATCAAAAAGGGTTCTTTACCTATGAGAGACTATCTGAACAAGGTAAAGTCTTGTTGTGATTTTCCAGCATCGGCTGGTCAACCAATCTCAGATGATGATGAAGTAATGAAAGTTCTTGCCAGACTAGGAAGTGAATTTGATCCTATTGTTGTTGCAGCCACCTCAAGGATAGAACCATGTAAACTTAGAGAAGTTTATGCTATGCTCCTAAGCTATGAAACTAGGCTTGAAAATACTAAACATCATTTTGTCAACATTGAAGGCTCAAATCCCTCTGTGAATGCTGTCACTCAATCCAACTTTCAAAGAAGATTCAATAATGGTGGAAATGACTATCAAGGAGGTAGAAGGAGAAACAATTTTTAGAATTCAAGAGGAAGAGGTAAGTCTTCTTATAGAGGAAGAGGAGGAAGGAGTTTCAAAAGCTCAAACAAGAATAGATGTCAGATCTATAACTACACAAATCATACTGCTGATAAGTGTTATTATACATTTGATGCCAACTATGGCTCACCTTCAAATACTTAAACTATGGCTTATAACTCTCAAAACTTCACAGCATATCCAGTTACTAAAACAAGCTCTTCTGCTTTGAGCATTTCACATGACTCAGAGATAGACATGTCTTGGTATGCAGATTCTAGAGCATCTAACCATGTGACAAGTGAGCTTGGCTAATGCTACTTTAGAGGTAAAGTGGATTCATGCTTTGCTCAAGGAGTTACATGTCACACTCCCTCATACTCTTACAATTTGGGTGGACAATTAGAGTACCATCTTACTTGCTTCAAACTCTGTGTTTCATGCTAGAACTAAACATGTGGAATTAGACATACATTTCATTCGTGACCTAATTTAGAAAAATCTAATTTACATTAGGTTTGTACCATCCTGTGATCAAGCTGCAGATATCTTCACAAAACCTTTGAGTGTTCAATTCTTCTCTCGATTGACACTAAAACTGACTATCTGGACACTCACCTCACTCGACTTGAGGGGGAATGTTAAGGACTATGCCAACACCATCATCTGCATAGACCAACTGTAATGATACACCAACTGTAATGATACCTTGCATGTGTCAATGTGCTACCAGCACTTCCATGGACCAACTGTAATGATACCATGTATGTACCAATGCAGACTTTACTGTAAATGAATTATCAATCCCTGTTACTTCTTTAACTCTATATATTTGTATGTATTTTCACTTGTCTTTCAAGCATTAGAAATTGCATAAGCTTAATATAGCAATGTCCAGTTCTCAAATTCTTTCAAAATAAGTGAGTTCGACTAATAATTTTAATAATATAGATAAAAATATTGTACATTTTTTTTATAGTTATAAGTGGTAACAACAATATTTTGCTTAACATCCAAATATTAAGATGATAAGTAATATGTAGCATACTTTGATGGTTCTAACAATTTCTCTCAATGATGTCTCGGTGCTTTTTAGTTTCGGATTATCATTTAATTTATTGTTGTATTTAATATATGAATTAAGATGCTTTTTGTAAACTTTGTTTATTCTTTTAATAATATTTTATGTCTTTATTATAAAAAAATATAGATAAACACAGATATTTAATCACAGTATATAAAATCTTCTAAATAACTAAATAATAGTTTTTATTATTTATTTAAGTGCAAAATTGTATCTTAAAATTCAAGTTTTTAAAAATTAGGGAAATAAGTTAACATAACCAATCTTACTAATTTTGTTTTAATATGAAAATTTTATTTATATATTTTATACACGTGGGTTACCTTTAAATAAGAATAGTAAAAAAGTCATATTAATTTATTTTTCTAAAATTTAGAGCATAAAATATATTTTATAATTGCATATATATACATGGAAAAAATGAGAAAGTAGTAAATCTTTAACATGCAGTTAAATGGGTTTTTTAAATGATGGATATTAAAATGCATAATAATCTAACGAATCTTTAAAAGTTAAGGGATAAAATATATTTTATAACGAACCAAAAAATCCTGAGAAATCAAATCTTCAAAATGCATATAAATAGTTTTTTTTAATATGTTTTTTAAAATATGGATATTAAAACGCATAATAAGAATCTAGTGAATCTAAATATATTTTATAAAATCCCAAAAGAACTGCGAAATCATTAAATCTTTACAATGCATCCAAATATGTTTAAAAACTAAATATGATTTGAAAAAAAATGAATAATTATGTAATGATGGATGAAATATTAAATTATACAATAAATCAGTAATTTTTTTCCATATTTGTTTTTCTTGACTTTTTATCTAAACCTTTTATTTCATATCTAATGCATTTATGATTATTAATATATTATATTTTTAAAATATTTTTTTGAATTAACTAGCACTTAGAATATATTAGATGAAGATGAAGAGGAAAAAAAGAAGAAGGAGAAAATCAATAATAATAATAATAATAATGAATTAATGGATTTACACGATGAATCCTAAGACAGCTAGGAAGGCAATTGAAACCTACAAAAAGGGCAAAACAGACTTTTATCTAACCACTTAACAATACAATCTCTATGATAAAGATGTGAACAGGGCAAGGAAGTTACTTCACAACCAACCAAAAACTCATCCAAACAAATAGAACAAACTTGTGGTGATAATGATCTACCTTCTTTTTCTTCAACTTTGATGATCACTTTCTTCAAGTAATCTTCATAAATAGGCTCTTCTTTATTATTATTAGGTAATTGATCAACAACAACCCTAATAAGAACTTCCAAATGAACTAGCTTTCGACCACCACCTATGCTTGTAATTGGCAATAAATATCGTTGCTCTACTATTTGGTTAATGACCAAAGATTGAACTTCAATTGGAATATCTAACTGAGAAAAAATGTTTGTTAAATCAGTTGTTGATGTGATGTCGTCTATACATCTTTCATATTGTCTTAGAAATATTGTTGGTTCTTCGTGATGATCATGAGTATTATCTTCTTCATCATCCAAATTAGACTCCTCATCCATCATTGTCAATTCGACTTCAATATGGAGTAAAAACTTTAACCAGCTTGCTGATGAAGAATTATTAGAAGAATATTGATGATCTTCTTCTTCTGATATATCTTCAACATTCTGAATCCAAACGGCAGAGTAAGGATCGCCTAATACTTGAATGTTCATGTCGTAATTTAACCAGATCATATACAACAATTATGACTCCTTTGGTGTATATATATAAAGGAGAAGAAGACGAAGCAGAGCAAATTCTAATTAGTTTACGACTAGGTTGGTTGGATGTACGATGGTTGACTCCATATCTCATATTTGATGGTATATAAAGATGTAACATATATATAAATAAATATATAATATAAAAAATAAACTTTAAGTTAATTTATATAATTTTTTTGGATAATTATTTAATAAAATTAATTTATATTTATAGGTAATTATTTAATAAAAATAATACAATTAATATAAATTTAAAATTTAAAATTAAATTATGAATTATTTAGGAAAAAAATAACCTTATAAAATTTTCTTAAAAATTAATTTTTTTTTCAAATATATGTATAAAATGTGTATGCATGTATTAAGTATTTAATTGTTTAAAAAATATTAGAAAAATTAAACCACTACTTTAGAAAAAATAACTATGAAACTAAATAATAATATTGTAAAAATAAATTTAAGTATAATTTAATTCATATATGAATTAGAAAAAAAACATAGACATCACTTTATTATAACGTGATAAGTAAATAGTATCTTATATAAAAAGTAAGTTTAAATCTTGATATTTATATACATTATATTTAAAAATTTAATTTTTTAAATTTATAGTATAAATTTAAGAATATTTGTATTATCATCGTCTACAAATGGTGCTTGAAAAATCTAAGTTTTTTTAAAATTGTTAATTCTAAAAAAGGACAACGATGATGAAGTCAAACCATTACATTTAAAAGTCTAATTTTTTAAATTTATATTATAAATTTAAGAGTTTTTATATTATCATTCTATATAAATGTTGCTTTAAAAATTCAATTTTTTAAGTTTATAGTATAAATTTACCTTTAAAAAATGTTCACACTAAGAAAAAAACTTAATTAAGAATAATTTAATTAATATATGAATTGGATAAAAAATAGTCATAATTTCAAAATAACATAATAAGTGTAATGTATCATATATAAAGCGTAAATTAAAGTGTTGGTATTGTCATTATACACATTTTATTCAACATTGGTATATAAGAAAATAAAAAAATGAAACGGCGTCAACAAAGAAAATGAAATAAAACTTATTTAGGTAGTTAATAAATAAAAAAAATTATTTAGATTTATTTTATAGTCAAGTGGTTAGTATAAAATGTGATAAATGCTTAAAAACATTAAAATTATCATGACTTAATATAATTTAATTGATTAAATAGATTTATATTTGTATGATTTTATCATATTTTTATATAAATTTATCTTTTCGAAATAACGGATATTTTTTATTTATTTTTTAGGTATTTTAGTTCAAAAATCACTTAAAGACTCTAAGAAAAAAAGATTGGAGACAATACATCATAAATATATTGAGAAAATAAATGAGGAAAAGTAAAAAAGATGGAAAAATTGGACAAAATAGGTCAAAAGGCCAAAATCACGGGCGTAATTGCCCAACCACGTCGAGAAACGCACCCATTCGAGCTGAGCCATGCGCGCACAACCGCCTATCGTGCCAAGTCTTGCGTACACCAACGTGCGCACCATCCGATACGCACCAAGTCTCGTGCGCAGTATCACGCTCGCTCGCGCCATGCCCTACGCACGCTAGCCATCTGGTGAGATTTTCGCGCCCCATACGTGCGCCAACCTGTCCAAACACGCCCAAACTCAAATTTTGAAATATTTTTTCCCCTTTTTAGGCCTTTTCCTCATTTATAAAAGGACCATTTTTCCACATTCCAAAACACTCATAATTTTCTGAGTTCTTTCTCTATCTAGAAAGTTTTCTTTTTTTTAAGTTTTATTTTTAAAATTCTTCTCTTTTTGAGAGAAACTAGTTATGTTTTTATAAATTTTTAGTTTTTGATTTAATAAGCAGATATGTAAATCCGTTTGGAGGTTTTCCAGTAATAGAATTAACATCAAATTATTGTAAGGATTTTTTTAAGGTATTATTTTAATAGATTCTTTATAGTTATCATTTTATGTTTTATTCTTATATGTTATATTTAATTTGTCTGTGATTAAATTTAACATGGATGACTGTTTGTAAATATGATATAATTCTAATATTGTTATGCTTGTAAAATATTAAATAGGTAAAACACTTTTATAAAATAAATTGATTTTGTTTTTATTCAAGATTTTATATTAAAGATGTTAGAGAGAAATACATTATTTTTCATTACAAACTTAAATCTGAAAATTAGATTTTAAGGTTTAATTATTCGGTCTAATTTAGAGTAGTATCCTTTTATTTGTTGATACAATCGTCCGACAGTTAGAGTGAAATTCTATTTCAAAATTTTTTTTATAAGAATTATTATTCGAAAATGTATTGACGACATATTTTCAGTATTAGTTTTAAAACTTGAAAGTTAGTACTTGAAAAATTAAATTCTTAGGTTTAATTTGGACACCTTGAATAAAGTCTAATTATTTGACTCCGCCTAAAGTTGTGATTAGATGGTTTGCTATTTTCTTAGAAATAAAACTGAAATTTAATATTTAATTAATTAATAGGCCTCGCCTAAGGATATTAGTTAGTTAATATTAACACTACTACAGAAATAGGCATTAAAGTCGGTTAAAAACTGACTTTAAATTTAGCGACTTAAAATGTAAAGTCGGTTCACGCGATGAACCGACTTTACCCTTTCCGTACATTTTATGATTTTTTTTATTTTTATTCTCATTTTTCGTATTATTCAATATATATAGCATAAAAAAACTAAAATTTAAATAATAATACAAATAATTAAAAATTTAAATATATTTAATTACTTGATAATTAAATTTATTACAAAAACAAATAATGTATATATAATACATATAGTTAACTTAAATTATAAATAAAATAATATCGTCAAAGTATAATTATGCGATTGAATAAGCTTGGTTGGCTTAGAATCTTGATTGGCCTTCACAAGCATTATGATGAAAAACAGCTGATCCATATAACAATTCATATTCCCTTACATACACATGAGCACGTAAAACATCCATCAAACAAGCAATCTAAACTTTAGACATATGAATAAAGAAATTAAATCATTATAAATATTACCATCAAAAAGAGATTACCACGTACAGCGACATTCGACGAACTCATATTAGCACTTTATTAATCATTTGTCTATATATATGAAGTTATCTGGAATCTCTACTAGTATTTTTAAATGATATATATAATGAACTCTAAATATGAAATCAAGTGTAACTACGATTTCTTACTTGGTTTGTGTGAGTTTTGGTGCCCTTAAACATATGGAACACGTTCATGGGCACCAAAACTCTTACAAACCAAGAAACAAATCAGAATTACGTACACCTGATTTGTCCATTTAGAGCTCATTATAGCATTAAAAATACTAGTAGAGATTCTAGATAAATTCATATTTATAAACAAATGATTAATAAAGTGCTAATATGAGTTCGTAAGGAAAGTAGGAAAGAGAGATGAGATGTAGTTTGGGCCAAAAATAGGTCCATAAAACAATGCATCCCCCTAAATACATGAGCATATAATCATCAATCAAACAAGTGATTTCAGACACAGGAATAGATAGAGAAATTAAATCATTAAAAAAATTACTGTTATGTTGTCATATGCTATTCAAGATCATCAGAATCTTCTTCTGATTCTTCTTGTGATGATATAATTTGAAGCATGTGTTCTGCCCATTCCTTTCGTAAATCATCAAAAATTTGCTGATCGTAGCCCGTCTTGTTCCAACCAAAGAACTACATGTATTTAAAATCAAAATAAGAATATAATTTCATTTATTTATAAAAACAAACTCAAATATGTTAAAAAAAATTATGTATATGGGTAAAAGATATTACCACATCATCAATTAGAATTTTGATATTTGTGATGATTTCGCTCATAAACTTCATGACATAATAACCACACATAACTCCATTATTTTGTTGTGGAACCTACAAAAAACAAGTGTACATGAATTTTCATATTCGAACATCTTTATTATTCAATTGTAAAATTAATAAAATTATTAATATTGACTTGTACATACCATAACTTTTGTCCATATAAGCTTATGAGATTTTTTGAAGGCAATGCCCTTAAACTTTTTCCATAACTTCCATGCCCTATCAAGGTTTAAAACGGTTAGTTTTTATTAAATATTACAAAAAATAATAGAAGAAACTAATATGTAACTATAACTCTTACATTTCAACAACTGCTTTTGTATCTTTACTCAATTCTATAGAAGCTGAATCACAGTACCAAGCATGATTATTGAACAGATCAATGATTACCAACATCCAATGATCTTGGCCTTGTTCAAACCTTATTGGCCAAGGGATTATCAACTTTTGATTTCTGTTAAGCGTTAATGCTCTATCACATAATTGTTTAGCTCTGATGCTAACATCCTTCTCTTGATATTGATTGACATATGAAGAATCATAGAACATTGCTAAATTTGATGAGTGATTATGTTGAAGTCGATAATAGCACACCCTATATAAAAGATATATATATATAATTAGATAATATAAATATAATTATATATGTTCTGCATAAATAAAAGAAAAATAAATAGATTGAGGACTCACCTTGTCCACACTTGAATTATACTTAAATCGATCATTTGATATTCAAATAGTTGCAATAAGCACTCGATCGATATATAAGTTTGGCCGAGGTCTACACCAGAAATTTCTATAGGAAGTGGCACAGTCCATCCATCATTTATGCTAGATGCCCTCCCAACAATAGTCATCAAAGTGCCAAGATTTCTACTGAAGTTTAACACATAAATATGACTATACTTTTTCCAAGGCTTCTTCTTGAATGACTTGGTGTGCGATGATTGGCCACTAGACATAGATTTAGCACGAGATATTTGCTTTGTATCTCTTAAATGTGCCGCATTTAAGAGATCTTGTATAATAGTAGTAAACAAGTGTTATCTTTTAAGTTAAAAAATAGTACCACGTCAAAATTTAGAACAACTTGAATCGACGGCCAAGGCACATACTGTCCAACCGCCTCTTGGACTGTGGTAGCATCAGAAGGCACAGGTAGTGGACAATCATGAAACAATGATTGATCAATTACTATTTGCCAATGATTAGGAAAATATTGATTATGAATCATCCGATCATCGCTCAATTGTTGTAGCGTTCCAATAGCAACATAGTCCGTTGATGAAGGATGTTTCAACAAACATTTCATATTCTGTAAAAAATTTAAGTGTTATATATAAAAAATAAAACATATAATAAGAATTTAAAAATAATAGATTATATACACCAAAAATTAAAATCTTACCACATATGATTCATCAAATAAAAGAGGACTCTTATGTGGGGTAGCTATTGGATGTACATTCTCACCAAAATGTTCATCTTAGTTTGATTTATGGTAAGAATGTGCATATTGCATTGGAGAAAATGAACCACTACTTGATTGCATATGCATTACTGGCATATAGTGAGGTCCAATAGGATGGCTATATCTCATACTAGATGTAGTTTGAGCACAATGAGATTGCGTGGGTGGCATGCCTGGCATGGATGGTGGCATGCTTGGCATGAATTGTGGCATGCCTGGCATGGAAGGTGGTATGCCTGGCATGGATGGTTGCATGCTTGGCCAATATGGCATGCCCTGGTTGTAGCATGATGTCATGGTTGACATTTGTTGTGATTGATGTTCTTTTAGAGTGGCAATCTCACTTATCACTGAGGCCTTAAAGGAGTTGAATTCTTCTTCAATTTTAGTATACTTCTCCTTACTTACCGTCTAAGGCTTTTGTTTTGGAATGTTAAAATACTCCATAGAACCATCATATTGGCTACCTCCCCTAACACGACCAGGATGCTCGCGGCCGAATGCATGATATAAAGCATCTCTCCCAAGCTCTTCGATTATTTCACCCCTGGATATTTTTTCTTGAACGGCTCTCTACATATAATAAAGCCATCAAACGTATCATTCATTATTACATCAATTATTAAATATCATTAATACTTTTTATCAACCAAAATTACTGACCAACTTATTTAATTTTTTTTCTCCTCGTTGAGTCATCGGTCTTGAATTCTTCATTTTGGGAGTCTTTGTTTCTATGTATAATTCGGTAAATGTGTCTACCTAATTCAAATTTTCCTACATAAATTATGAAAATTTTATTAACAATGACATGAAATTAAATTTAGAAAAATAAATATAAAAATATTTATAAATTAAGACAAATTAATAATACCATTCTATATCTAACCCAGGATTTGAAGACCTCTCAAGATACGGTAGGGAAGAATGTTATGCATTTGTACATTCTGATGATCTTCTCTAATAATTTGAAATTCATCTGAACGTCTATAATCCACAAAGTCTTTCCAAACTTGAGGTGTAATCCAGGGGTATCCTTCAGGAATTTTATAGATTTCATTCTCATCAAGTGTTTCCAAATATGGAAACACATAATTTCTTGCCAATCTAGAAGTCTTGTATTCCTTCCACGCCTTATTTGCAATCTTATAATACTTGTCCTTCCAACTGTCATCGACTTTGTAACGATTCTGTAAAAACACAGTACAAAAGATTAGATATACACCTAATATAATATATATATTGATTATAAAATATAAGAGACTTACACAAATGTTTATCCATATTTTAAAATTTTCTGCTTCATCAACCTCAGACCAATCATTTATATTGATTGGTATACTGGACTTTGCAAGTCGACCAATAGAGGATTTCAATTGTTGACCATTTTCCCCTATTGGATTACCAATAGCATCAAATAGAACAGGTATTCTATCATCTGGGTTAAGTGGAGCATCAGGTATATTCGCCCAACCCCTTCTTTTCAAATACCTCAATGGATCATTTGGATCTACAAGCTCTGTTATCCGAATATCCATGAAATATTTGCAAACAATGAAGAAATATAAATTAATTGACAATTTTAGGAACATACATATATATAAGAGTTATTACAACAATATAGAACATACGTTATGTTTAATTAGGTTGTTGATCATATACATATATTCCTTCACAATCATTTCGAGCCCATGACGAAGAATCATCATCATCAATTAGATCATCACATACATTAGGCAATTTATTTGAGAAATTACTAATGTTGGTTAATGTATTAAGCATAGAGTCATCATCTTCTACATCATCACAATGGTAAAACTCTTTTTGTGGAGGCGTTAACACAACAGACCATCTTGAATCAATCTGATCACTCACGTAAAATACTTGTTTTGCATGAAGTGCTAACATGAAAAGATCATCAGTGTGACTTATCCTGGATAAATTTACAAGGGTAAATCCAAACTCATCTATTTTATATCCAACATTGATAACATCTTCGACCCAATCACACAAGAAAATTGTTTCATGGAAGACCTCATAATCCAATTCCCAAATCTCTTGTATTATACCATAATATGTTCTATCAGAAAGTACATGATTAGCATCTTTTGAACTGGCAAATTGCATAGTTTGTGCAACCATCTTCACCCTACTATTTTGATTTCCTCAGACTTTGTCCCTAGCTTGAGTCTTAAACCTCGATCTATTTATTGTGAAACTATAAAATGATTTGACATCGAATTTTGGCCCATGTGCAAGCCATTGTAAACTTTCTGATATTTTATGATTGGGTTTCTTGAGTTCATCTCGAATCTATGTATACAAAAACACAAAATGTGTTTAGAGCAAAGTTTTAAAACATTGAATAGATCTAGGAAGATACATGCATGAACTTTTATTTGTGATACTTACATGGTTGCGAAACCAATTAATAAGCTCTCGCTTATGTTCATCATACAACCATTTTTCTCCTCCTTTTTTTTATAACGAGGATCGATATTCAATAAGTTTAAATGCATCCTGTAATGTTATTAAATATATATTAAATTATATATCATCATTAATAGTTAAATAAAAAATGATTTTTGCAATCATGAAACAATGAACATCACTTACTCTATGTACGGTTGTGCCTCATTATTATTTACCAAAATGATTCGGTGTGCTTTTTCCCATCGAGTGCGATCAATAAATAATTTCTTACTTCCACCAAGCATATGGTTACCTAATTTGATCATGTGACATTCTAAGAACAACTTGTGCGTAGGATTCCCAATTGCAGTGCAACCACTAAAGTATTCAGAACAAAACTCAATGGCTTCTTCAGCAATGTAGTGTTCCACCATACATCCTTCAGGTCGATTTCTATTATTTACATATCCTTTAAGGATTTGCATATATCTCTCAAAAGGATACATCCACCTTAAGTGAATCATTATATCGAAGAAAGAAGGAGGAAAATATTTTTCAATTAGACACAAAGTCTCTACAATTTCTTTCTGTAAAGAATTTAACTTGCCAATTGATATAGATTTCTTGCATATTGTATTGAAGAATGAACATAGCCGAATTATTGATAATCGAACATGTTTTGGAAGAATTGATCTAATAGCAACTGGTAATAACTGTTGCATTAAGATATGGCAGTCATGTGATTTCAATCCATACAGTCTCTTATCGGTGATAGACACAAAATTTCTTAAGTTGGATGAGTAACCATCAGGAACTTTCACACCCTCCAAACATTTACAAAACACATCCTTCTCTTTTGTTGACATTGTATATGATGTTGGTGGTAAGTATGTTCGATTCTTATCATTTTCCACTCTTGGTTCCAATTCAAGTTGTATGCCTAGTTTCTTTAAATCCAATCTTACTTTAATTCCATCCTTTGTTTTTCCAGGTATATTAAGTAAAGTACCAATCAAGCTCTCACATACATTCTTCTCAATGTGCATGACATATAAGATGTGACGAATGTGTAGGTCTATCCAATAAGGTAATTCCCAAAATATTGATTTTTTTCCAACAACCATGGTAAGTTGGTTCAAACTCTTTTTCATTTTCACCCATTTTATTAGTTGACCTCTTTCGTTTCCCTACCTTAGTGAGTTTTTTTTTCATCTTTCCATATTGTTTGAATTTCATCTCATTCAATTGCCTTAATATCTCAATACCTTGCAAAGGTCGAGTTGCATGATCATGATCTTCTTCACCATCGAACAGTTTCTTTTGGTATCTAAACTTGTGTGCAGATGGCAAAAATCTTCTATGTCTTCTATAAGACATCTTTCGTTCGTGAACAATATAAGTTGCAGAAGTTCCATCACTACATATAGGACATCCCTTGTAACCTTTTGTTGCATGTCCTGATAAGTTTCCATAGGCAGGAAAATCATTAATTGTCCATAAAAGGACCCCCTTCAAGTTAAAGTATTCTTCTTTATGTGCATCGTAAACATTTACACCATCATTCCACAACGTCTTTAAATCATATATCAGAGGCTGCAAATATACATCAATATCAACACCGGGTTGTTTCGGTCCTGAGATCAATAATGTTAACATCATGAATTTTCTTTTTATACACAACCAGGGAGGAAGGTTATATGTTACCATAATTACTGGCCAACAACTATATCTACTACTGAGGGAACTATGTGGATTAATTCCATCAGCAGTAATGGCAAGACGAAGATTGTGCGGATTAGATGAAAATTGAAGAGATAAATTATCTACTACTTTCCAATTTGGAGAATCACAAGGATGACGTAGCACCCCATCATCAGATCGATTATCTGAATGCCAAGTCAACATCTTTGATGTATATTTACTATTGAACAACCTTTGAAAGCGAGGAATCGGAGGAAAGTACCAAAGAACCTTTGCAGGCACGCCTTTCTTATGTGTTGTACTCTCATTTATACCATGTTTCCATCTCGATTCTTTACACATAGGACAATCATGTAATGTCTCATATTCTTTTCTATAAAGAATGCAATCATTAGGACAAGCGTGAATCTTATGATATTCCATGCCAAATCGACTAAGAGATTTCTTCACTTCATACATTGAAGATGGCAATTCAATACCCTCAGGAAACATATCGACTAGTAGATTTAGTAATTCTGTGAATCCCTTGTCAGAAAAACCATGTTTTGCCTTCACATTGTACAAATGAACCAATCTCGACATTTTAGTGTATTTTTTGCATTTTGGATACAACGGTTTTTCGGCATCTTCTATAAGCTTATTAAAGGTTTTGGGATCATCCTCTCGTAATTCATCTTCAACATCATGAAACATATTTTCTGTTTGTACATTATGATAAGATGTATGTAATCCACTCACATTCTTATTTATCTTTTCCCCATGAATATTATCAATATTTTCTCCATGATAATACCAACATTTATAGCTCAATAGAATACCATTACGGATAAGGTGATACTTAACCTCATCAAATTCATGAAATCGCTCATTTTTACATTTAACACATGGGCATCGAATCATACTAGTTCCAGTATTACTATTTCTACAAGCAAATTCCATGAAACTTTTAATTCTAGAAATATAGTCTTGCTCGATTCTACACTTTGACATCTAAGATTTGTCCATTTTCTATTAATGAAATTAGATGAATTTATTACTTAATTATGTATACAATGAATATATTTCAAGTATTATTATATATAAATTTCCTAATTATTAGAATATATATCAAAACATACATAATGGAAAACAGTTATCATTTTAATCATTTTACAAAACCATTTCTATACAAATTAAAAAATAAGTAATATGTTAGCATGAATATATAAAAACCAATCACGTACTTTGATTGATTCTAATTTCTATGCATGTTACTATAACATAATTAAAAAGTAATATTAATTATACGTATATAACATTCTATAGAAGTATATAGGCACTACTATATATAGTAATATATTTGTAACATTTTAACACATAAGTAGCATATATAAATAATAATAATAATAATAATACTTAGTTTTTAGTTATTATTTGATTTTTATTAATATATATATATATATATTTATTTATAATTTTTTTAAGAGTCAATAGATAGCACGTATAACTTTTATACCAATATAATTTCTTACAAATTTAAAAAAACATATATTTTTCTTCTATTTACTACTTAATAAAATATAATTATTTATATATAAATAAATTTATCCACGCATAGTAAACACATAACATTTTAGATATTATTTTCACATAAAATAAGTCAAACATAATAACAAGCAAAATAAAAAACATGCCTAAATCAAAAATTTATACAAAATATAAAACAAATTGAATAATATAAGCTGCAAAATTCTACTTAATAAAATATAATTATTTATAATATATAAATAAATTTATCCATGCACCGTAAATATATATAATCCATCAAACCCACAAAATTTCAGATATTATTTCTACATAAAATAAGTCAAACATAATAACAAGCAAAATAAAAAGCATACCTAAGTCAAAAATTTATACAAAATATAAAACAAACTGAATAATAAACTGCAAAATTCTACTATAATTATTTATTATCCACGCATAGTAAATATATATAATCCATCAAAACCACAACATTTCAGATATTATTTCCACATAAAATAAGTCAAACAAAATAAAAAACATAACTAAATAAAAAATTTATACAGAAAATGGGTATAAATTTTTTTTAATATTTTACTCAAAAAAATAGTAGATCTGAAAGATAATGAGAAGAGGAATATAACTTACAAAACGACGTTACAAATGGTGGTCGGAGGTGGCCGAAAATTTAGAAAGAAGGTGACGCGCGGTGTAGGAAAATGGAAGAGAGAGAGGAAGAAAATGGAGGAGAGAGGAAGAAAATGTGGTTCTGCGTAAAAATTTTCCCGAATTTGGATATATTAGGTGGATAGCGTCGGTTGACGTGGATAACTGACGCTATCCACGTGGGTAGCGTTGGTTGACGTGGCCAACCGATGCTACGTTAGCGTCGGTTCTACACCGAACCGACTTTAAATTCATTATAAGTCAATTTTTTCCAAAAACCGACTTTACACAGCGACTTAAATACCTCTTTTTGTAGTAGTGTAAACAAAAAAATTTGAACCCCACCTAAGAACACTTTCATACTAAAAAGAAAAAATCGATAAATATTAATTTATATATTTAATAACTTAAATAATACGAGCAAACATAACTAACTTAATTATTATATCATTAAATACTCCACTGTTATGAATGATAAAATTTGCATTATTGTTTATTGAATTTATATCTATGTTTATATTTATTTTCATGTTATTAGATTAGAAAACAAACAAATCAAAATATCGTGATAGGATGTTTAAGATTTAATTTTGTTTTAAAGATTTTGAATAATAAATTAAAAACTATATAAATTCTTTCCTTAGATCGACCTTGTGAATATACTTATCATTTTTTATAAAATGATAAGTGCATTTGCGAGATTTTTACAAATAATAAAACCACAAAAGGATAATTTTTATAAGATCGATATTTGCAATGTCGGTCTTGAGATTTCATTATCATCCATCCGAGTGTCATATTCGAAAGCATAAATTCAAGTATTGGTTTTGTCACTATACGCATTACATTTAAAAATCCAATTTTGTAAATTTAAATATAAATTTAAGAGTTTTAATATTATTATTATGAACAAATGGTGCATTAAAAATTCAATTTACACAAATGGTGTTTTAAACATTTAATTTTTTTAAAGTTGGAGCACAAGTATATTTTTTATTATTTAAATTTAAAATAAATATTAATGTCATAATTCTTATTTATAGAACGTAATTAATATTAAAAATTTAAATATTAATTAATTGATAAAAATTATTTATAATTATGTAATATGCTAAAACCTTTAAATTAGTTCACACAACTAGAAAAGGTAAGCATACGGTTATACCACAAACTTCTTAAATTCTTTTTTATTTAGTTTTTTTTTATTTGAAGTTAACTTAAAAATTGGATTGGATACAACTTCCTAAGTGTTTATCTTCTTATGTGATTTTATAGTGATTTACAAGTCTATGTGTCAAAAAAAAGCATTCTATAAAAATTGACTTCAACATCTGTCATCATTTATGAGAAAGAAATTATGTATTCAAGTGATTAAGCTAGTAAAAAACATTCATTATTTTTTTATTGTTCTTCGTTCTATTTATCATGCTATTCATTTACTTTTTTTCCTAACATTGTGTTTGATTCGTTGAATCACTAGAATAAATTCTTAAGAAAGTTTTCAAAATTTTCAACCATTCCCACTGAAGGAAGAACAGGTGTAGGTCTAGGTGAGCGACTAATCACACGAAGAATGACTAAGAGAAATAAGAAGGGCGCTAAGCTTAAGAAACTAACCATGGATAAGAGGTTGGAATGCTAGAACTCATGATGCAGCAATTGATGCAGCTCCAAATGAACTGATAGGGCACCCTAGTGCCTCAGTGAGTCACTCAAATGCAACTAGTAGAGCTTGGCACCCTAGAAGAACAACATCAAATGCTCATCACCAGCATTAACTCAAAGAGATCAGTCCACAATAGATGGTGTGCCACCCCAGGGTGCAAACATTAGGAATGGTGGTGATGCCCCACCTTTAATACACTTAGCCACCATCGGCTAAGCTGGTGGAAGCCAATTGGATTTAAAGTACCTGGGCACTAGATGCACGGACTTGAGGAACCACCTCAAAGCCAAGTGTCGTGCCTACTCTGGCCAGAAAGCTTCTTTGGTGACACCGTAGACTCCATCACAATAAATAAGTGGTGACAAGAGTGGGCGATTATTCTCTTCCTTCTATACCAACGGGAGACTTGGAACATTGGCTTCATAAGTTGAAGCTAAGACTTAATGAGGAGAAACCAGCTCTAGATTACACTGATTCCACTAAAGCTTCCTTCACCACAGAGGTTGTCTACTCCGCTAAGGTGTAAGTTCAAGCAGTGTTTCATTGTGACTTACAATTGGTCCTTGGACCCCTTAGACCACCTTGACATGTTTAAAAATTGTGTAAATCTCTATATGTACAACTATGCTATCAATTATATAGCATTTCCCATGACACTAGTAGGTAAGGCTAGAGTTTGGTACAGGGCTCTCAAGCTAGGAATGATTATGAAATTATTGCAGTTTGCAAGACAGTTTCTCACTCACTTCTCAGCAAAGAGAAGACTACTGAAGACCTCAGCATATTTGATGGGGATGACTAGGAAGGAAAATGAGTCATTAAAAGATTTCTTTGACTACTTCAGCAACAGGAAGATTCAGTTTAAGACTGTCCAGAATATCTAATAGTTAACACATTCGTCTACGGTATCCATATGGGACTGTTGTGGATGCAAAAAAAGATCCCTGTATTATCTTATAAAAAATGACCAGGATCGTGGTTGTGATAATCAATGTTGAAGACATGGCTAGTCACCATAGAAGGGAATCAAAAACTACCTTCAAAAAAGGAATACTGAAGAAGAGCCTAGGATCTTACAAGTGTTGGAGATTGTTGTTATAAAGCTCCTTAATTTAAGGAGAAAATTAAGGAGCAAAACATGGAGCAAAACATGGAATAAAACATGGAGCAAAACATGGAATAAAACATGGAGCAAAACATGGAGCTTAATTCAAGAAACCATTAATTTAAGGAGTAATTCAAGGAGTGAATTTTCCTATAAATAGATGTGTAATTGTAATGAATTAACCATTCAAAGTGTTCATTCCAATTGAGAGAAAAGCTTAGAGAGCAAAGCTTTTGTGAGAGAAAATTGAGAGTAATTTTCTTAGGTGTAATTGGGTTGTGGGTTTTGAGTGTTGTAAACACCTTGTGTAATTTCTCCTCTTTCAGTAAAAAGATCTGCAGTAGGTCCGGAGACGTAAGCAAGATTGGCCGAACTCCGTTATCAAATTTGTGTGTTATTTTTCTATTCTTGTTTTCTCATAAGTTTTGCTTATTGGGAATTTGCGTTATTTCCCAACAACTGGTATCAGAGCTTTTGGTGGTGATTTCTGTCAATTTCTTGCAAGGTTACTATTCACGTGAATAGTGAAATTTTGTTGACGATATTTGTTCATTGATGGAGGTGTTCTAATACACGGTGGTTTGCAGAAATAGTCAGAAACGATCCGGAGAAAGTCAGATTTGAGTGGGAGCAATGGCCACAGATGAAGGAAGGGTGAAACTCGAGAAATTCGATGGCACAGACTTCGGGTTTTGGAAAATGTAGATAGAGGATTATCTGTATCAAAGAAATCTATATCAACTTCTCTCAGGGAAGAAGCCAGAGGCTATGAAGGAAGAAGATTGGAATCTTCTAGATAGACAAGCCCTCGAAGTTATTCGATTGACGTTATCCCGTAATGTTGCTTTCAACATAGCAAAGGAAAAGACCACGGCGGGTCTTATGGCAGCTCTCTCCAATATGTATGAGAAGCCATCAGCCTCAAACAAAGTGCACTTGATGAGGCGTTTGTTCAATTTGTGGATGACGGAAGGCGCATCGGTAACTCAACATCTCAATGAACTCAACACAATCAC